>JAZDUA010000028.1:5247500-5847500 GCA_038098605.1 Gryllus longicercus | reverse complement strand
AAGGATCACATTTCATTACAATTCAAAGACACTAATTGAAATCCTTTATCGCCTCTGTGTATAACGTCGATTTCTAATCTACACCCCCAACTTCGTCCTGTTTCTCCTCTCCCGAAAATCGCTGTGTGCTCCTTCCTAACCACCGCCGCCGACCGACTGCAGCCACCCGTTCGCCAGCGCACGCGCCCGCGCGCCTCCTCCATTCATTAGCCAAGACAACACGTGGTCGTGCGCCGGCGGTTGTTTTCGGCGCAACCGTCGCGTGGGGCGGCGCCGCGCGCTGTTTGCGCTGGAGATTACGCGCCGCGGGAAGCGTCGTCGTGGCGGAGCGCGAGGCGGGTTGAGCGGGGAGGAGCGTAAAGCGGGGTTGAGGAGAGAGGCGGAATGGAGGGGCGGTTTGGGAGGGGCGGAACAGAATAGGTTGAGAAGAGATGTACGAAGCGGGCCGAAGCGGGCCGGAGCGGGCCGGAGCGGGCCGGAGCGGGCCGGAGCGGGCCGGAGCGGGCCGGAGCGGGCCGGAGCGGGCCGGAGCGGGCCGGAGCGGGCCGGAGCGGGCCGGAGCGGGCCGGAGCGGGCCGGAGCGGGCCGGAGCGGGCCGGAGCGGGCCGGAGCGGGCCGGAGCGGGCCGGAGCGGGCCGGAGCGGGCCGGAGCGGGCCGGAGCGGGCCGGAGCGGGCCGGAGCGGGCCGGAGCGGGCCGGAGCGGGCCGGAGCGGGCCGGAGCGGGCCGGAGCGGGCCGGAGCGGGCCGGAGCGGGCCGGAGCGGGCCGGAGCGGGCCGGAGCGGGCCGGAGCGGGCCGGAGCGGGCCGGAGCGGGCCGGAGCGGGCCGGAGCGGGCCGGAGCGGGCCGGAGCGGGCCGGAGCGGGCCGGAGCGGGCCGGAGCGGGCCGGAGCGGGCCGGAGCGGGCCGGAGCGGGCCGGAGCGGGCCGGAGCGGGCCGGAGCGGGCCGGAGCGGGCCGGAGCGGGCCGGAGCGGGCCGGAGCGGGCCGGAGCGGGCCGGAGCGGGCCGGAGCGGGCCGGAGCGGGCCGGAGCGGGCCGGAGCGGGCCGGAGCGGGCCGGAGCGGGCCGGAGCGGGCCGGAGCGGGCCGGAGCGGGCCGGAGCGGGCCGGAGCGGGCCGGAGCGGGCCGGAGCGGGCCGGAGCGGGCCGGAGGTGCGGGGTGAGGCAGTGTGGGGCAAGATGGGACGGGGCGGAGCCAGGCGCGACACAGCATGGAGGAGCGGGGAGGGTGAGCGAGCAAGAATCAAGAGCGATGCGCCGCCCGGGAGCCGTGCTGCGCTGCGTTGCGCGGAGCTGTGCTCGGCAGTGCTACACTGTGCTCCGCTAGCACGCGTTGTTCCGTTGTTCCGGTCCCTCAGCAGCTACTGCAACGACTCGCTTTGCCCGGCGCGCCGCAGTGTTCATACATTCATTCCGTTAGGACTCATTAAGGAACGAAGGAAATCCTTCTCGTACAGTAGAGAGACCGAAAATGGTAGTAGTAGGGGGGAATATTCGAACCAGCAGAATACAGACGGCTAAGTAGAGTCGAACTACGTATTTTCCAACTGTGAAAAATAGTTACTCATCAGACAAATTAGTCTATATTTTCAGTTGATGTAGAAACAAATTATTGGGCTACAAATAAACAAGAATAAAAATAAAGTTTGGAGAAAGTCTTTCGATTGTGCATGACAATTGTTAAAAAATTAAGATTTGTTACAATCATATCCTTCTATAGGTATGTTGGAAAATCTGGTAAATGTTTGCATAAGATAGAAATAAAAATGCTGGTTTAAGCGTTAGATGAAATGTATGTGATTGAGACATCTGCTCTTCTGTATCCTCTCTATGATTAGTTTCGTGTGGAGAGCTTGGGTGAATTTTTGCTTCTAAAAAATGCTTCCGTTCAACACAAAAAAGAACATAACTGAAAATCAGCCTAGGATTCTTCACGTCTGCGGAGTTTACAATCGTGAAAGTAAATGTTTACGTTACTAAGACCAAATAAAATATTCTAATAAACATTGCGTTTGATCACAAATCTTTAGACAGTTGAATGGGACAGACCACGGGTTTCGTATCAACGACGAGACATGAATGTTGAATACGAAAATATCACAAACAACACAGCTCATAATAACTTCTCATAAACCACAATTAATTTATTAACAATACAAGAAACCATTTTAAAGAAATATATGTTTCTATATATTACGGAATGAATAAAATGTATTTCTTAGTAAATAGTTCGAATCGGAAGATGAAATGTCAAGTTAAATATTTTGAACTTCGTTAATTATATATTAAGTGATTTGATAGGTAAACTAGATTAATTTTTGAATAAAATAATGTGTCTTTGAAGACTTACGTTATAAGATAGTGTTGTCGAGAATTAATATGAAATATTTTTTCTACAGATGTAACTAGAGTGAGAAAATCACACAAGGGAAGTTTATGGTAGTTTGAACTCGCCTTTCATAACAATATAAACATTTCTGGTCATTTGCAAATCATAGCTGATGATTCAAATCTACATTTATTTAACATACTAACTTACGTTATCCACATTTTATTGTTAAATTTTATTTTATTGTTAAAATATTGCAAAACCCTAATAAAACGTCAAGGATGATGTGTATTGATCCTTTAATTCATCGTGGATCTCATTGGCCTACTTATGTACGACTTCAAATCACAGTATCTTTCTTGTCTTTTATTTCTCTCCACTCGTCAATTTTAAGCAAGACATTTACTATTAAACTCTTGCAGAATATATAACTTGTACTTTATGATGTTTTACCAGCAAACAAAATAAAATTATGATATTAACCAAAGTTTTATTTATACTCACATCAAATATAGATTTTCGGGAGTGTGCTTACCTGCAACAAAAGAGTATTGATTATTAATATTTTACCATGATAATGTACAACAATATATTTTACCATAATACGAGCGTTGCCTTTTATATTTCAGGATTAGAGAACAAAAACAAATATTAATAATCGAAAATCACTTTATTGTTTTTCAAAATATTCCCCATGAAGATCTATACACTTTTACATGCGTTTGAATCAATTGTCGAAACACTTTTGCCACTCTGATTGAGGTATCTCCAAAACATGCATTCTGAATGCAGCAACCGCTTCTTCAGGTGTCGAAAAACGTTGACCTCTCAGTTTGTTTTTTACGTACGGGAATAAAAAGAAGTCATTCCGTGCCAAGCCAGGACTATACGGCGGATGACTCATCAAATCGATGTTTTGGGTGCTCAAAAACGCAGTTGTTTGAGCCGATGTGTGAGAGCTCGCATTGTCGTGGTGAAGAGTGATCCGTCTTCGGCGGTTGGTTTTCCTGATTTCTTGAAAGACAGCTGGCAAACAAATCGTTGTGTATCACTCAGAATTGACTGTTCTGCGTTGTTCTAGTGGTACGGTTGCGACATGTCCAGTTTTTTTGAAAAAACAGGCGACCATCTGTTTGGAAGTGCTTTGTGCGCGAACACCTTTTGTTGGATTTTGCTCATCTTGAAACACCCATACAGTCGACTGCTGTTTACTTTCGGGCTCATACGCGTAAATCAACAATTCATCACCTGTCATGATGTCATAGACGTGTTTCGAAGCACCGCGATCGTATTTTTTTAGCATTTCTTTCAACCAATCGACAGTGCCTTTTTTTGAGCGATTGACCAATTGTGTGGGACCCAACGCAAACAAATTTTTTTGACAGTCAAATGTCCATACAATATTGAAGGTATGCTGGACCCACTAATGCCTAAGGTTGTCTCAACCTCAAGATAGGTCTCATGACGATCTTGCAATATCAGTTCACGCACTGCATCAATGGTTTTCGGAACAACAACTGATTTTGGACGACATTCGCGAAATTCGTCTTGGAGTGAACTACGACCACGATTGAATTCACCATACCATCGATGAACACTGGTCCTTGATGGAGCTTCATCGCCAAAAATTGAATTAAGTTCATCCATGCACTGTTGCTGAGTTAATACACGTCGAAAGTTGTAAAAATAATAGCACGAAAATGTTCACGATTTAATTCCATTTTTGGGCCAAGATGAATCTGTTAAGTTACTGTAAACAACACAAATAGCGCTCGTATGTCAAAACGTTCTGAATACGTATAACCTCAAAACATCCAACTTTACGATAGAGCTGTCACTTGCCAGAATGCAACACCAGGGTTGCCAAATCCCGAAACATAAAAGGCAACCTTCGTATTAAACCTCGTGTTACGAACATTATTTTTACAATGGAACTAATGCACATTTCAAATTTGGTTATTATATCCACACAAGAAAATTTAGAATTAAAAGAAGCGTTATTTATTTCAGGAAAATATTCGCCATTTGCATTCATTAATATGATTTCCCTACATTCGCAATCTAAAAACTTACGATGAGTGCCAATAAATGTCGGTAAAAAAACTCAATAAAATCACCAAAATCTCTTTAGAAAGTGTAGAATTTTGAATGATAAGACACTTTCGAATGGACGTTAAGTAAACATAATTGGCGCATTTCTGTCCACACATCGTACATCACGTTGTGTGCAGTAAACCTTTTGAAGATGTTCTTACTTGATGTTACAAAATAGCATAAATTACGAAAATCATATATTAGAGATTGTTGTTCCAATAACACATTGCGTCATATTTTATAGGGAATTTTAAAACAACCGAAATAAATAATGAATGCCATTAATATTCAATGTTCGGCTACTTCACTCGTATCAGTCATGTAAATCACGTAAATATGTAGAAATGTGTAATGTCATTGTGAAAATATAGGGCCACAGTAAATAATTGTTAACCCACATTTCTATGAAGACTTTTTTTCTCAATTTACTAAAAGAGATCAGACGAGGTCATATGCTATTCCAACGCAAAAAAGGCAAAGGAAAAAAATAGTTTTCATAATCACAAACAGTGCATACACGATGAGTCTAGCAATGCGTCGGAAGCAAAGACCATCCTGAGAAGTGCAGCCGGCAGCGGGAAAAGCAACAACGGCGACATTCATCTTTGGAAAGGTTAAGGAAACTAGTGGTGCCTAAACAGCACGTACTTTCTCGTCCGTATTTTCACACAAAATTACGCGAAGAGTACTCAAGTTTTCGAAAAATTATACATGACTTTATTTCAAAATCTATCTTTAAGGAACAGATGTCATTAGGGATAGAAGTCATAATTGTAGTTGTAGAAAGACGCCGAAAAAAATGAACTTTTGCAATTTTCGAAAAATTAGGGTTTTTGACGAACATGAGATCAGCTCCACTATCTTAAACGTTCTTCACATTATCCAACAAGAAAATTTAATCAACAACCATGGAGCCATTTCTTGAAAACTTTCGGATGATGGTGATGATGATAAAGGTTGGGAAGGAAATATCGCGGGCATTCCGTGACCTGTTGTATCAGGTAGTTCTCCGGCATTCGCCTACAAGTGCACACGGAAAACCAAACCCTGATCAAGGAAGTCGTCCTGTGAATCAGATTCCGGCAGCCGCCATGAACTCAGTGACATGAAACACATCAAGTAAATCGCCGGCACTTTGCCTGGACCAAACCCGCAACGATCGTCTTGATGAGCAAGGGTTGATTTTTGTGGGAACATAGGACAAAATAAGCTTTCTTCTCTCGCGCAGTTGGATGCAAATAACATTTTGAAATAAATGAGAATGAATATGAAAGGATGGAAATAATAGAACTTTAACTCTCTGCTTTCTTCCCCTACCATTCTTCTGTTGCATGGTACCAACCGCAGTGACCCCGGCGTTGCCCTGCCGTGGAGGTAGCTGGCGGTGGCCGAAGGCGGAAGCGGCAGGGCGCAGGGCAGTGGCGCCACCTGCCTTCCCTTGGAGCGTGGAGGCCGCTGGCCGAGCGTCGGTCGCCCGCTACGTAATGCCGCGCTAACGCAATAACGGGGGTTAAGCGAATCCGACCCGCGCCCCGGGGCCGCCACCGCCATCACTGCTGCCGAAGCCGCAGCCGCAGTCGCAGTCGCTGTCGCCTCCTCCACCGCCACCGCCGCCATCGCTGCTGCAACCCCAGCTGCCACGGCCCCGCCACGGCCCGCCACCACCACCTCTATTTCTGCCGCTGCCACTGCTTCCGCTGCCGCCACGGCACCACCACCACACCGGCGACGTGGCTCTGCCACTGCCGCCTCCGCCGTCGCCTCCGCCACAAGCACCTCTGCCATTGCCGCCGCCTCTGCCACCGCCGACGCCATCGCTAATGCAGCCATCGTCGCCGCCGCCGGCGCACCGCGGCCACAGCGCGCACGCAGCCGCGCTCCGTGGGACGCTCACGTCACCACACGGGGCAAAGGTCTGCTCTCCCTCCGCCCAGTCACCGGCTGAGACGGCTCAGAGCAATAACTGGTGCCACGCAGCGACTCTCATTATTTTGTGGGACCTTCAGACTCCCTGGTCAATCAGTGGATGCAACCCGTAAGCGCAAAGTTAGTGGTTCATTACACCAAGTTTTTACTAAAGGAAGTTCTAGCTTCAAACTTTTAAACTCCCGACAGTGATGAACTTTCAACAATAACTACATAGCTGGGTCAAATTCAGTCGTTGCCTCAGTAGCATTCTAACGGCCGGATGCTCTAATTGGTAGTTTTCCTTAGTTACTTTGATCAAAACCAGGTGAATACTGAAGAAGTAACTTAAACGGACCACGAACAGTACGCAACAGTTCTCTCTTAATCCTTCTCCCCTACTCTTCCCTTACACACACAACATGCACTACACATGTCGGGAGACCAGATGGGAGCTTAGAGGCTGACTCGGCTGGAGCAGTGGCCAGCTGGCGGGTCTCGTAAACCGACTTGTAGGGTGACACCGGATCTCATGTTCGAGCAGAGGACGAACATCACCACCTCCCGTGATCTAACGTATGACAATTTGAGACTTACGACCTTATCACCAATGAATATAGAACTTTACGCGTCCGGAAACAAAATAATTAATCGATGCGATCTTTGAGGTATAATTTGTTGATGTTTGTGGCACACTAAATTTTTACTTTTGGAAAATGTCTGATATCAAATGTTTACAGTCTATAATATTTGTACGTCCCTTCCAAAATTGACTATTTTACTTGTCCTTGTTCCATTGTTCAACCGAATCATTTTAGAATGTATGCCTGAATATAGTGTAAAGTACTTAATTTAATCATAGAGAATTTATCTTTACTTGTATAGTTATCACGAAAATAGTGAACTCTGGCGGAACGAAAATCTCATTAAACTAAAATATACACTTACTATTAAAGTTCCTCGCGTGCCCTCAAGTCATAACTCTGCGAACACTATTATATGCAAATGTAAGAAATTAATTTTGCCGGGGGGAAAGAAAATTGATGCATTCACTTCTATCACCTTCCCTAGTTCTCCTTTCTCTGCTAATAATTTAGAGCGTAAGCCATCTAAATAAAATCTTGAATGGGCTGAAAACAGAGCGACAATGACAATAACACATCCGTCTTTACAGGGTTTTACTATTTTTCTACCGTTGCTTCTTCTTGGGTGAAGTTGCAAATTATATCTTGTCAATGTTTTCTCACGACGACTTTTCTTTTCCAAGTTCTAACATTATTTCCCACTCTTCAAAACTGGCTTTAATACTCCAATACAAATCCTAAAGAAGATAGTGTGCTTCTTGCGTTTTAAGTTATGTACGGAAAATTTGAAAAGCTCTTGTTGAGCGATCATCTTCCCCGTAATTTACTTAAAAATTGGAACTCAGTCATATTTTACCTTGCATTCACCTCACGTTCGGAATTATTAGCAGAGAAAGGAGAACTGGGGAAGGTGATAGAAGTGAATTCATCAATTTTCACTCCCCCTGGCAAACTATTTTCTTACATTTGCATAAAGTAGTGTCACTGCTTCAATGCAGTTACTCTGTGATCTAAAAATCCAGAAAATTTTCACTGAGTAGAATGGAGATCGAAGAAGCACAGGTAGTTGTGAAACACGTTTTTTGTAATTAAGTTTTAGACCTAAATTATTTTACTACTTGAATTGATTGAATGAACATTTCTCTCGCAAAATATATATTGCATCTCCCAAGCATTAAGCACGCATACTGATGTTACAGGCTTTATATATTTTTAACTAGTGGTCCTCCAGCAGTACATGCTTTCTTCTATTGTGTGTAACGGTTACGTAACGTTAGGATACTGTTTACAGCAGCAAAAGCTATCTATCTTCAAAATTATTTGCCCGGATTGGAATTTGAACTTAGATTCATTGGTTTCACGATAAATGTTCTTATCCAATTTTTCACCCGACTGGTTACGTATGAACGTGCCCGATGCATTAAAGATAACTTTAAACTTTTACAGTCATAAACATTTCAGATGTTTGAATGAAATTCAGACTAGATATCATATTACTAAGCAAACTTTATTCAAGCAAGAATCTTAACCAAGAGTATTACAGACATTATTCCAACACTTTCGAATGTTTCTGAGAATGTTCTGCCAAACAGTCAAATATCCCTTTCCAATTCATGAGGCCATGACACCTATATCGGTATATTTTTATGAAAATCTTATGTAAATACGTTCGAGAAGATAGTGATAACAGAAACAGAAAGACGTTTCAAAACAATAGTCTGTATCAAGAACCCACAAGTCGTGTTTTCTGTTTTAAAAAACAGCTTTTTTCAGAAATTCATTACTGTTTCTATGTAGTGTACTAGTTTTATATGAGAAAGTGGAAATATGTCCGCGCAGCCGTCCGTCTATTTCGGACCAGTGTGCAGCATTCGCTTGGAGAGCGGCACACGCAGTTGAGCCCAGCGGCGACGACACGTCCCTGCGGCGCTCGTGACCTTATCGCTCCCCAGCACTCAACCCCCTCCCCCTCGCCCCCCTCCACGGACCGTTCCCGACCCTCTGCCTCCCCAAATCGAACGACTAATCGAAGCAGCTGCCTCCGTATTTTGAGACGGGGCGGATGCGTGGCAAGCTGTCTGAACACCATGTTTTTCACATCCCTAGAGTATTTGAAATAAAACGATTGGCGTTTGGATGAGGAGAGTGAAAGTTACGTCTTTCAAGGACTCAAGGGTTGATCGAGCCGTTCGTTGTGGGGGTGAAACTGTAGATTTTTTATTAAGTAATAAACATATTTGTTACATTGTATATTATTTACGGTCTGTAGTTATAATATTATACAATATTATTGTTTAAATAATTACATAGTTTGAACATAAATAAATATTTAAATCATTTTTTTCAAATAAATAAATAAAGATAAAAGAAAACTATAGGCCTGGTTTGGAGGGGGACATGCCCCCCTGGATCCTCCAATGCAAGTACTCCGGACAAGAGAAAGGCGTATTAATGCATCGAGCCGAAAGGCGTCTGGATATTGTATTTCCATCAATCGTATCCGATTGAAGAAAGAACAGAGACAAAGAATTAAGCACTTTTATTTTTCATTTCTAATCGAAACCAATAGTTTATTTCACATTTTCTAATGTGATATATAATAATGTAATAATAAACTTTTTGATTGTGTTATATTTGCTTCAATATTACACAGTGTCATTAGTACATTTCTCACATTCTGTGTTAGTACTTTTATGTGCCACGTACCTAAACGTGGAGCCTCCGGCGCATATATTTCGTATTAAAACATTTTATTTGTGCTTTACAAATTCATACAAAATTAAACATTTTGCAGTCAACTGCATTACATTTATATAGCTGACAATGCTCCTTACTACTTCATTTTGGTGTCGATGAATGAATCCTATTGGTGCAAAAAAATGAACCTACTTCAATATCAATATATCGTATTTATTGTACTTACCAAAATCATAAAATTGCACTCTTCTTTTTAATTCAATTTCCTTCATACATCAAACAACTCTCTTACTTGCGTTTCATAATTCAAATAAAACGCTTTTTAGATGCCTATAAAATTCAAAAACACACGGTTTTAAAGAAATATTTTAGAATCTTTTGGATGAATCCACATTTTTTTTTATGTATTCCACCAGGATAACTAGACGCGACGTGTCACCTCATGTGTCGCGTTTGGTGAACCGGGAGGGGTCTAAATGTGAGTAACGGACGGATGGACGGACGGGGGACGCAGGTTACTCGATTGCAACCAAAACTGATGAATACCATTTCCAAATTTCAAATCATTTAATTCACCATTTAAATTAATTTTCGGTTAAGGAGCCCAATATATTGATCTTTGTGTACAAAGATAAGGAGATAATCTTAAACGATTATAAAAATATTCTCTTAAATAATTTTTTTTACATCATATATATATACACCTCCACTCATCCCCCGGCGACGTGGGATCGTCGGTAAATGCGCGGTTAGCAGCCCGGTTATACCTCAGTCGGTCCTATTCCCTTTACTCGTTTAAAAACTAGCCAATTGTAACAATTTCCTTTGCTCATTTAAAATTAGGTGATGGAAGGAATTGTTAACGAAATTAATGGATATTCAAAATAAACAATTTGATCACTGGTAAAAAGACAAAGTTTATTCCTGGACAAACTGTACCAAAAAGGTTACATTAATAAAATAAAAGAAATGAAAGATTGAATAAAAAGAAAAGAAACAGAGATTAAAATTAAAGGAAGGCTTACAACTAGAGAAGTGTACAAAATTATTTTATAGCTAGGATTTACAGAGTTGTCCCTGAGGAAATTTCTTGCGCCTTGGCGCGGCACCGCTTTGACAATACTTCAAAAGGTTTATTGCCCCCAGTTACATTGCCTGAGAGCCCTCCGTGGCAGATGTGCTCGAGGGGCCCGGGTGGGCGCGGCGAAGCTTGCGGACGGCCTTCTCTGGAATGCGTTCGGGGCGCACGCCCTCACCAACGGCGGCGGCGGTCAGTGGCGTCTGGCGGCGTCTGGTGACGTCTGGCGGTGGTCAGTGACGTCAGCGAAAGGACGTCTGGAGGCTGCTTCGGCGGAGCTTGTAGATAACCGGGGTATATTGCCCCCGATCGCAGGTGCGGAGCACACAACAATGTCTCCCTCTGAACTATGCGAATCCTCTCAAATACAAATTCAGAAGTTGCGAAATCCTGTAGCGAATACGCAATTACAAAGGATTCGCCAATTTACTTTTGAAGTGCTTTTGCACTTCCTCTAAAATTCTCACTGAGAATTCCATCTATCACCCCAGTGATTTCAACTAAGTGCTTTCAGCGGCGCACTCGCCTCTCCCCGCGAATAGCTCCCACCCCAGAGAAGTTTCTCAACCAAGTGCTTTCAGCCCACTGCCTTCAGAGGCGCACTCGCCTCTGCCCGCGAATAGCTCCCACCCCAGAGAAGTCTCTCTACCAACTGAAATTTTGTTTCTCATAAATGCACGAAGTTAACTTTTATCCCCACCCTTTCTCCTCATATGTTCTTGCTCCCTACAACGATCGCGTCGCTATTGGCTAAAGGTGATGGCGTTGTACACTAAATTTGGCCAATAAGCTCCGGCGGAGTATAGGAATTTTCCTCTCTGTTTCCGTCGGAACATGGTGTCCGTCTCGAAAGTAGGCCACGTCTCTGAAGGGGCTTCCCGGCTACTGAATTATTGCTTTGGGTTTCCCCGATCACGATGACAGGCGTTTCGAAAGTATTCCAGATGGGGCTGCAGCTGGGCGTCTGACAATTTACCCTTTCTTCGGCCGTTGGGTGGGGTGTCATAAACATCCGAAATGGGTCAGGGCTGTTGCAAGAAGGGGGGCTTCGCGCGTGACGCCGTATGTTTTTCTTCAGTAAAAAATTTCTTAGATCTACTTTACTCAACTTAATTTATCTTAATAATTCTGTACCCCTACAATATATATAGTTGAATCACATATAAAAAGTGCTTATATTATTCGACAGCCATATTAAAAATAAACACACAAATTATTCACAGAGTAATAAAACGTACTAGTCCTTGCGACTACACTAACGTATCACCCATGAGAATATTCCGACTTGGCAAATGATAGTTTTAAAATGGAAAAATGCATCTTGTGAGAACTCAACATTGAAGAACTCAACATTGTGACAACCCATACGCTAAAACAGTAATAGAACATTCAAAGAGCTCTCATGGAGTATATTTTTGCACAAGAAACGACTCAGGTCCACTTCGAGTCCCTCCCCAATACAGTTTTCGGATATAAAAGGCATCGTTTGCGAATTGTATCCGATAGTGAAGGATGTTCTTCCGAACCATGTGTTGCGGGTTGCTTACGTCAGAGTTTTCCCTATGGAATAATTTGTACAATTCTATTTTTCTTCCTCTTAAATCCATTTGATACAGCACTCGATGGTAATTAACTCTCAAGAAAGAGAACACCTACAAGATTCTGGATTAATAGTTATAATAAATTGAACTAAAATTACCACAATCTTTTCTTTGTGAATTATATTTCGACAGAATTATTTACACTAGATTCGAACCCAGAACTCAAAATAATATTTTAATTAACGAAGCTTAAGTCCCCTGTGGCTTAGTCCAGTGATTCCACAATACGCTAGGAGTGGTTGATATTTTGTAAAAGTTTATAAATCACTGGTTGAATATTTTACACCGGAAAATTGTGTTCCGATCGTGTGAGACAGAGCCGAGAATAAAGAATGAAATAAAGCAAATATAATAATTCAAGTATCTTACAATTCCTAATGAATAATAATTAAGTTTTTAACTCGTCTACCTACAACCAATCAATTTTATTTAGAAGCACGGTGAATATTTTTACATTTTCAAGAATGTAAATAAATTTCACGGGCATTTTTGCATACCATATGAGGTTTTTTTTTTACAACCGTACGAGACAAACGTAGGACTGAAGTGTTTCACTTCCATCTCACGTATTCTTTAAATAGAGGGCCAAAAATACAATAGTAAATATTCTCTTCGTGTTTTCAAAAACAAAATCAGAAAGATATCCAAGCGCCTGTTTCTCGCCCAAGAAATACCTCCTTTCTCTGCTAGTTGGTGAAAGGAGCGTAGCAAACTTTGCGTTGTCAGACGGAAGAGCAGGCCTCATGGCGTGAGTCTTACCACGTAAAATAAGGCATTAATTCAATTCAATCCATAATCTTGCAACAATGCAAATTCAGAAAAGTAAGATAGTTAATTTGATAATATTTATTACATATATTATTATACTAGTTCCCCGTAACCTTCGAAACCAAAAATTAACACAATATTAATGACTAACAAATGAAGGCAGAAAACATAAAGCAGGCAAATAATAAGAAGATGAAACACTATATTATTGAAACAGGAATAGCTTAATAAAACAGCAATGGGTTACAAGTAAAAGAAGGCTACGTCACTCGAAAAGGAGAGAAAGGGAACGATTTTTCAAAATTGTAACAAGAATATTGCGAAGAAAATGGACGAAGAGAAACAGGAGGGGGAAGAAGACCTCTTCCGCGAGTTGCGAGCGGGGCAGGCTACTGCACTGCGCCTGAGAACAATCGCACGTCGCCCCGTGGCCGCGGGGGCGGCACGTGACCTTATCAGCCGCGCGCCTTCCCCGACTTCATCTCCGCCGCCGCCGCCGCCGCAAATCGAACTCCTCATCGAAGCTGTTTCCGGAATATTTTCGCAGCGCGATCGATGAAGACGCGTTGTTCCACGGGAATATCTTGGCGTCAGAGCACGCGTAACTTCCCAGGAAGGTCGGGCGTTATATCACACTTCTTCCATACTGCGTAATTGAAAAAAATGCCCATTTCGTAGGAGGAGATGAAGGTCCTAAATTTACTTCCATTCCGTTCATTCAAAGTTCATTGGCGATGGAACCGGTCATTGAATTCCCTTGCAAAAGAAAGACTGCTGAACCATGAATGTGAAACAGGCGACAATTATTGAAAAATTTTCTTGCATCGTCCTGGAATACAATAGAACTTCGGCCAGCGAAGAGCGTACCTTTTAGAAGTGAGAAACAAGCGACCGCAGTCATCAAACTTGCATTCATTTCTAGTAAAGTGTTTGAAACAGTTTCGGAAGTATTGATCACCTGAAATCCCGTGTGAATTACGACCATTGCAGTAAACTTTTCGTGTATAATATTTCCGCTAAATCTAGGCGAAGTAACTATTGACCTTGAAAAATGCAATAGCGAATATAAGGCGTTCACTGAGTTAAGACAGGGTTATTTATTATGCAAAAACTAATTTTAAATAGTCATGGTTCTAAATGCAAACGAGGTTCCCTTAAAAAATTACATTTCTTGAACGATATTATTTTTTGTTAGAATTTCCAATAAAATTCTGTTTAAACTGGTGCGAATGAAACGAAGTAACTGAACTGAACGAAAGTCAGATATTTATTAAAAAAGATAATTATCCTTATCTTTGTCACTTAAGAGGAATGCCTCGAGTGCCTAGTAAAAGTTAGCACCAGCCCATGTTCTTTAACAATCACATATTATGAAATTGTATTCATCAATGAATGTATAGATATCATGTTATTTAATAATCTGAAAGGGTTATAAAAATGTTCCTTTGAGATGTCTCTTAAAATGACGGGTTTTCATCGCGTAAACTTTTAATGCACCTTGCAGCAAAAACCGCCCCTCTGCCAAAGGAGCACCGTCAAAATCGGAACAAGCTCTAAGATTCCGACAGCTTTCCCGATATGCGATAGTAGGGTAGATTAAGTGCATGTATGTGTGTGTTTGTGAGATTTTGTGTACGGCGAGAGGGCGGGACAAGAATAAGGAACGAAAGAGTTCGTGACCATTGTTAAGGTCCATTTGTGGCCTATTTGTCAAGCCACTGATTTTTGTCATTCGCCTGGTATTTATTGAGAAACCTTGAACAACTACCGACCAGAGTAGCCGGTCACCGAATTCTGCTCCAGCTGAAATCTAACTAGTTATCAACACAATGTCGAAAACCTTCCATCGCCTACATCCGGACCCTAAAATCTTTAAGACTGACACATCAGCAGAAACATCCCTGAGCCAGCTCAGTCGGTGTTTGCGGGAGAGTTTTGAATTCTGCAGAAAACATGTTCCACAACCGACCGACAACCTGTCACCCAGCAATAGATGCTCTAGCGCTTTCTTCAACAGGCTGTTTGTGCTCGAGCGCTTTCTTCAACCGGTTGTCTGTGCTCGAGCGCTTTCTTCAATTGGTTGTCTGTGCTCGAGCGCTCTCTTCAACCGGTTGTCTGTTCTCAAGCGCTGGCGACTAATCGACTCGAGTGCTCGCACTCGCTCCAACCCATTATGTGGAGCTTTTTTTTGTTTTGAATAATCTCATTTGCAGAATTTTTTAAAAATTCGGCCGTTCATGGCAAAGAATGTGGGCTTCTTGGCAGTATTTATTAAGCATAACTGATGGTAAATTACTTCTCCTCCTAAATTCCTAATGCTATCTTGTCCTGGCTCCTTTAAGCTATTCTTCAATGTTTAAAATAAATTCTTCACTCGATATTTTAAAACTCAACCCCTGTTCTTAATCAAAGTAGTTTCGCGAATAATCAGGTAATCATTTTCTAAAATATATTTTTTTTGTAATTTTTAGGAGCTTTTAAGTCTATATAAAGATTCATATTTGCAAATAACAGAATTTAATAAACAAATCTTTTATTATACATTATGTACTTGTTCATTCATGAAACTGTTTGGCATCGATGACTAGCCTTTCTTACGCATCACTTTTGAAACTTTTAACATATTTCAAAAGCAACGTACGTCAGTGAATATTGAATCAATTGAGACAAAAAATCTAATTAAGCTATTTGTTACAAGCTGTGTGTGTTAAGTCTACTTGCAAGTAACTTACAGGATCGCTTAACTGACGCTTTATCTGGCTAAAACGATGCATGATGAACCACATAGAGATGGTGACCGCAATAAAAAGTCAAAGTAGTAAAGAGTAGACTTATGTTGTTTCTGAAATAAGGACTTTAAAATTGCAGGGAGTAAAAATAAACAAATAAAATATGTTACGAACCCGCTGTACGAACTTCACAATTCAGCTAATTCTTAGATAAAAACTATTAGATGGAATATTCGAAGACCAACAAAGCTCTTGGAATCGACATAACATAGTTAAGTAGCAACATAAATAATGAATTATTGTTTTGAATTCAATTTGCAATTGATAACGTTTCAAAGTTATACAAGGAAAGTATAGTAATATTGTAACTCGTTTATTACGATATAACAAGTTTTCAATTCGTCAATTATGTGAAACAATTGAAAGAAATAGCATCTATTCATTTATATAAGCACAAACCTCAAAACTCAACTCGTACTTTTTCATCGAGAACTCGAGAACACGAATAACGAAAATCCGCCTTCCCAGCAGTTCGAACTCTGTGACCTTTATAAAATTAAGTAGACACAATTACTACTTTCTCACTGCACAAAACACACTTACCGTTCTATTTTTGTATCCACCTCATCCCTCCCCGAGGCAATTCTTTCCACATCTATAAAGACGTCACGCTGGCGGGTGATTGATGTTTTAGGCAGTCGGACGGAACAAGTCTTCGTCGGAGAAAGATTCGCGGAATCGACCTTTGGCGGAAAGCGGATAAAAGCCAACCCTGCGGGGGGCTCAGTGTAGGGTTCGGCGGGGAGCTGAGAGGGGGAGCGGGGGCGGGTGCGGGCTGTCGTCCAAAGCGGCGGCGGTCCGAGTGGCGGCGCACTGGCCCTCGCCGATTCAGCGCGCGCGCGTTTATTCACAACAGCCGCAGCATTGTCCATGGGGAGGCCGAATTTATAGCTCACGCCGATGTATGTACCACTTGTACCCGTTGTACAGTTTATATTAACTCTCAAATTCAATTCCGCAAGTGTGTACAAAACATAACAAGTGTACCCAGGTGGAAACAGCGGCAGAGGAGGTCTGATGCAACAACAAGAGTGGGGGTGATGGGAATAATAGGGATGGGTATATAAAGGTCGACAGTGGCATGGACATGACTCATGACGGCTGAGACGCGAAGTTTTTCGAACTGAAAAGGGAAGGAATGCAAAATATAAGTAAAGTGATGCCAGAAAATGTCCAGAAACAAAACATCACGAAAAGTCGATGGTGTGTTTCTGAGAAGGAATAAAACAATCATGAGGAGATCGAATAGTAGGTGGGCAGAGAGGAGATGAAGTGGGAAGGGACAGCATGGAGAGGGTCTGATGTGATGTGCGGTTGCGCAGCCCACATCATATGAAATGAGAGTTCGCAGCCGCATTCACTACTCCATTTCCGTGAGGACAAGGGGGGGGGGGGGGTCAGAGGCATAAGCGACATGGGCCGGAGATGGCGGGGTTGGTGGGATTGGTGGGGTTGTAGGGGGTGGTGGGGGTGGCGAGTGTGGCGGGGGGGGGACAGAGGGGGCGGGGGCGGTGAGAGTCCAGGGGACAGTGGTGGCTGGGGGTAGCATATGCGATTGTGCTGCAAAGCCTACGGGCGAGAGGCGCAGGGCAATCGCTGCCGCCACTGCCACAGATTTCGCTGCCGCACGCGCTTGACACTGTGAACACACGCATACAAATGTTGGCGTTCACAATTAAATTGGGATTTGTCGATTTGATCGTGGACCGCGAATCCATTCTCGGCGTATAACGCAACACGCGCGAACTGCCACAATTGATATTTATTGAAATTATTACGGCCTTGTTGCGCGGATCACATATGCGCCGAAGGACATCACATCTCAGGGACGAAAATGCAGCCACAGTCGTTTCTCCAACAACGTGCGTGAGAAATTTACGAGTTACGAAATTGGACTTATTATTCTATAGTGACAGACAAATATTAAAATGCACATATTTTCGAATTCGAAAGAGTCAATGCTGTTACATTTGCATGAAAATGTATGCAAATAATTTTAAAGAGTCAACTGTTTTCTCAAAGTACTTCAATAACACAAACTAAAAATGCGGGATATATCAACAATTTGCATTCTGAACAACGAATAAAACAATATTTTATTGAATAAAGAACGTGTGTAAATAAATATTAATTTTTAATACATTGATATCACTAAACTTAACTTCAATTTTGTTCAGTGTGTTGTTAGGTATTACAATGCCCTCCGATGATTTTCTGAATCGGGATTCAATGTCGTAGAGGCCTATCCGGAACTTGATGTTTGAATTCAAAGCTGCAAAGAACAATTATGTAAAAAATATTTATTTGTCATGGCATTTTTTAACAATGTGGATTGGAATGTTTGTGTTTGTACAAAAAAATAAAAAGTATTATATTATTGCATAAAATTTAAAATATAAAATAATGTGCTAATTTTATTTATAAAGAATATATTCACAGACAATTAAAATATTTCTTTTTCTTGGTCGAAAATTAACGTTCACTGTCATTTATTAGCGTGAGTCCATCCATTGTCAGTTTCAAAAATTTGCAGCGAGCAATGGCATCATTAGAATGACCTGTTTTTGTCAATTAAATATCTGGATTTATAAGAATAAAAATTGTCATTTTATAACAAAGCCTATTATTAGGAAAACAAAACATATTTTATTACATTTAACAAAATATATGTTATTTAATGTTACAGTAGGTGTACGTTGAAATGGAACGATCAACGATGAAATGGAAAAAATATGAACACACTATAATAATAGTTTGATTGCGTTGTGTTGATGTAATTAGTATGACTACACAAAGCGACTGAACTGAGCAATGAAAATTCATTCTTAAGTAATTTACTGACAGTTAAGTAATTTACTGACAGCCGTTTGTTAAAAACATCAAAGTTTTTTTGCAATAGATGGTGCGTGAATATATTCAAATCAATAGTATTTTTTAAACATTTAAATTTATTATAAGAAGGTAAGATTCCAAAATATTGAACATCACAAGGAAAATAACAAAATAAGAACTCGGTCGGTTATAAATCCCTGCTATCGTCTTGGTTTACAAACTTTGATCTGCCATTTATTTGCTATATATCGGCTTTATAAAGTTGGGAATAATTCCTTTTGAAGGTGTCGATTTTTTTAAATTGACAATAAATATTCACAATTTTAGATTTGACATACCTTCTGTTGCACACAGTATTTTAGGTATTATATTTGGGTCAAAAATTCGGAATTTCTATAAAATCACACGAAAGTGTGTAGAAATCAGTTCAATTCCGTTCCGTGTGCAAAAATGTCCAACAAGTACAAGTGTTTTATTATAAAAATAAAATTCAAATGCATCACGTTTAAATGAATTTTATTTCAAAATAAACGTTCTGTTTTGGATTTCACAGAAAATTTATTTTTATAATTTGGAACACCGTTTTTAGCAGACTTAATTCCTGATCATCTACATATCTCTTTCTTCCACATATTACAAGACATCATTCAAAACAATACTGTCTAAGATGAAACAAAAATATGTTTTTCAAAATTTTACTGCGCGAACTGCAAAGACAAAGCAAACTGAAATATGACACAAATAAGCATTTTGTACCTGGTACCTTTGTACCTTTTGTACAAATAAGCTCTTTGTACCTTCGACCCAGTATATTCCTGAAACGTTCTCTTGACTAAAAAATTATATCCTCATAATGTGATTGTGTTTCCATTCCACCATCATTTTAGAGGAATAAACCACCAAACAGCACCCACCAGTGAAAATATCCGAAACCACAGTGGTTTGAATTGAATCATTGAGGCGTCATGTCAAAAGTCTCTAGCCACCCAAACTTGAAAAATTAATTGTGATTAACTTCAGTTAGAAGCACATTACTCAAAATGTCAGAACTCGAAATTTATTACGATCGATATACCCATAAATTAAGCCGCGTCTATTATATATTTTTCACTCGTCCGTCACCAGCAAGTGAAGCGATGATAAAAAATGCTTGTTCGATACACGCTTACGTACGTGTTACTGCCGCTTGTGAATATTTCATTGGAAGGGAGTGCGAGGGCATAGTTTCAGGGTAACAATTTCCGACGACGAGATGGCGTAGTGACATACGCCCTTTTCATATCCCTTCCATATGGGTTCACGTGCGCATGTGCGGATCTGAGGTGCTGAGAGGCCCCCGCGCGCTCTCGGCCAGACGGCTTGGCTTTCAATCCGCGCGGGTCGCCTCAGGGAGCTTCCACAAATGTGACAGTACGTGAGATATTGCTCTCCCTGGACGCATTCGGCACGTAAAATCATATCCGGCCGATAGTTTTTGAAGGATATGCATCTTGTTTCTTTCGTGCACGTTTTCCTTTTCTTTAAGATTTCTGATATTTCTGCAAAAATTATTCATTGCTTTATATTTATTACTTGATGTGTCTCAATATTGAAACAATACATTCTTGATAAAATCAATACAGAAAATAGTCTATAAATTACAAAGAATGATACTTTTTCTTCCATATTAGTTTTTCATTCGTCTTTTTGTCTGCTTTATGTGTATGCATCCCTGGTGTAGGAAATTATCAAGGAAGATTGGCAAAATGAGCATGATGTGGAGTGCAATGCGTGGCCGTCCCTTGTCACGGAGAAACATGAGGAGCACGAGCAGAAGCTCGTTGTGGAGAACCGTCGGTTCACAATGAAGTAACACAATAGCCATTTTTTGCACCTTTTGCCTTCGTTTTTGTAAGAATTTCATACGGAACATCTTCTGTTTAAGAAAGTATGCCCGATGTTGGTGCCAAAGCAACGAATAGCTGAACGAATAGCTAAAGCGTTGGAATCGGCATTGACATTTCTAGAGAGGTAGCATACTGATGGCAATGAGTTTCTGAATCGGATTGTCATAGGAGATGAAACGTGGATTGCATACCTTCCCCCCCCAAAACCGTACCGTAACCTCACACTGGAAATCTCGCCAAATCGAAATTCAAGCGAATATTGAAGATGCAAAATGAGCATTCTGTTCATCGATGTGACAAACATCAATGAATCAAAGATGAGACGGTGAACGCTGAACATTACTGTGCAACACTGCAGTATTTGTGAATTCAGAATAAGAGACGTGACGAGGATGCTCAGTGTAGATGTTCCATTGCGCAGTCTTGAAACACGATTAAGCTCAGCCTAATAGGGTTCAGTTCACAACGTATCTTCTGCAGCAATTCGGTGGTGAAGTGTTTGAGTGATTCACTCTTCAGTCCGTTTCTCGTTCCCAGTCAGTATTATACGTACCAGTGAGGCAGAGGTACAAGTGGCTGTCAACATTGTTACCTACCCAAACGCCAGTCTCTATTACACCGTGATACAAATGTTGATCCCTTAGTATGACAATATTTCAATTTGGATAGTTAGAATAAAGTTTTATCATGAAATTGTGTTTTCTTTTTCCTAAGGAAAATTACTTTCTGGAGGCACCTTCTATAATCTCTTTGAATTAACTTTATAAAACAAAATTTATTTCCAAGTAATTTATTTTTTGATGAGTCTGAATCTTTGTAGTTTTGTACAAAATAGATTAAATAACACCTCATACAACAGTTTCTGAAAACGTCTGAAAAACAATTGTGGAAATAGTCAATAGGGAATAATGTGTCTCCAACATTAACACTAAACATTGAGACAGTTTTTAACGCGTTGAATTTGCAAAAGAAGCCAGAGTAAATGCAGAATTTCCGTTTTCGCTAGTATTTTGATTAAAGCAGAACATAATTATATTTCTTCGTATCCAATTACGAGAGAAGAGAAAGAAAAGAGTAATCGCGATGTTTTGGAGCAATTTTTACTCTTTTTACATAAAGTGTTTAATGTTAAAAACGGTATTAGTGCAAGATTGAGGTTGTAATTAAACTTATCTTTATTTAATTCCATTCGTAATTTTTTATACAGTGGAATCTTCTGAAATAATAGTAATCACACTACTAAGAATTATGAGCTGCCAGATTTTGTTATAGACATTCATTATTTCTGATAATGGGCCACACATAATGAACATTGCTCGTGCATTAATAGAGCAATTGGATAATTTATGTTTCCATTAAACGATCTAAATTTAGAGCAAGGAGAGCACAATTAATAGTAACCAACTAATGAATAACCCAGTGCCATTGAAATCATAAAGTAAATTGGAACACACCAATGCTCACAAATTTTTATGTAAAATAAATAGCTTTTACTTTTAATTGTTTATTTTAAGTTCTGAATTTACTTCATTTTAATATCATATTACACGTGTAACCATGAATACTCAATCTTAACAAAGAACTAAAATCCTATATTTTCCATTTACGCAGGATAGAGGGCGTTTCATAGCAGTGAAAAAATGTATTCTTAGATTTTGAAGAATTGGAAGGTTTCTTAGATTTGTTTACGATAATCCATTTTAATGTGACATTTCACAATCCAGCCTATGTTTAAAAAGTGAACGATGTGATATATTCTTCGCATTTCTTCGGCAATTTCTCTATTCTAAGGAGCGACAAAGTAAATAAAATATACCATTGTAGTACATCCTTGCCATTTATGTTTTACAATAAATCACATCATTTGCGATGAATGTGGAAGTCGCACTACAAACTTTGAACTGTATAGTAGCCCTAATTAGGACAATTTTAGAAAAATATAGTTTCATTTTGACGGGCATGTGATACTTAAAACATGGTGGTCATCGTCCTTTTCTTCTCTCACATCCCCTAGTCGTGTCGTAATTATCTATCAATGGCGCAGTCAGTACCGAAACCATTCATCACATTTCAACCTTCCAACTTTCAACCATCAACACTTAAGCCTTTTACTGTAAATCTTATCGCCAACACCGCAATCTGATATCATTCACATAATCCAATATTGATTATTTTATATTATCTACAATTCAAAATATATTAATTGTATTTCACTAGGAGAACGCGTCACTACAGGCGCAGCTAGGAGGTTGCGCAAACTATCTTGCTATCCTCTCTACTCACAGAATTAACTACAGGTTTAATATATGATGTATTATACTATATATATATATATATATATATATATATATATATATATATATATATATATATATATAAGGGCGGATTGAGATTTCGCGTGACTCTCGAGGAAGCGCGAGATAAAGAATCACCTGGGTACCCGCTCGCGAACCTTTCTAAACATAACAGCGCCAGTCCGCCTTTTCGACTGTGAGAGTATTGTGAAATGAATGGTGAAATGTACTTGTAATCAGAATGTAACTGACAGTTACTGTGCGCATGGCTGTCAGTGTGCGGTCTTCTACTCGCCATCTTCCTTTAGCTCCACTTCTTCGGGCTCAAGGAGAAAATACTTTATCAGAAGTTGTGACTTATAATATTTACTCTGCAAGTACTGTACAAATCGCACAGTATGTGTGTTATCTTACCTGTGTTATCATGCCACACTTTAACTATCACGATGGCGTCTTTCCTGTCATCCGAACACCACCGAGTACACAAGCATTCTCTTGTCGTCTTTTCTTGGCTTCCTCGAAGTGTTCGAAAAACCACTGCCGTCTTTCTCCTTCGATTGTCGCTAGCACATTTTCCATAAAATTACATTTTTCTCTCTAGTTTTTCCCTTGCGCCCTATCATATGCTATACGTATTTCCCCCGTAATTCACAGATGTATCAATGTTTTTGTATAGTAAGTGTATCAAAATTTTCATATATCTACTTACGTAGGGTTTTGTTACGTTCACTTGTCCCGTAATAAACGTTATGATTTTTCTTGAATTTACTTTTCAAAACCTGATGAAATTTGATTAAAATTGTTATTTGTTTTGCGAGTTGCATACTGTATCATGCCTCATTTTATCTATTGAAAATATCTAAATACATGTTACATTTCGCAAAACCTCTCGTAGGTTTTCAGTATCTACTTTGAGGATACAATATTTAAATAATAAATTAAAATAAACAATAAATTAAATTAAACAATAAATTAAATTAAACCGGATACCTACCCCAGTACCTACATCTTAATATGTGGTAAAATGTTATAATTAATTTTTATTTTAATTTATTTTGTTGTAAAAATATTTTAACTGTAACACTATTACCTCTACTTCGTAATATTTTATTAAAATGTAATAGTGTAGTACCAATTCTCTCCTTCGTTTGATAATCGTGATATGCAAACCTGTGAAGCAGATGTGCATTGCGGGTTGCCGTTAATATTATCGGTTAGTACACGATTGATCCCAGGTACCAGGTAGACCTGCATCAATTTAATGTTTATCTTAATGATTAACATGGATTAACTTCATTGACCTAGTTTCAACCCTTTTAATAGTGTGCCATAATTTGTGGTAAAAATAATGGCAATAATGGCAGATCACGTAAATTAAATTTGATTGTCCTTCGTCAAATGACAAACGGATGGTCTCGCAAAGTCCATTTTGAATGACTAGAAACGCGTGGAAGTGTTTAACGCCAAAATAACCTAATAAATAATTGAGAATACTAGAGAAAGAGTATTACAAAGACCTTTAGAAAGTATATGTTACATGATAAGATAAGCAGAGATGAGAGTAAAGAACTGAAACTTTTATGGACTCCCGTGTGGGAATTAAAACATTGGGCATTAAAACAACAGCACATACTTCCCTATACTAAGTAACGATGACATATTATTACAATCATGGCTAGTCTCGTGCGAACATTCCGCACATTGTAAATAATTGTTTGTAAAGTGAAAATATATTTATTCTGGAGCCCAACGTCAGACTCTATAGAACATTGAAGGCGTTATAATGGATGTATTATCGCGTCATTTTAATTTAACTTATATTACTAGTTTCTACTGACTTTCGATCACCCTGTTACGCAGCAAAGGAGAGCATAATCTTTCCTCAATTTTTCCCTTCCACCTGATTCTCGCAACTTTCCTTACATGATCCCAATTGCGAATATTCCCCTCCCACACCCTACACATATTTCCTCGTTTATTAATCTCGTGTTTCCTGCATATAACCCCATATGCTCCTCCGCACGTTCGCCATATGAGCCCCTACATTCTTTATTACATATTCATCACAGGTTCCAACACGTTCTCCCAAATGCTCCCGGACATTTCGCAAAGTGCCTTCAATGTACCTCCAAATTTCTTTAAATGTTCTCCAGAATATTACCTCGCATGTTCCCCCAAATACTCCCTACATGTTCTTTGACATTTCCAGATGTTTTCCCACGTTTTTACTGATGTTCCTTAAGTGTCCTTCCAAATGTTCACCCAATGTTCTCCCAATGTTTTCCCAAATACTGGCGAAAATGTTGCTCCAAATATCTGTCTGTTTAGGATCGCCATCAACGTAAAACGTCACCAACGTGGGATCGAGACCTTGCTTTCCCGATCGTCAGCATTACTTTGCGCATGCCAGCGGTGCTATCACCACACCTTCTGTTTAACGGCATTGCTGTAAATGAACGAAGGAGAAGTTCTTGGGAAATTATGAAGATTCAAACTATGATCATTATGTAAATAATATGCTGAAGAAATATGAGGCCCTAGGATGTAAAATGAGTCTGAAAGTGCATTTAGTACACCCCGATTTTCACTGCATTCCAGAAACCCTGAGAGCAGTGAGTGACGGACAGGGTGAGAGGTTTCACCAAGATAATAAAGTAATTGAAACGCGCTACCAAAGGCGATGGAATACATCAATGATGGCTGACTACTGATGACGATGACGAGATGATCCTACTAGAGTGTACCAGAGAATAAATGGAAAAGAAGATTTTTGTCTAAGCGACAACGGGTCTATTGACTGCTCATACGCGTGAAAACAAACAATGAGTTTAACAGTTAAGTGTAACAGTAAAATAATGCCCGTGAGTTCATGTGAGTCATTTTCATTTTCTTAACTTAGCTATAAAAAAATAATATAAGGTAAACTGTATTTCATTTCTCAATCTTGTATTGATCAGATGATTCAGAACATCAATATAGTAATTTCGATTCACTATGGAGCCTTCAGGTAGATTCGCGTGGTGTATGACACCCTTAGTATAAAACAACTGTTAGCATCACCTTGGCCTTGAACCGAACTTGACGTGCTTTTGGGGATCTAGGTACGTTTCACCCAGCCACTGGGACGATTGGATCTTTGTTTCAATGTCATAAAAATACACTCATAATTCATCACCGGTTATGACCTTTGACAAGAGGTTTTTATCTTCTTCTGAACGATCAAGCAGTTCCTGACAAAGCTAGACACAATGAGTTTTTGGTTCCTCCGTCATCAGACGTGGCTCAAATGTCGCAGAACCGCGATGCATCTTCAATTTCTTGGTCAAAACCTAGTGACAAGACCCAACTGATATCCCACTCTCTTCAGCCAACTCCCTCACAGTCAGACGTCAATTTTCCCGTACCAGGGGATTGATTTTGTCGACGTGTGAGTCATCATTTGACGTAGCACCACGTCCAGAACTGTCCTTATCTTCAATGGACTGTCGACCATCTTTAAAACGTTCATGCCACTTTAAACATGCCGTACTCTTCATAGCAACATCTTCGTATGCCACGTTAAGCACAAAATTTGACAGCTAGTCGTTGCTCTTTCAGGTCATTCATTTTGAAATTCGTCAAACTAAAAAATCGCATCTCACCAAAACCATGTAGCTAATAAAAAAATGAAGATATCAAAAATCGATAAATGACGTCAATCAGCAGATCTGATCTAATCTATCGACATCAAGGATTCTCCATACGCGACTCCATCAACTGGAGTCGCGTAATTTCAATAGTGCAATTTTTAACAGACTATGTATACTGGCTGCCATAAACGACCCTTTAAAGGAAACATTTGTTTAGGATCAAAAGCAATATTTTCAACATCGATACCTAAGCAACATTTTATTCATAAAAAACAATTCCAATTCTAATTTCGAAGTCTGCTTTATAACTCGTTCTATTTAGAAGCAAAACGATATCAGATTTGTAACAGATACTGTTAGTACTAGTGTAATACAGCAAATTACGTTGTAAATAGTTGTATTGCAAATAACTATATTGTAAACCGATTGTTTCAAGAATTGGTGAATTGATGACTGAAATTAATATAAACAGAATAAATAAAAAGAAGAAATGTCAGAAAGAACCGAGATAAAGGAGGATAGACATTAGAGAAAAAATATTCAAAAAATATGCAAATGATCGTGTAGAAATTCGTAAGGAAACAATGGTGATCGTTATCTGAAGAACCCATCACACGGAATACGACAAAAGAAAATACGCCGAAAGCCGACGAAGAAGGCAACGCCTACGTAAACGAACGCATCGGCGCAGCAAGGCGTATTTAAGCAAACGAGGAAATATGCAACGGAGGCGTTGGCCAGAGCCCGAGGTGGCGGGCGAGGATCGGCGGCGGCGGCGACAGCAGGCCGGAGGCAGCTCCTGCGCGGCACAAAAGCAGCCGGAGGCGGCAGCCACCTGCATTATGGAGGGGCCATGGAGCGTCGGGGCCATTGTTCGGATCCGCCCGGGGCCGCTCCCCCCACCCCCACCCCCGCCTCCGCCGTTTATATTTTTACCTCGCACTCGGGGAAATGAAGCGAATATCGATTCATCGGAGGGGCACAGGAAACAGACGCACGTGGTCCGGTGGCTGCACGAGAGCTAAAATTGGCTCTAAATTAAGAAAAATGAACGGGAAGGGGAGAGGCTGCGCGCAAGAGATCGCGTATTTCACGGCAGCGTTGCCACGTTCGCGCCTCAGAGAAATACGACCTCGTTGTCGATGATGCATGGATCGACGTGTTTGGCATGCTGAAAACAATGAGGTTGAGCTGCAATAAAGAACTGTCGGTACGACTGACTGGGTGACCTGCGCGGTTTTCAACGTGTACATAAAACTGACGACTTACCTAGCTAAATTGTTATCGTGAGATGCTTTCTCTCTTTCTTGTTACTCATGCGCACTCTACTTACTCATGCAACACGCCACTCAAGACTGCCATGCATGAAATTGCATGTTACATTACACATTTGCGTTACGTGTTACATATCTGATTAGTCTTTATCCCAACTATAACAGTAATTGAAGCAGCCACGTTAATGCGTAGAAAATGAAATGGATAGCAGTAGCGGTAATAAACACAGAATGCATATTATATAGAGCAATACATAAAGTAATGAACATTATCTCTGAGATTCATTCAAACCATAAATAACATGACTGTATTCATTTAGGGTGGAACGAATGTCTGGACCAACGCTGTTACACATTAGAGATCATCAGTAAAAATAACCATTTATTTTTTGGAATGAAATTAATAATCAATAGTATGTTTAGTATGCTGATACGTAGGAAATCTCTATGAAATATAAGGGTCTAATTTTAGGGATCAACATTCATAGAACGTCGTCGAAAAATCATATAATTGGACTCTTTCACATGTTATGCAAGGACACACATATATTTAATTTTCGGAATACTTATATTATTGCTAAGAGGGAAAATTATATAAATAAATTGAGTAATAAGACAGTTATTAACAGCAAATAAAAAAGTTTTAGAAAATTTAGATAGATTGTAGCATTTTGAAATAACGATCACCAGACTCACACAGTCGTACTGATAATATAATATGGTAAAGCTTGTAGCTTATGAAGTGATGAATTTTTAGTGAGAATATTTTGATCAATAGTGCGTAGTTCGTTATCAATATTACGCATTTAATCAATATATTACTAATTTCCAATGCGCACAGAAATTATAAACTGAACAATCTCACGCTACGTGAAAAGAGTCTATGTTTTGTTTTACCCAGAACCTAAATAAATATCAAACACCAATTAAAAAGTTACGATTACAACAAACTTTAATTATTTGAGTTTCTTATTCTGTCTATTCCTAAAATACTGCGACTAAATTATCATACTCAGTACATCACTGACTGCAACCTAGCTGACGTCTTGTGACAGAAACCTCCAAAGAAGAGGCCTTCCATCACTAAATATTTGCTTTTCATTTGCTGTGTTATGGAACAGCAACTTTTTATGTTCTTGATGTGCAAAGATGTACATTATTTTGTATTGATATGTGTAGCTTTGCTACATAACGTTCGACTACAATTCATTTGATCAATCAGGCTGAGAGACGCCATACCAGTTCATTTACTGTCAGACCATTTGCAGTCCGGCTATTTGCATTTAGTCTTGCACAACGACTGCTTCTGCAGGCATTCTGCACACAAGAGCCGGACGTCTGCCCGCGAGAGTGGGGAAAGTGCGGCGCGAGGCAGCGCGTAGATTGAGGCCTGGACGACTAATGCAATGATACATGCTGTGATATTTTGCGCCTCCTTTTTTAAAAGTGTAGTGTCACATATTCCCAGCTACAATGGCCATAACTCACTATTTTTGTTTTTTTATGCACTGCTATAAGTCTATATATATTTCTTTTTCGTTCATGCGCATGGCATCTCTCAAACAATATTTAAAACAGTGTCCTCAATTTTTTTACATTTAATTCTAGAAACAAAAATTAAAAAATTAAAAATTTATTTTTCACCAGGAATAACCTCCAAATGATTGCAAAAAGGAAAAAATTATGGAAGCAATACCTCACATCAAAATTTCCATATAAACGAAATATATGCAATTCCAAGGAGCATATAGATGTGACCATTTGGTCCATTATGAAGCTGAATAATATATAACAACGAACAAATCTCTCTGACGATGTGTTAGGGCAACCATGAGATTATTATGAATATGGTTAAATATAACACAAAAGGGAATATTCCTTGAACTGTAACTGTCCGTCATGTTCTCGCCGATTACTCTTTCAGCTTACACGTTTCAGTTTAAATTGCTCATTCCCATCGGTGGTCCCCATTCCTAAAATGGGTCTCCTTCCCCCCTTGCTCGCTTCCCGCGTTTGCACTAGAGTTAAACGCGGGCGGTTCCGAGGACAGTGAAAGGGAAAAATGTTGTGCATAGAGTCCTGCCCTAAGTGTATTTTACTGAAGACAATGTTGGCATTGCTTTAAGAAAAGTTAAAATGCGCAAATCTCGATTCTTGATTTAATTTAAAAAATATATTGAAACTAAAACTGTTTCCATTTATTTTGAAATACCAATTAATTTTGTTGGGGATAAAAGATTTAGGGATAGCAAGACAAGGGTCATTTTAAAATTCTTCGGTTTACAAAATAGTCACTTCTGAGGATTCTTTCTCAGTTTCCGGCACATTTTGATGGACTAATTACTAGTACGTAAAGCTAAGCCCTTTCAATCACTTTCAGAATGTTCGACGCAACCCGCCTGACTTTTATGCGTTATGCTCCGTTTTGCAGCGACCCCTGCTTCAATATTAGCTGGGACATCACAGAGAAAAATAGAAAGAAGTCGATAGAGAAAAAAGTAGCAAGTAAAGAAAAGGTCATCATCACCAGCATGGATTAGGCTGATCTCGCGCCTTCCATCGAAGTTGTTTAGAGAAGACTCTTCTTTGGTCTTCCTACTTCTCTTTTTCCTCCAGGGAAATAGTAATAGGTCAGTTTGAACAATCTGTCATTGTTCATTCTTTGTACACGGCCTATCCAGTGGTTTCTTAATGTATTTATCTTTTCTCGTAAGTTGGTAATTACCCATTCTCCTCTTAACTCCTCATTTTCAATTTACTCCCTTAATGTACAGCCCTTCAAATACCACAGGAATTGCATTTCTTTTGCATTAATTCTCCTGTTTTCCTTGGAAATTGTTACCCATGCTTGGCATCCATGTGTGATGATTCATAACAATGTAAACGAATTACATATAAATTACAAAGACTATTCTCATCTCGTGAAATTAATACTAATAGTGTTTAACTATTATACATACAAAATGCCCCAATCAGGGCGGTATATCTAAAACAAATTATCGCTTTTTCTATACGATTTTTCTTACCGCTTCTCCCTACTGGCCAGTCATAAACTGTGACTCATGAATCCTAGGAGGCGATATACATCGATCGCTAGGACGATATTCAATAAACCGCGAATGTACTATAACATAACCTCTTTGATTTTTACACACTTTTCAGTTATTTTCAATATTTAGTGCATTTTAAAATTCTGTTGGAAGTAATTTCTTTCGTGGAATATTCCTATTAAATACCACTTCTAAGACATTCTACCAAATTCTAAGATAAATCTACAATTTCTAAAGCACTCGTGGTATTTCCTATAATAAACGACACCAACAAGAAGAAATCTCATTATATGGCGAATTATAAATAATGAGAATGTAACGGAAGGGTAGTGTGTCTCATAGATGGGAAAAAAGTGGAATTTGTTGCGATTATAATATCAAATGCACACATATGGATGGATAACATACCATTTAAATTATTTAAAAGAGCGCTAGAATCAAGTAATGGAATAACTAAATAAGATGCTTAGACATGATGATACAACCAGAAATGAGAAAGCATGTGAGGAAGAGAAAAATCAGTAAGTAAGCAGTAAAACTAAGGAGAAACGTAAACGGGTACTGTATTGCGCATTTTAGAAGAACAGACGAATAACGCATGTTATGAACAAGAAGGCAGAACAGAACGTATTCCGACGAGGTTATGATGATATCGGATGACGACAGAAGGTTCTTCGAGATAGTGATACTCAAATGTATAAATTAATTGGATTGTTGGTGGTACAAATCTCGTTTGGAAAAAGTATAAAACTTGATTGAAGAATGGGGAGTTGCAAAAGTGATAACTAATTGTGTCAGCGGACGATGCTGATCTGGAATATAAAATGCATGTCAAATTCGACGGCAAACAACAGGAAGGACTCAGAACAGGAAAGTGACCAACAAGGAGATATTAGTAATACGAGTATTGTAAGAAGACCAAGTCATGTAAATTTTAATTATCTTTCAATTAGTATGGTAAGGGATAAATTACCATGCATGCAAGGGAGGAATAAATAGGAATATTTAAATGTGCAAGGGGGGTATTATTGTTATTGTTATGAAAATTGCTATTTATGTTTTTTGTTTCTTTGAAGAAGAAGAAGAAGAAGAAGAAGAAGAAGAAGAAGAAGAAGAAGAAGAAGAAGAAGAAGAGTAATAGATAATAATGTTTAATTGATTTTTAAAAACAGATATTATTATTTATGCTAAAGATATTTGGCGTCATACGGGTGTAATCGGACACAGACGAGAGTGGTTTGTAAAACAGGAGATTTATTAACAATCTAGACCGTAGTCTCAATTTAACAACTAACCTGCTCACAATAAACTAAATAAGTAGACCCACTACAAGGAGAGTTAATTTAAGAACGGCTACCACACCGCAACATACCATCGACGTTCACTGTATGATGCCGCTCTACTTTGAGACCATCTACGCGTCTCGCAAATCACGACAATGAATTGCCGGCCCCTCGCCCTAGTGCACCTACACGCACAGACACGCGCTTCACCTGTCGCCGACGCCGCTAGAACAACAAGACTGGAGCATTGTTCTCCTGGCCTTATATAGGCCCTTTTGGCGCTACCCGCCGCCTCCATTTCCTCCTCCCGAAAGCCGCTCTGGCGCCGCTACGTCCACGGAAAGTCCCAGTGCGTCATCACTCCGCCCTTTGTTTAACATCCGGCGGTGCTTGCCGATTTCCACGTGGTTGTCTGTTTTGAGCGTGGCACGACGCTAGAATATGGAACATTTCCGAACCAAAATTAAATAAATAAAGTATATTTCTTACGTAGATTTCCGTAACCGCGAACCCGAATGGACGGTTCTGTCTACCCACAAAAACAAATTTCTGAAGAAGAATATTTCGGCATATACACAGGGTAATGGTTATAGTAAATAAATACATATAATGTTCAAGGATAAAAGTTATATTGTTAATGGTAAATAACTGCCAGGGTAGTACAAGGGAAATCCGACAGACAAACAAGAGAGTTGGAATGGCCATTGAGTTTGGTTTCTTTTCGTGCTCTTTCCCGATGTTCATTTGATAATGCCGCATCAATGCTATTAAGATATGTTAGGCTGCATCCTGAATATTGGGAGTTGGATACTTGTTCGATAGTTATGTTTATTAATATTTATTGTCCGTAAGAGATGTTTTCCTTTGAAATACATTGAAACCAAAAAATGGTAAGAAGTAAAATAAGAAAGAGATGGCGGACCGGGGAGACTTTCTTGACAATATATTCTTATTCTGTGTAAAGAATTATAGCAATAAATTAATGCGTAAAATTCAATGACGAGGGATAATTCAGCTAGTTTAAAATACATTTTTGCTGAGGGTGTAAAGTAATTTTATTTATGTCAGTCAGTTGTATTTATTTCATACACTGCAATAGCCAAGCATGGCCGTGTCTCCACTATTTACCTATAAATATTACAAATAACGTTTAACTTACCAGCACCGCTTCAATTTTATCTATAAATTGTAAATCTTTACAAGAAAATTCATTTTGTTTTTAATGTGTTTCAGTTGATGCCATCATTAAAAAGGGAGGGGGGAATAAAAGAAACATTGTCATGTGCCTAAATCTTCTCAACGAACACAAAAAACACTGAAGTTCTGCTTATCATCCGCTGCTTTAATGAATATACTAAATGAAAATGTTTCCAGGAATGAAAACTGGAATTTTCTTTAAGTATTGCAAAAAAATGAAATGAAAACCATTAATTGTCGATTATTTTAGAAATGTTATAAAGTTTGTCTGAACATTAAACAGATTAAGCGTTTAAAATGCTAATCATACGCTCATTTCACGTTATTTGGCCCTTCAAATAAAGTTAACTGTTCAGATCACGACGGTATGATAAACAACATGGCGGAGATGGGGACGTACCGTCACAATTTCTTTCTTCTCAGAGTTCGCTCCAGTCTATTCCTGAGCTCACTGACTTCAGTCATCACCTGCGCCAGAGACACATTCGGTGCACTGCGCCGCCGTCGCTGCTGCTGCTGCTGCTGCCTCCTCCTCCTCCGCCGCCGCCGCCGCCGCCGCCGCCGCCGCCGCCGCCGCCGCCGTCGCCGCCAGCGCGCCTCGGCCGCTCGCTTCACTCACGTGTTGATGTTTGCGTGCATGATGATTGCCTCCTGATTGAGTCCAATTATCTCTCCGCTTGTGATTATTTGGCTTCGATTAGCTTCATTATCGGTGTGTTTGTGATCATGCGTTGATGATTAAGCCTCCCCTCTTCCGCGCAATCCTCTGCCGCCTGCGACTGCTAGCGGTTGCAAAAGCCAAGTTGGAACAGGTCGCCCGTTGTGCCGGGAAGCCGTCGGGCAAAACGCGGACTGCGAGCCCCGCAATCCTCTGCCCCCACCCGCCCTCGCCCCATTAACTCAGCCAGAATGGCGCGATAATAGCCCGCGAGGAAGAATGCAAACGCGAATTCAAACAAAATGCTACATACGCAGATTGTCTGCGAATTTAACAAAGAATTAGAAATGTAAACTATAATGGAATTCAGCAAATAAAAGGGCGGCAAACGCAATTTATTTGCATACTGCCAGAATTGAACGCTAACGAGTTTCCCGGACCTACATTTCTGTCTGCCAATGCATGAGATGACCTATTTGCCACGCACGGCCGCAGACCGAGCATCGAGTTTGAAAAATGTTGCCGGCGGATGTAATTTTGAAGAATGCTCTTCCTCATCTTTCGCACATTTTCAATGAGTATTTTTGTTTCCGATTTTAATGACTTCTAAAACTGGGCTGCATAACATAGACAATCTCGATAATTTCCCATTTCACTCTAAAATTTCAAAAACTCTTTTATACTAAAAGCAATTGGCATTTAAAAATTTACTCTAAAACCCCTTGTATTTATAGATTATAAAACATTTTTTTCAGTGAAACTGTATTTAAGTGCGCAAAAGTGTTTCATGTAAGTATCTTTGTCAGCGTTGGATACTCCTCTTTAAGTTGTTTTTAAGATGGTCTCAGTCAATATCGATTGCGGAGAATTTGATTTCCGTTGTAAACACGGCAAAAGAGGTTTAGCTACTAACCTCGGAGCTACAGCTTTCGTTACAGAACCCCACGAGATTTATAGTATGAGGCATTATTACAAGTTCATTACAATTTCATAATACCTATACACTCTAAACTATTTGTAATGAAAGGTATTTAAATTCTAAGTAAAACAACAACGCTTAACAGAAATTTCATAGTTTCAAAATTAACCTGAAGCAATTGATCATTTACCATTGAGCATCAGATACCAAGTGGAACATAATATTTCAGGTTCATTCAGCTTCAATTTACGAACAATATAAAAGAACGGAATATTCAAAAAGTACTCAGTCGATTTTGCTTGAATTTTCACATTTTGTTATTATTAATAAAGAGTGGTTTGCATTTAATCGGACATGTGGGGGCGTTATAGATGATGATTGATACGTTTATGACGACTCAAGCGCACCTGAACTCCACGCAACCCGCCGCACAGTCAAGGATTAAGCGCGTCTTCACAACATACAAGTACCTGCCCCTGCAATTGTGAAACATCGGCAGGAATTTCCACTTGAATCTTGGACAAGTAAATAAATTTCTCCAGAATAGTGTCGCAGCGAACTCATCCCCAAATTTCAGAGACAACTTTTTAATAATATGATACATGACAACCATATCCAAACCAGGACATACAACAAACCCATACTTGCGAGAAAGTCATATATTAGAATTTTTGCACAGTATGACATAAAACGGGATTAAAAATCACGTGGCCGACGAGTCGTGTGTGATATGTAATACACTGCAATAGCGAAGCATTGCCGGGTCCACTAGTATTCTATAAACTAAACAAAATTATAATGGCATGGCAGTCGTAATTTCGATACGGAATGAAGTAAAGATGTATCAGAAAAATTCGTCAGTTGGGAACGAGCAATCGGCGATGCCTCATCTTTGGCTGTACAAGTGAGAAATATTCAAGGCAGGGAGAGAGAGGGAGGGAGATGGAGGAAGAGGGGGAGGGGAGGGAAGGAGGGAGAGAGTGGGGGATAGAGAGTGTAAGACATGCGTGTGCGGGAAAGATAAGTGATTGGAATAAAATGCGGTATTTATTAAATTCCAGTTTTGTACCAAGCAACCCGAAAAAGTTCGAGTGAATATCAGTTAATAAAGCTACGGAAGAGATCTCATGTGAGAAACATCCATAGAAAGCACAGATATGCGTATTGAAACATTGTTCGGAGTCTTAAAACGTGAATTCATGAGCAGCCATTGTTGTGAAAGAGCTGGCTATTGAATGTTTTATCAAAACAGAATTTCCATTCCAAAAGAAATTACAAACTTAAATTTGTTTTATTATATTTTTATTGTTATTATTGTTATTATTATTATTACTATTATTTTATTCAGATAATAAATCGTACAACCTGACTTTCTATGGAAATCTATAGTTTATTTCTTTTAAAATATTTAGAAAATGACGACTGTCTAATCGACTCGTGTCCATTATAGCTTATTAAATAAAACGTTAAATAAATATAGCGCTACACTTAAAACTAATGTGTTTTTAACAACGTCGTGTCATTCAGCTTTGCAAATTAAAGAGTTACGTGGCATGAATGTTGGACCAACTTCCTGTGCAAATTGCAAAGGGTGGATTATCCGACCCCCTTTTCCGCAGCGCCACCCGTTAACACTTGGTTGTGACGAGGACGTGACTCGCATGTGCTAACGCCCTCAGAAAACAGCCAACCCTCTCCACAACGCCTCCAGCGCCCTCCTGCGTCGCCGGTGCCGGCAACGCGGCGCGCCCCGCAAACAATGGCACCGCAAAGCGCGCGGGCGCCTCAGCTGATCTCCCTTAAAGCAAGACCCTTTAGACAAACTATGTAATGAAAGTAGAGGATTCTCTACAAAATACCAGTAAGTTACGAATGGGCCCATTATTTATTTTAATGAAATGAATTACCATGATAAACATAGTTATTTTGTGAACTCCTTAAAACAAATTTTCTTACTGCTGCTTTTTTGTGGCAATAATGTATTTCAAACGAAACGGAAAACAATATTAAAAACAAGAAACACTTTGAAGCCTTTTTTCATAAAACCTTCGTATTCTCAAATATTTATGAAAACAGAAATTTGTCCGGCAAGAATTTATTCTCAGCACTTGTTACGTCATTGCGATCACAAGAAGACCTTTCCATAACGAAGAGATTGTGTTGGGAGGGGAGCAAAACGAGGAAGAAGAGAGAGAGAAAGAGAGAGAGAAGATGCGCGCGCGGTATCGCGAGATAAGCAGGAGCGCCGCCGGCAGACGCCATCTCCGCCGCCATCGCCATCCTTTGAGAGAGAAGGGGTCGGAGCAGGGACAAGCTACTGCCGCAAAGCCAAATAGCGACCTTCAAGTTTTGATTGAACACTTGCCCCTCCCCAAACAAAGCTCTTGACGACGATCATGGGCAGTGATGCAATGACCAGATTCAGTGGCAATAGTCTAAAGATCGCACTGCCTAATAGATAGTTCGTAGAATTGATTCTTCATTATATGGCCTTCCCAGTCAAGAATTAAGATTTTTTATTTCATTTATTTAGACCACTTTTAACTTAAAAACAACTTTTCAAGGTTGTTACGATATTCAAAGTAGAATTAAATCGAAAGATTTATTTTAAAAACAATTTCTCACTGGTAACAGAAAACCAGCAAAATGTGACATCGAACCTTCTTCTTCGCTCCGACTCATCTGTAAGTGTGACACGTAATAACGTTAAACTGCAGTGGGATGGACAAACAGGTATTCAGAGCACAAGTGGTCCAACTACAATCTTCTCCGTGAGCTAGAGTGGCAATCGCCAATGATTGCAGAAGGCAATCAGGCCACCCTTGCTCTCACGGTAAGCTTTATTTAGGCTACTTGCTGCTTAGGGTCGTAATGAGAGTAAAATATAAAATGAGGATAAAAATGTATTAACTGATCACGTTATTCATTAAGGGGAAGGGTTCTCAAGCTTCGCACTCATTATGAATTATGTCTAGAGTATCTAAGAGTATCGACAAACTTGAATTCTCAGTTAATAATTCAGCCAACTACTTCAAAAGAATTATGAAAACTAAGAAAATATCTGCTCTTCCACGCAAAGTTTTAAAACATTATTAAAAACGGACTGTTATCAATGGAGGAGTTATTGGGTTTCGTGAAACTTCCCATTCTGTCGGGCTACCAAAAATTACGAGAGTGAAGGCTTCAAATCCCACAAGAACGAAAAGGAAGTGATACGTTCGAGTTCCGGAAACAATAGCAAGAGCTTCTCGTGAAGCAATTTCTTTCCTGCGGGCGAACAGCCTCCGCGACAGAGGGCTGCATCCGGGCGGCGCTGGGGCGGGAGAAGTTGGAATCGCCGCCGGCGGCGGCGGCGGCGGAAGCGGGGGCAGCGGAGGCGACGCAGCCCGAGGCAACGGCGGGGGGTGAGGTCGTCAAGGATCGATTGCGTCCGAGCGTCGCGCAGTGTCCGCGACACATCGGCGAGAAGACTTTTCGGGAAGTTGCAAGGCGTGAGGAATGACACACGGGCTGCCACGACAAGGGCGAGCACATGGGGCCTGCACTTTCCCCAGGCGGATTGGCACATTTCCCACCGTCTGTGGGAACCGGGATCCAATCTCGGTTGATTCATTTGGAAGAAGATTGCGCTAGGTTTTTCTTGGGGTCTCTTGGCTCTCTTTCGCTTCATTTCAATCTCCATTTCACTCATATCTCGTCAGTCGTTCAGGAAGTCCGTGCTTATTTGCCGTCAGAGGACTTCAGTACCCAAATGGATATGGGCACTAGCTCCGAAACCACTTTTCTTGCTGTAGTAAAAGGGAATATATCCTTCTTCTGCTCTTCCCGGATCTCGAAAATGTTCTTGTAACTCCACAAGGAATGCCTGTGTTTCATTTATTGTTACGGCCGAATCCAAACTATAGCTAATTTTAGGAGTATGCTGTTAATTCGTACATTATCAAGGTTGTCTCCATAAAGCTGTTTGAATGAAGATGAACGGAATATTTCCGAGTTCATTAGATTAAAATAGGCATTGTCCACAACGCAATGGCTCAAGTAAGGTGATAGTGAGGTGCCTGGTGTGATTGCAAAAAGTATTTTGACATAATATTTCGTTGGAAATTATGCTTGCCCAGACAATTTTTTTTATGTGAATCGCTAAGGCTAAAGATTCGTCGTCACCTGAGACATGGGTGGGTAAGCTTCTATTGAGATTATATAGTTAAGTGGTATTGTATAATTAGAAATTTACGACTGACACAATTCAAAATATAAAGTGTGATACTTTCTTAAGATTGCGGTTGGATTTAAAATTTGTTCAAGATTCTCCTATCTTATAATTGTCCATTTGTCGACTCTAAAACTAACGACGATATATATCGTTTAAATTCAAAATTTATCGGAGCCATCTTTTCTTGTACCAACACATAAATATGCGATAGGTTTGTAAATTCCACCTTGGTTAGTTAGTTATTTCTCTTATACCTTTTCCCCATTGTCCTCCTTTGGTTTGTAAAGCGTTTAGCTTCTAATTTCTGTGTGATAGTAAAGTGCAACTATACGTTTGAGAAATTGATTTTTTTCTGAAATTAATTTTTTCCCGAACGTAACTGAGAATAGTACGTTGATTAAAAGGCCCTTGGTGGTTAGTAGGTTAGCATGTTCGCTTTCCAACGCGCAACTTCGGGTTCGTTTCCCGGCAGGGACAAAATCATAACTGTGCGCGTTGCTTACAAATGTCCCAGTATCTATTGCTAAGATACGATGAGAAAGCCCACCCTAAGGTTAAGAAGACCAGTATATACGGTGGAGGGATGTCCTTGTGCTAACCACACGAACCCCGTATCCCACGGCCGAGAGGCTGGGCAGGTCACCCAAGACCCGTATCGGGCTGGCGAGCAAACAGACAAGACAGGTTTATGAAAACTACATTTTTCATACTGCATATATTGATTATCACATTTCAAGATCCAACTTACATAACATAATATAATTTTTAATGCCTACATACTATATTTACTCGAATTAAATTCAAATATTTAATACGCAGAGAAAACGCTCAAAATAATGCTCACTATTCGCTTAACTGTCAACTTAAATCGGATTTAAAAAAGAAACTGAGATGAGGTTTAACCTAAACTGCACAAAGCATTTTGAAATTCTAATTGAAGAACAACAAAAAATTCTAGGAATAACAATACAGCCTCACTAAGAAAATATGTTTGTGTCTGGGGAAGAACATGTTCTTTATGTTCTTGGGTTCGCTAAATCCGAATCCAGTATCCATTTTCCTCCATCACATCAGGTTTCTGACATATCCTTAAAAATATAAAGAATGAAAGGAGACCGATGGGCCTGACCATGTTACCTATATGATTTGGGGGTCACTTAAACAGAATCTGAAGTCCAATTAACTTCATCACATCAGATTTTTCACATCACCTAAAAAAATTTAAAATCTGTGTCTGCATGGAGAGAAGGCGACAACGATATAGGCAATCTGCCATACAACGTGATCAGTGTTGTAACGTCAGAGGCCAATGCCATTTTCTCTATCAATTATAATTGATTTGAATTAGAAATTCTGATGTAATGAAGAAAAATGGACTTCAGATTCAATTTTAGTGACCCCAAAAACAGATGGTTAACATGGTCGCACCGCTCGATTAGAAATATCTTTAACTTTTTTAAATATTTTCTGACCCCTGGGTTAGATATCTTTGATTTTTATATTTTTTGAGGTTATTCCAAAAACTTTATGGATAAAAACGGACACCGGATTCGGATTATCCACCCCCAAAACCTATAGAAATGTTTTCCTGTATGACTGTGTAATTTAATCGGTCTGAGGAGAAAGGGAACAAATCATTTTTGTCACTTTCCAGGAGGAAGGACACATTAAATGATACTCATACATGTTATATTATCCTGTCCAATTTTGTGAATTCAATATGATAGTCTTAACACTGTTATTACGTAATTATGTTTTTCATAGTACAATTTCAATTGCTTTAAAGAATAACTTTTCAACCTAAGAACAAAATTGCATTTTTAACTTGTTCCCTTTCTCTGTATGGTGATTCAATTCATTTTATGCCGTCATGACTTCATTGTCTTTACTATATTGTGTTTTTTAATATAAACTGTCATTCAAATCAGAAAAAAATAAAACTCAAATAACTCTGATCAATAGATTTGATATGAAAATTAAATAGCTTGCAAAGGTACATACAAGTAATTTTCTACTATATTCCTTTACAGAGGACTTCAAAAACATACGTCGCAAAGTAATACTCAAATTCCTCATCTCCTATAACGGTAAATCGGAAATCCATGCTCTATTTCACTCTTCCACATATGAGTGCCCAAGGAGGGGGAAAGCGAGGTGGTGGACGAAGGTGAGCAAGCGAAGGCCCTGGCAAGGTTGGGGGAGGGCGGCGCCGCAGCGCTGGTTGATTGGGCGCAGATCGCGGGCGACAGCGGCTGCGCCGCCCCGGCCTTCGTCAAGCGCCGCCACTGACGCTGCGAGGCGCCGGCCGCCGCGCCGCGCAGATTAAACGCTGTGCGCCCACCGGCACACCGCCCTTCGCCTCCCCACTCCTTCCTCCCCACCCCTTCCTCCCCACCCCTTCCTCCCCAACGCTTCCTCCCCACCGCTTCCTCCCCACCGCTTCCTCCCACCGCTTCCTCCCCACCGCTTCCTCCCCACCGCTTCCTCCCCACCGCTTCCTCCCCACCGCTTCCTCCCCACCGCTTCCTCCCCACCGCTTCCTCCCCACCGCTTCCTCCCCAACTCTTCCTCCCCAACTCTTCCTCCTCAACTCTTCCTCCCCAACTCTTCCTCCCCAACTCTTCCTCCCCAACTCTTCCTCCCCAACTCTTCCTCCCCAACTCTTCCTCCCCAACTCTTCCTCCCCAACTCTTCCTCCCCAACTCTTCCTCCCCAACTCTTCCTCCCCAACTCTTCCTCCCCAACTCTTCCTCCCCAACTCTTCCTCCCCAACTCTTCCTCCCCAACTCTTCCTCCCCAACTCTTCCTCCCCAACTCTTCCTCCCCAACTCTTCCTCCCCAACTCTTCCTCCCCAACTCTTCCTCCCCAACTCTTCCTCCCCAACTCTTCCTCCCCAACTCTTCCTCCCCAACTCTTCCTCCCCAACTCTTCCTCCCCAACTCTTCCTCCCCAACTCTTCCTCCCCAACTCTTCCTCCCCAACTCTTCCTCCCCAACTCTTCCTCCCCAACTCTTCCTCCCCAACTCTTCCTCCCCAACTCTTCCTCCCCAACTCTTCCTCCCCAACTCTTCCTCCCCAACTCTTCCTCCTCAACTCTTCCTCCCCAACTCTTCCTCCCCACGCCCTTCGCCTCCCACTTTCTTCCCTGCTCGTAACTCCCGGCTCCTCTTTCCTTCCTCAAGGGTGATCAACTCGCCTGCCAGAGTTTTGCCCTACTATGATCAACGACTCGAATTTTATTTGATGTGCCTCTTTCGGGGGCAAGATTTATACACCTATATGCCAATTTATGGCCTTTCTTTATGACATTACTCTACAAGAACAACATTCCGCGCAAAAATAGAAATCTGAAAACCATGAAAAATGAAATTGATCTGAGGTCGTAAATTGTAGAATCACCTTCCCCTGTGCAAAGGTTACTCAAAATAGAAAGTCGTGGTTCTAGAATATTTTAACGCAGTCATTCACTCAAAGAATATGGTTTCATTCAAAATGATATATACAACAACGTATACGTATTAATAAATACAAAGTGACAATGGTATTCGCATATCATTTAGTTAACAGTACACAGTACCCACTAAGTACATAACGATTCTGAAATTAGGAGCCAATATTTGCCCATTGGCTCATATTCCTTTGCTCTAATATTGTTGTCAATGTGTTAGAATATTGAGCACATTGAGCCAACTTTTAAAGAGATCGTCAAAAAGGTATGTTTTGTTGCCTTCAGTAAGAATATTTTCATGCTCTCCAATAAATATAAAACTCTGATATTTCCATCCATAACAATCCGGACAAGTTTTACATAAACATTCTAATATGAAACCCACACATGTACGCAAATATTTGTTGCTCCAGTTTCTGATTGAGGAGCAGTTTCGCAAACAGAGGAAAAGAAGTGGAAAGCGCTCGATAACGAAGGCCACCCCGGCCGGACGGAACGCGCGCCGGAGGGAACGGGGGGGGGGAGAGGGGAGGGCTGAGGATGAGGAGGGAAGGGCGAGCGACGGCTGCCGTCCACCTGGCGCGGGCGCGAGAGCACAATTAGCAGCCGGCAGCTGCGCCCGGCGCCGCATTAACGCGGCACCGCGGCACCGGCCATTTGCAACGCCAGGAGGCCTCCGCCACGCCCCCTCGCGGCCTTTCCGACTCCGCCGTTCCGCCTTTCGCTCCGCAGTTTCCAGCATCGATGTCTTCCGCGGCTGGTTCCCTCTCTACTCTTATCTACAGCCCCCGAATTTCACATCTGTGCTTCCCACAGTCCATTTTCACCATCATTGACTTTCTGTCGTTGCCTTCTCCCTCAACGTAAATGGCAGTTCTTCCTTTCAACGTTTCATCCATTACAGAGTCGACTTTGCCAACCTTGATGTCGGGATCTATTCCTTCTGGCGGTCATCTCCAATCCTCTCTTATCACATTCCTTGTTTTACATTCCACTTTTCGTGTTCAAAATCCTCACTCTCATCACTTCATTACACTAAATGTTTTCAACGTCTGTACCATCCTTTTCTCACAGTCAATCGTTATTATACTATGTCTTCATATATTTTCCCCACTTAATTTCCCCTCTCCAAACTCACGGCACTTCATACCTTCTGTTTTTTCTGACTTGTTTATTTCTTTAACCCCATAATATGGAGAAACATCAGTGTCGTCATAGATTCTTCCTACTTTCAATATGTTGGCCCTCCATTTCGTCGCTCCCAGCATTTCCATCGTCTGATTATATCCATACCAACGTAATCAGAAAAATCAATGTACTTGCACCAACAATTTGACCTTCAGAAATCAGAACACGCCCTCATTAAAGTTGCAATTTCTATGAGAATCTCGTTCCACATTCATGCCATTTTTACTGTCGATTCTACTGTTGTCATGCACAAAACACTTTTCACAACTTCGCAATATATCGCATTGGGCCATTTCGGTTTAGGTTGTTTTCATTTTATTTGAAATAACACCGACAAGTATGGTTTTGCTCAGACACCTTTGCTAATCACTTATTATGTCAAATATTACATTGTTTATCATTTCATCTACATTTTAACACATATATTCTGTTCTTTTCTTTTTTCATCTATTGTCATTTTCTTCTCTTTATCCATCTTTATGAGGGTTTCGTTTCATTTGTTTTCTAATTTCGCGGTGTTAATATTTCGAAAATAATTACTTCTTACCTTCGCACATACCTTTTTACTTTTCACCTATCACGTTTTATTCAAACAGCAATTTTATTCTCTGCCTTACCAAGATTTAGTCACACTCTCATAATCCTTTATCCTTTTGTACCTAAAATCTCTCAATATGCCCGTCTCCACAGACTCTGTCTCAACACACAATCCGGTATGCCACTCCTGTTCTTCTGTTGACCCCACTCCTTCCCCTCTCGCCTTTGCTTTCCTGCCCGTCCACAGGGCGATCGTCGTCTGCATTACTTCGTCATGAGCGGCGCACACGGCCAGCGCCGTCCTACTTGAGCCGCCTATCGACCTCCCCCTCGCGCTCGGCCGCAGCCCCCGCTCCCGGCGCGGCGCAAAACAGCCGCGGCTCATCCGCGCCCCAGCGCCCGCCGCTCTTCATTACCCCGCGCGAGAGCGGGCGGAAAAACAGGGGCCGCCACCACGCAGTGGGCCACTCGCCGCCACTCGCCGCAGCGCAAAAATCGATAGGCCGCAAAACCCACGTGTCGCAGTGCGTGGCATTGGGAAGGCCAAGAATGAGGGTAGCTTCTGGGCAGTCCGGAACACGCCGCGTTCTACGCACAAGTGCCAAGTTTCGGTCGCCGTTCTGCGACATTCCTCAGGGGAAAATGTGTTTTGCCCTGAGGAAGGTCGCAGAGTGTCGGCCGAAACGTTGGTAATTTTGTCTAGGATGCGGTGTATCTTGGACAGCCAAGTAGCTACTTACTCCGACCGCGAAGAATAATGTTATAAATTATTATCAACATGGTTTCTAAGTGATGATAGGGATAACATCTTGTAGTTTGCAACTGCATTTATTTTCAGCTTTATAAATTTTGATACGTTAACAAAAAATGATACAACTTATTACAAGAATGATATTTCTTCATGAAATTACAAGAATGAGAACACCTCAAAAAGTAATTGTATTATTTGAAGTTAGTTTCACACAGCTTAAAATTAGGGCTGTATTTGTTTATAAGATAATTCGTTTTTCATTAATGGATCGAATGTCTATCTGGGAAAGGCGCCATGCGCCCACAGTGCGCCGCCTCTAATGACCTGCACCGCGCGCGGGTGGTGGGGGGGACATTGAGGCACGCAGCTCCGCGAGGGGCGTTCGTCACCTCCGCTCGGCCCTCGCCCACGCCCTCGCTTCCTTCCTCTTCTGACCACCCCCGAGCGAAGGGCCCAAGGCGGGCGGGGAGAGGGCTCGCCATTGCCGCGAATTCCGTCTGTGAATATCAGGCCCTATCATGATTCTCCCTGTTCCAATTTACAGGACTCAAGTTTCCGCCAAATAATTCTAGCTCCCAGCTACGTTATTTTTCAAGAATTTTCAATGCACCTTCCTCTAAATAGTCAACATGAGCATTAATATAGACTACTGTGAAACATTATACCTAATTTTTGTCTAATATATTTCTCATTTTATTTAATTATTAGGATTATGAAGTTTTTTAAACTACTAAGCTCGATGATGCCGATGGGGGATGATCTCATAAGTAAAAGATAATAATAATAATAATAATAATAATAATAATAATAATAATAATAATAATAATAATAATAATAATAATAATAATAATAATAATAATAATAATAATAATAATAATAATAATGAGGTGAATGATTAAGGAGCAATGGTGCACTGAGAGGAGGCAGACTCGCGATAACCCTAAGATATCCGTCAAGAACTCTCTTTGTTCAACACAAATTCCACATGGATTGGCCGGGGATCGAACCGGATCCCACAGTGGAAGTCCTTTTCTCAAACGCCTTGCGTAATAAACTTCTTCGAATCGGTACTTCTAGGCTGTCCGGGTGACGCCGCGTCGTTGGCAGATAGGCCTATCTGCCAACGACGCGGCGTCACCCGGACAGCCTAGAAGTAATGGACTCGAGCCGCGGAAGCCTACGTGTACCTTCTTCGAATCGTTGCGTCTTTTAGAGCTCTCTGAGCTGAACGAATTTAACCTAGTGCTGCTCACAGATTCTCAAGTAACTTGCACTTATTCTTTTTCTATTTTTACATTTGCATTCCCTGGTCCTTCTCCAAATTTTCAGAGATCTACTTCCCGCCAATAGTTTTTTGTGACCAAATCACTGGCGTATACTTTGATTATTACCATTCTTCCCCACGTCACACGTAGAACGCTATAGTGCTGCGTTTGAACTGCTATGTTGGCTCAGTGACCAATCGTAAAAACTTTGCGACAAATTGATTGTCTTCAGATGGTAGTTTATATAATTTTTAGTCCGCAACTAAATCGTAAATGGAAAGGTTCTCGGGCTGAGTTCCGACGTTGGTGACTTTTCGTTAATACAGCGGAACGCGCCTCCGCTTGGATGGGAATCCCAGAGGTGATTGCCTTCATCTGTCTTTTTTTCTCTCTCTTTTTTTATTATTTCTTCTCGAGAGGATTACATGGTTCAGTATTTACAATATTGACATGTATTGGTGGCTTAAAACTAAGTTCATCTAATTATGTACTGCTAATACAATGGTTGATAAAATCTCTGTTTAATCTATTTTTGGAGGACAATTCGTGGAATAGATTCGTAGTCGGCTTGAGAGTGAAATTTTTTGCTGCAGTTTTAGTTGGATTCAGGAAAATTTTAAGATTTGCATGGCCAGCTTTCAATTTGGTGTAGGTACAGTTGAAGTTTGTCAGTATTGTTCCGGAGAATTATATGGCTGTATCGTAAGCAAACTGTGATTTAAGGTTTTCTCTTATTACTTTCAGGCAGGTGTCACTGCATCATCAACCTAGGACTACTCATCGCGTCGAAAGTTCCTTGCTCATCCTGGCTGCATATTCGTACTTATTAGGGCCAGCCGATGCATCTCCTATTGGTCCATTCCCCCATCATCAGAAAATGCCACAGCATCTTAATGAACACGCATATCAGGAAAGGAGCCGATTGCGCTGTAGCAAGGGACAACGTGGTCTTTTGAACTGTGCTGGCGAGAGGGCCACCTCAGCATGCCGCGCACTGTGGGTGAACATCAGTTCCGGAAAGTGAGAAAGAACAGAGCCACTTTGGGGATGTACCACTTAGTGTGAGTACCTCATTTCTACCAACGTTTCGTTATTGTTTTTTGTATTTTCGTTCCATTTAACTCCCATTTAGACCACTGCCACGCCTGAACAGGCTAAAACTCAACTTGTTGTACACCCGGAGATCCACTTAGAGGCCTACGTCAGCTGCTAGAAACTCTCACGTGGATCACTTCAATGTCTGCCGTATCAGACTTATTTCCGTTAATTGTTCTACTTCACTTGTTTACAGTGAATTAATGTTGGTAATCATGTTGAAAACTTGCCAAGCACTTCTTCTCTGTTTGTAGTTTTGCTGCTTTATTTATTTATGAAATAAACCTTTTGTAAAAAATATCACGGATTATAATTACAACAACTTCATTACATACAATTATAAACAATCTACCTATCTTTTCTACTAGTTCTGACCTGTTCAAAAACCCAATTACTACTCCTGTATGTGTAACTGACGCCCCCCATCCCCCACCATTTTATCTCTATCTCAATTAACACAATTTTATTATTTTCGGCCATACTCTTCTTTAACTGTTAGCCTCTATTGCAGCATTTTCCTCTTCTACTTTACAATTCCACAACACCCTTTACATGCCCTCACGTAATCCTTTTTGACTATACCTCATTTCCCGCCCTTTACTTTCACGGATATATTTCTGTGCAACAATCTTCAATCCAGCCACCACCCTCCCTGGAGCGGCGCTGGCATTCTGTCGAGGCGAACAGCGTGTCAACGCCACCTGCACGTCACCCGCCCGAAACTCAGATGAAGGTCGGGGACCAGAACGGCTAAAGGAGGGATGGAATGCAAAAAAATTGGAAACCTTATCTTAAAGCTACAAACGTAGCCTGATGTGTTCTCGTTTATTACGAGTGTCTTTTCTCAATTTCTTATCGTAAATTCGGAAAGCTTTTTTATCTTTTTTTTCTTTTGGCTCTTACTTCGCAAGAAAAGAAAGTATTGTCATCGTGCGACGAAAAACTGCGAATTTGCCACATAAAACTATTCTTGCTAGACGCTCGTATCGAAAAAGTGAATAAACCTTGTTTTTATATAGTAAATTCTACAACTACAATATTGAAGATATACATAGTTCCTGTAATAAAATATGTTGATGAAAATCAGGTCTTGAAATAAAGTCCTGTACAATTTTTCGAAAATATGAGTTGTATTCGCTTCATTTTACATTTAGCAATGTTTAATCACTGATTGCCTAAACACTAGTATACTGAACTTCAGTGCATTCAAAATAATGATTTCAAGTGAAGTTACTTAATTTTTATTAACACAGACACATTCATCCGTGCAGTTAATTCGCGTATACCAAATTGTTACATTAATGTGACACATAATTGAAATTCCACATATCTCTTAACATCCTTTTCCAGAAATGCGGGTAAACAGAAGAACCAAACTCCCCCAAAGCTAATAAAATGTCCCAAAAGATCTAATTTTGTAGATACAGAGTTAGGTTAATGAAGTCTTGCACCGCTTATTGTCAGTGACCATTTCAATGATTAACTCAACACTCTCTCTACTTGCACGAAAATATATGTAGTTGCGGTAAATCAATTCGGGAAAGATAAATATTCTTCACCAGTAATTCGGAATGAATTTGACCTAGTAATGTTAAATGTCAGAATTAAATGTCATTTTTTTCCACATATCTCATTCTTTAGAAACAGTTTAACATGAATGCAAATTCGTTGCTGTTATATCAAGTGCAATTCAAATAATCGCACCGGGAATGTTAACAATATTTTCTTAATTACATTCTCCGGCTTGAATTTCTGAGAAAATGTCTAGGAAAAATTAAAGAATTTATTTATATTTACCCATTTGTTTACTAGAGAAGCTTCACTTCCAGACAGAATTCCTCATTCTGTCTTTCTTGCTTCTTTCTATGTCTAATGCTTTCATTAATAAGAGCTATTAAAGCAAGATGCGTAATGACCATTCTTTATGAACTACCTACGTTACTCAAACATTTACCAAGTACATACTGTACAGTGTCATAGCAAAGTATATGTAAAACTCTCGTAATGGCAAAGGAAAGAGTATTCTGTGAAGAGCTACGTTAAAATTTGCTTTATTTCAATGATCTGAGAACAAAGCACATAAAAGTAGGGCGGTGCACGATTTATAAACTACTTTAATCACGCTCCCTACTATTGAAATATTCATTGTAAAAGGCATGTAACTCAAAAAATCATAAAGATTCGCGTCCGTTTGTAGTTAAATTTTTCTATCAATAATAAATCACTAATATGTAGTATTCTCTCCCTTTTACGATACATGAAATGTAATATTATACTATCTCCGGAGCGATATAGATCTCAACATCTATATCCGACAGATTCCGCTGCTATACCAGACGTACTTGCATATTATCGTATGGTACGGGCACAAGTAATGGTAACATAAACATAAAATGTAGTTGCGTATAGCTTCCACGGCATTCACCGTAGGATCTAAAAAGAATTACCGAGCAAGATAAATGTACATCATAAAAAATATTTACAATAGGACATTCGCTCATGGATTCAAAGTGCAATCGACTCACGTTGTAACCACAGACGTTTCATTATACAAAAACGCAACATATGGTAAATCCACGCGCGCCCACCCCCGACTCACGTAACCGCTTCTATCTCCTGTTGTGGCAGGACTCCCCCAGCCGTGAACAAGGAAAATAACAAACGCTGTTTCCTATTGATAGAATGGGGGATTATATCCTGCGCGTGGCGGAAGCGCGGCGCTGGGCGGTGCTGGGCGGTGCTGGGCGGCCCGCGGCAGCAGCGGCGCGCGGGCGAATCGCGTAGGCGCCTGCGACCGCCCGCCGCCCGAGGCGCGCACCGCGCCTCTAATTGGATTCATCTGCGCGCGACCGCAGCCCCGCGACCCCAGCGCCGCTGCGCCTGCGCGTGCCCCGCGCCCAATTCCCGCGGCTGACGCATGATCCCTGAACGCGCCCACTCCACGCCCCCACACACGCCGCATTTCACCCCCTGGGGAGCATATGACCAGCTAGTGGACCTACAACAGCACATACTTTCGTGCATTGTTTATAACTCTGGCACCGGCTGAGCTGGCTCAAGGAATTAACTGACGTCACTGCAGTGCTTCCGCCCGGGAGTCCCGACGGTGCATGGTTTTTCGACACTAGCAGTATCAAATTAAGCAGGAGCACTACCCTAGCAAACGCGCCACGGACCACACACGATATTTTCTTCCTCTTCCTGGTCCTAAACTCACCTTTCACTTTCACTTACACTTACACTTACATGCGGTGGCGGCGGCGATAAGCCAAAGCATCAGTGTCTTTCATTAAAAATATTTTATTACTATAAATACAACTGTTTTAGTAGTAACAATGTCCATGAAATTATCATTACTTCATAATTTGCACTTTAAATTGCCTGAATTGTAGCAGCCATTATTTATCTTAAATCATTTAGGAACACCATCACATTCCATTTACGATATCTTTTATTATTACCATGTTTACAAAAATATAAACTTTTAATACGATGCAGTTCCTTATATATGACTTACAATGCAATATTTATTATCCGTTTTCCACGAAACTGGGAATTATTGAAGCCACAGGCATCCGCAATTTAAGCAACTCCGGAGATGCCATACTGACTAGACTCGGAGTTATCGAAGCGCGAGTTCGACCCCTCGCTCTGCCGGCCCGTTATTTTCCACCCCCCACTAACCCCACCCACTCCGCGCGACACACCCGCGGCGCCCCGCTCCCAAAAATCCCCACGTGCCCACTGCCGCCAGCAGCGCGCATTTTATTTTAATTCCGCGCCGCGCGCAACCGCACGGAAACAGATAAAGGCCACTCTGCGCTGCTAAGCGGGGGCGGCGCGGCGCGGTGCGGCGCGGCGCGGCGCTGTGGCCGCTCGGCGTCGTGGGGCGGAACGGCCGTCGCGCCCTCGGCCCACGCGGCGAGGCGCCGCATTTCCCTAGAGGGCGCACTTAATGCGTCGGGTTGACTTTGCGGGGGCGTGGCCCCCCGGACGGGGCGGGCGACAACGCGGGGACAAAGGCGAGGATGATGACTAAATTGCTCCCGCTCTAAAAATGGAAAGCTGGGAGTGTGTTATGGAATTATCCGCAAATCTGTAAACATTCCACAAAAATCGCGAGTTGTTAATGGATGGAACAAAAGGATGGAAGTGTTGTAGTGTTCGAAATGTAAGTAATAAGTTTAGAAATAACTTTTTTGTAGTCGATGTGGTCGTTATAGTATCCATTATATTTAAATTATTTTATTTGTATCTCACGTCAATGTTTCACTATTCACATTTTGTTATGTACATTATATCTCGTTCTTCATTATTAGATATTATTGTTGTCATTCATTTTTTTATTCGTTCTCTAACAAATCGTGCGTTATCGGCATTTATAAATTTTTGTACTTTTTTAATTTGTAGATTGTCCTCTCAAGAACATAACACAAATTTATATTCATAAAAGCTTCATTTAGAAATCACACTTGACGCATACCATACATTGCGTGTATTTTAAACAGAAATTTATGAAAAATGGGACCAAATAATTATTATATAATTGCAAGAAAAACTCAATATAAGAGTATATTTTCTTAGTATATAATGATAAACACGAAATTTAATTTCAAAAAGTTGACCTGCACAAACGTCTCACGAATAGTGTAGGGTACTGATCTATACATACTTTACTCCCGTTGTACTGTAACTTTACTGCTGTTGACAACCCTTCTAGCCAGAGAAGATAATTCAACTGAAGCTACAGTCTAATAAGGGGGAAGTCTACAGTGGAATAATTACTGCAATTCGTTCACAATTGCATTCTGACTCCTCTTAGCATGTTTTCTGTCAATGTCAGCTTTAATCCGAAACCTGCTACGCTATAAAAATTTCCTAGCAATCCATCCCTCTTTATATGACACAAAGAAAAACACCTACAACAATCCAAAGCAGCATGTTTCCTGTAAAATGTAAACTGTACAAATCAGTATTGCGCCTAGTCATTTAAATGGTAATTCACTTCTATGCCAAGCGAATAGGTTAAACCTTCGTCATTAAAAAAACAAGTTTAGAACGAGAAGACACATAGAAATTAATGAATTCTTCAGTGATTTGAAACAAATGATAAACTACACAAACCTCTGGAAAATTTGTGCCATTAACGAATAACATATTGGGTACATACACAAAAAATATGCAATAATCCAAACATACTTCACAATATATACTCAAAAATATCAATCGACTCGCGAATAAGGAATCGAACCATTTTAAGACTTGCACACATATGATTCAGAATGTGGTTTTAATCTTATTACTTTTTACTCGTACATATCTTTTACCTTAGTACTTTTTTCTTGCTTGTACAACCCGTAGGCAAAGATAGAAAATTGGAAATAGATGTGCTTCCGCCAGCGCGTAAAATAGGATGCAATGAACCCCACAGGCACAAGAAACTGGGAAAGAAGCGAACGCACTCGGCACAGAGTAAACAATGTTTGAACACACGCGTCCACCACCCGATCACATGCACAGAGACGGTCGATGCAGCTGTGTAGTACCAATTTTATCGTTATCGCTCTCTTTGCTTTGTCCTACCATGAATTAACTCAATAACGCGCAGTTATTGGGAAATCAGATTGGTGATTATTCCCATTATCCTTTATTACTTGACGCAAACATGTCGATATAGCTTATAGTTTACGCACGTAATGAAGTTACACCAGCACCCACAACTGCATAAACAATGAAAATTGAACGATAGAGATTCGCTTCTAGCTGTGACATATTGAGCAAATAATATCTTGTGTCACACGATCAAGATCACTAAAAAAAACACCAGCAATGATCTCAAAAGACTGGTGAATCACTACTTACGAGCTGAACACAGTCGTTTTTGTCATATAGATAGAGAAAATGTGAATCACTCATGATGATTGTTAGATTACAATCAAATATCGTCGCTAATCAATTAACCCTCATATGAAACTCATTAAAATCTAATATAAAAACGACCCAATAATTAATCATTTTCTTATTCATTCTCTGGTTCTCAATTCTAGATTTTTTAAAAGTGTGTTCGTCAGTATAGGTAACTACAATAGCATGTTCATTGAGCTAAGTAAATGTATTATCGAATGCTTTTATTACTAAGAAAAATAGGAATTATTTATACTACCTTCAAAAGGCATATTTAATAAAGCTTTATATATTCATCGTGAAAGTTATTAAAGGTCAGCCAAATTAATAACACAAGTTCGTCATTTATTGTAGGATGGTGTGACGGTATAACGGACAAAGAGTTCTCTGTTCTTATACTATATATTTTCATTTCACTTACACAACATCAACGTGGTTGTCGCAACGCTGATTGAAAATGATCGCAAGAAAAATTACTTGTAAGTTTCTGTGAATTTGAACTAAAAAATAAAGTAAGGACCTCGTACGAAAGTGTCTTTGGAATACTTACTTCAAAATTCCAGGCTCTGGTTGTAAAGTCGCCTCGTTTTTAAACGTTTTATTCGTTCGAACTCACTTTTTGTACTACGTAACAATTTTAACAATTATATTCAAATTATTTGTAATAAATGAGAAAGAAAATAAGTTAGGTGTTCCATTCTTAAAAACATTTATAATTGCACACATGCAACGCTTTGAAGTTATAAGAGTTCAGCTATGAACTGTATAGTTTCAGAATTGTCATGTTCAAGAAATAAAGATTGCTATAAGCGAAACTCTTGTGTGAGAAGCATTTTTAACAAGAAAATTTGCTTCTAAAACAGGCTCCCTAACAAAGCTCCTAGCAAGTTCGAGTTACTTCATCTTCTCCCTTTTAATTGGCTCCGGGGTGGCTTGTTTGCGCGTTATGAGAGCTCTTGCGTAAAAAGATTGCGTCGCGAGACCTCCTCTTGGCCTTCTTTGTAATCGCACGTTCTAACAAAACTCGCGATTTAGCATAGCCAAGACTGAGAATCACAAAGCAGGCACGAACTATATATGCATTATACAATGAAATTATCTTATTGAATGAAATCGAGTGTTACAATTTAATGTAGTATATTTTTTGTTTATATGCTTTTTTAAATTTCTATAATACAAATGTGTGATAACGTTTAATTGTTTTTGGCAGATAGAGAAGTGAAGATAATATTGAATTGTTGAAAAATATTGAACATTATTGAATTCATGTTTTACAAAGCCAATCATTATCTCCATAAGAACATTTACTGTTCGAATACATTTGCAGATTTCAACTCTTCTAACTTTGTAATTTCATATCGTGTATCATTAAAATAAATTTCACTCTAACAAACTAGCCTATATTTCTGAGACATTTTCTTTTGAATACATGATATAACTTTCACTAGTTTATTTAAATGTCAGAGGAAAACTTGTGGCTCATTGCAAGAATCACTGATAATATCAAGAAATGCCTATGAGATTGGTATTTTTGCACTAATCCACATAAGTTTAATATTTGAACCACACAGTTTTTTCTTCTTAATCACATGCGCATGCGAATACGTTCGTGGGAGATTATTAGACAGTTCCAATAGAGAATTTACTTTATATATTAGTTATATCGATTATATATTTAACGATTTTATAATAGTTACATTTTAAATAATATTTATTAGAAGTTTGTGATGTCTACAGCATTCACATATAAAGCATGTGAATGCTCTAGACGAATTGAGAGAGTAAAACTCATAACATTAGGACATTACTGACTACGATTGAATCGTATGACGAAAGGAAAAACACTTTATAGCACTGTCGTAGTCAAGAGCTGTGTGTTCAATATTTTTGTTTCGCCAGTTTTGTAATGATAGCAAAGGAGGCGATAGCGATGGTGAAGGTTATGGTGAATATAATCCCCGTGACTCCTCTGGGATGTAGATGTAGTTGGAGAATATCTCCGTGGTGTATCTGCTACATATAAGCGATTAATGTCACTGATAAAGTAATTGCTAACGGCGGCTGTTACTGTGACAGTGACAATGATAATGACGGGCCTGGTGCGTTGTCAATGGCGGTGGCAGTCCACATGCAATCCATAAGCAGTCATTAAACTACAAATAAACTCACATCGTCTTATCGATTTATCGAGACGTGGAGAACATTCGCGCTAAAATACCTCAGCTAAATCGACAGACTAGGAATCCAGGAATAACAGTCGTGAATGTCGACAATTACGAAGGAATGAAATCGGCTGAGTTAATGTCCTATCTAATATCGTATGCATCAATGAGAAATAAGAGGTAATTGCAGAAAGAGGACATCAATCAAAGCAGCAGCATGTGTAGTATAAGGGCGACTGTCTTCTTGGAGGGAGGCAAGTGTAATGCAATTTAATAATTATTACGCTCCAAAAAGTCATCATCTTTCAAAATGTTTAAACGAATATCATTTAATTGCGCAAATATCGAGATACCCTCAATTAGAAGAGTATGTTGAAATCATAGTCGTGAATGAGGCAGTGTCAAGATGTACAAACTGTTTATGATGATGATTGATTGATTGATTGATTGATTAGTGATTCCGGTCGCGTCTAAGATCCGCGGTCCGCTGCTAAGATCATTAGTTCTGTAAGTATAATGTACGCTTTTATCGCGGGGGGGGCGGTGATCTTGCCCCGCTGGATAGTGAGATACGGCGCCGACCTAGATGTCGGCTGTCGGGATTTTCCTTAGCCAGGCTCTCTCCCAAAAGCGGGAACATCGGCCCAGCCTGGACACACTCTAAGCTCCCCACTGGTCTCCCGATATGTGTGGTAGTGTAGGGCATCTAAGTGTGTGTGTGTATAATAAATGAGCAAGAATAGGACAAGGAAAAGGAAGGAAATATTGCGCACGGTCCGTGACCCGTTTGTTAGGATACTGCTCTGGTATTCGCCTGGTGTTGATAGGAGAAACCACAAATAACTACGGATCAGAGCAGCCGACCGTTAGAATTCTTCTCCAGACATCGGCTGAATTCGACTTAGCTCTCTAGCTACTGTCGAGAATTCTGCCAAAGTCGGTACTCAAACCCTAGAACTTCCCGCTTACATGCACTGCAGTGACATCAATTTATGTCCTCACCACCTAAGCCGGTTTTACGATGATAATAATCTGTAGAAGATGGGACGCGATTATCGAAGGGACGGTGTGTGGCAAGTGTTGGCGTCAATGAACGACGGCGGACGTCAATAGACAATGGTGGGGTGAATGACGGCCCAGCGTCTATTGGGGACTACGACGGACTATGACGGTGAACGGCAGTGAGCGGCAGTGGTTGACGGTGAGACAAAGGACAACGTGGCAAGGAAGTTGACTAAAAACAGCGCGTGTGAGTGTGGCAATGGCTTAGGGCGGAAATGGAATGGCGGTCAATAAGGCCCCCGCTTGCCCGCCCCAACGTGTCGCCCGACGAAGAGTGCGTGGGCGCGCAGACGCGCTGTGCGAGCAGCTGCAGATGAAGCGGTGAACCGCAGCGCGCGCCAACACGCGCACCGGAGAAAGCGCGTAAATAATTCTGAACGCGATAATTTTTCCCCAGCGTGCCATTGTAGCACGTGCACAAAACACTGCAAAATGTTTCGCGCAAGCGTTAACTGAGTGCTATACTCGAGCCCTTGGGGCACTTTTGTAGTATTTTTCCAAACCATTGCAAAATAACAACGCACGAGACTTTGGCATTTATGCACAATACTTGACAATGAGCTATTTTCGAATAATTTTAACTTCGGATGGCTGAATGTTGTGAAAAAGTAAATGAACTGTAATTTTTTTAATTGAAGGATTTTAGGCTGCGTTTAAGATTACAAGACTTTTATAGCGAGACTAACCGATCCATTTTTGATATGATGCCCAATAGGTATTTACGAAATAATTATCATTGGAGAATTACCAAACGAGTTCGATTTGGCGAGTTTGATAAACAATTGAGTATCGTACTGTCTGTTATTCACTGTAACAATTCCAATTTAAAAATTCCAATGTTCTCGAATTTTTATTTATACTTGCGTTCTCCTTCGAAAGGAGGATGAAAGTTACTGATAATAGTTGTATAATTTATTTTCCACATAATATTTACATTGCTTCTGTTTTAGTTTAAAATAAAGAATTCTCTAAATTTAAGTTTCTTGTTGTTAGATCTATCTCATTTTTTTGTTATTGTATCAATTTTATATACAATATTTATGCTTGTCTCTTATACAACGTATACAAGTATTGTTTACACTTGTGCTTTAGCATTATAATATTCACCACACTTTTATTCTGACCATCTCTGTCGCTAAATTCTGTTGTTGTTGCTCTAGTAGCTGCTATTGTTAATGTTGTTACTGCTGCTGACAAGTACTCTTTTTTTATATCTTCTAAAGGCACAGAAAGAGACTTCTTAGCCACCCGAGGTTGTCGGTCTCTTGACCTCTCACCGCGACGAAGATTCTTCGCGCTCAAAAGAATGTACTACTGGTTTAAGCTCTTCAGGCTGCATCAGTATTTGAGAATGTGGAAACTTCCCTTTCTGTGAAAGCAGAGATGTGTAACGTCGTGCCAATGTGCCCGCTGGAACGCCGTGCCAATGTGCCGCCCCCACAGGCCGGCGAGGTGGGGGGACAGTCTTTCGCGGTAGGTGGAAAGCCACCAATCACCGGGGCCTCTCCGAGGGGTCGGGATGGGCGTACCTCGGAACACGGGTGTCAACTGACACACAGGGAGATGATGGGTGAGAGCGGCCGCTGCAGCTGGGCTCTAAATTGTAACCAGGCCCAGGGACCGGCAATGAGGTGACGCCGCCGGCGTGGGAGGCCTGTCACGTGATCCCCGCGAGGAAGCTGGAGAGAAAACAGCCGGGAGCATTCGATTTTGAACCGAATCGCGGGGCGGAAGGCACTTGACGCCCGCCAGGAGCTATAGCTAACTTCGTCTGCGAGGTGTGGCTGTTCGCCACGGGACGAGAAGTCGGGAGAGGAGGTAAGGTTAACTAACCGCTGGTGTCTGTGTCACTCAGAGGTGGGGATGCGTTAGGGAAGTGCAGTGCTGGGAGTGCAGTGCTGTGAGTGCAGCGCTAGTTCCTCAGGAGTATAATTATTGTATAGAAAATTGTAATTAAATATGTACATAACTCCGTGTCTGCGTTTAACTCGCACTCTGACGACGTCACATGTGGTTGGCATTGTCACCTTGGCATTGAGAAGGGGTGTGAGGGCGCGGAGACTTCTCTTTAGGGTCAGAACGTGACTCGGCCTGGTCACCCGAGATCTCTTGAGATTCATCCTGATCCAGAGCGGGTACAGATAGTATACGGCATTCACCACTTTGGAGATGGGCTATTTCTTCCTCAGAGGCTTTGTCCTGCCCCCAGGTCGTCGCTTGATTGCTCTACTCTTGCCACTTGCATGGTTCGTCTTCGCTTGAGCTTCCCTGGGTGCTTGCCACCGGTTCAGTTTGCGTTGGACTTCATTCTGAAGCAGTTTGCTTCATGCTGAAGCTGAGCTATTGACTAACTGCGGTAGGCTCATTAACAGAAAGAGACACATTTGGAACTGGATGAGCAGTCACTCCCTGCTCCACATCAATGCTGCAAGTTATCAGCAATTGCTAGAGAGACTACTGCTGGTTTAAAATATCTTCCTTTCCGTAAGGAAGAGGCTCGTGTTTCAGAAGATGCACAAGAAGTAAGTTCTGCCAAGATCAGACCTCCTTTCTTATGATTCCTGAAGGCTGCTCCCTTTTAGCATTTACTAGTGTCATATCTTGAGGAATAACGTGAGAACACTGATCCTGAGTCAAAGGAGTTATGAGTTACCAGATGTTTTATCTCATTTTGCGCTATTCCTAATGACTCCTCCATATTATGTATATAAATATTCTAATACAAAATCAAAGGCGTCCTTTGTCAAATTGTTTATGGTTTCAAGTCACCAAACACGTGAGTTTCAGGTCAGGGACAGACATGTTATCAATGTGGTTTTGTTCATTTGGGGCTGGCTGAGGAATTAGAGGTGCTCTGCTCTCCATTGTCTCTCCTACTTTCTCCGCTGAATGTTTGTCTCTGTTGCTATATCCTCCTTGATTACACTTTTCCAAACCAGATTGCTGCGGTGTCGCACACGACTTTCTCTCTTCTCAACAGCAACATAAACATATGTTAATCAGTTGTCAATTAAACACTGGGCATGCACTCTAAACTAAAAATATTATTTAAATTCGTCGAATCCAATTTCTTGTATAGTTCTCTGACAAGAAAGTAAACATCACAAAAGTGATCGTACGGTCATCTAACTTCGCACCAGAGACAATAACTTGTGAATGATTACTTGTGTTCTAATACGATTATTATTAAACTTATTATACAACTAGTAGGTAATAGCGGTAATAGTTCTAATAATTCAAATTACTACACTAATCTCCGTTTTTGAAATCTTGACATTAAATAATCAAAGTTAATTAACAGTATTTACGACAGAAAATGAGTATCTAAGGAATTTCATTCTCTTTTTTTAAACTGTGAATTTTCATTTTTTAATTTTCAAAAACCGTTCTTCCATTTTGTTCTGTCAGATAAATTGAATTCTTATCGCAACAATATTAGTTATTGATTTCTGTTTTCAAGTACGTGTTCACTGCTCATAATGGCTCGTTGTTTGAAGCAAGGAGTAATGGAATACAAATGAATAATAGTAAATAGATGTTTACATTAAGTTACGATACAAAACCGCAAATTACGGAGGATCGATAAAGTATCTTACTATTTCATCATAAATATTCACATTATTAGGCGCGTTGAAGAGTTGAGAACATGAGTAGGGAACGGCCAACGAAATCATAATTAACTATAAATGTTTGTTTTAAGACGTGTAATTATGTCTACACAAGTCGTTGCATAAAAGCATCTTCTCTACACAAAAATATAACTTTACTATTAAAACCTGTAGCCTTTCCTTGTATTTAAAATACTTCAGATGACATAATTTGATCGCATCATATTTGACACAAAAGATTTTTTATTCACAAATGTATTCCAAAGCGATTTATATTTTAAACATACACTATTACCAGTTTCTAAACTAAATTATGTTTCATGGCCACTTCAGTGCTCGTTTGTGTCTTGCATAATAATACAGAACAATTTACTGTGTTTAATTTCCGAGCTTTAGAACGACTATGTCCCTCTTAACATTCTTCTAATCTTCTTCATTTTGGGCTCTTCCTAAACAGTATAATCCTGCGGAAATTCCGCATTATGTTTTTTATATCTTCCCCCAGCAGAAGCGTTAATTTAAAGCTTGTTAATAGAAACTGCTTTAATACACGCAGTGTGGGCGAAGAGACCGAAATGTTCTCTCGTAAACTTTGTTAAAAAGAGCGACCGGCGGGAGCCAGCACCGAGCGCGCGAAAGCCACACGCTGGGCCTCAGCGAGGCGAAATACGCCCAACGCGTTTCTTGTATTAACTGTAAAAAATTCATTTTCTTAATCAGTCATAGGTCTCTATGCTATGTATAAGGCGTACACAGGTCTTTGATCGTGGAAAGAAAATCAAAGTCGATTAAGGAAACCTACACATTTCGGCTGAGCGGATCACATGCACAAAATTCAGACAAGAATTCAGAAAACGGACGTTGGAAATTATTCATTCGCGAATCGAACTATTAGCCGCTGAAATGCTTTGTCTGTGACAATCTTCGATCCCTTTCCGCAAAGCCTGAGCAGGTTTAAAAATAAGTTAGTTTTCTGAATATTGGTATGTGTATTACAAATATCTTATTATTCAGTGTAACTAACTTATGTCTTCTATGTAATTAAGTATTATTATTAATAAAATAACATACACTTAATCTGTTTTTCATCAATATTATTATTATTATTATTATTATTATTATTATTATTATCAAATCTATATCATTAATCAACATATCTATCAATAAATTGTACATGTCACTTCAAAATAACAAAATGGACAAAAGTTTTGTAGTCCAATTATTTGCACGGGTTCAGCTAGTATATAAGAAAGTTTATTAAATACTTTACCGTTATTACTATTGGTAATAATCGCGTATCGTAATACCATAGACATTTCGATCCAGAAGAAATTGCCTAGTAAAAGGTGTTAATCCATCCGACGCTAGCCACTTACTAAAAAATTCTGCAATATCACTGCTGAAAGTTTTCACCCCCCTAAAACCCCTCTGATTCCTGGGAGTATAATGTGCATCTCGTTTTACGGCACCCAAGCAGAATCCGAGCTCACGATGAAAATTTCTTCTGGATCGAATCGCCTATGTGAATTGACGCGCGTTTGCTGTGCTCCGCGGTCTTGTCGCGGTAACTGTCATGCAGGTGAGACGGATTCCGCTGATAAAACACAGGCAACATATTTACTTCAAAACGTAGCTTTTGACAGCATGTATATCTGCATCCCCACATACATTTATAGATACATATTTCATTTGATGCTCACAGCACTTCATTAAACTCACTTGATGCTCAGTGAGTTTCGGTTACAATGATCTACACTGGATACATGGTGATTCCCGGCTATTATCGAACGCTGTTATCAATCGAAGATTATATGAAACGACGAGAAATATGCTACCCGCAGAATCTTGGTTCAGGTTGGCGGAAGCGTAGCAGCAGCGTGATCAAAGGACTTTCATTCTCGCTCTAGACGTCGTAGAGCTAACATCGCTCCGCTTATCGCTGTGCTTCAGTGTTACGCTCAAACTCGTGTTTAGTGCAAGTACAAACGGGCGCCGCTACCAACGGCTCCCCATACTTCGAACGGTGTTGTTTTTTTGTTGTTTTTTTAGTGAAACAGTATTTTTTTATTGTGCTTAACAAAATATATTAGTCGACAGTGAAAGTGTAGTGCTGCAGCGAAAGCTGTATGTTCCCAACAAGTCCCCCCGCGCTGGGGGGTCTACTAGTGTTAGCAGCTCACGTGCTAAATGGTGACACACCAAATCAGTTCACAGCAATGAATGGAGATGTGCTTCCATTTCCACCCCAAATGGAAAATATTCAACCCCTGGAACAATTCAACACGTCACAACCGCCCGCCCAGCAACAGGATGGAGAAACGGAAGGGACTCTGACCAACCTTCAGTCAGTAAGCACTAAAGATGCTTATTTTAACAGGTATGGTGTTGCCCCACAGCAATCAGTCAGCAGTCAACCAGTGGTTTTAATGAAAACAGTAAAAGTCTAAAACGCATGTACGTAGATCTACCAGATGAAAACAATGCTTCTAAAAGAATATTGTACAACGTGCCCGTCAAAAATAGGTACCAAGGTTTTCAAAATATGACCGATGAAAATTCGCCAAACGAAAGGGAAAAAAGTGAAGAATCCATCATTAAAATACCCCCCTTTTATGTCCATAAAGTACTTGACTATCCCCTATTTATCAGTGAACTAAAAACTATTACAAAAGACAATTTGTCTACTAAATTAGATAAAGACACTATTAAAATTAAATTCAACTCAATAGAGGACTATAGAGAATACCGAAAATTCTGTGAAAAAGAGAAAATCGAGCATCACACATATACGGACCCTACCCAAAAAACTTTTTCGGTTGTAATAAAAGACCTGCCAATTACCTATTCAGAAGAGGAAATATTTAACGAACTTTCAAAAAATTTTCAAGTATTAAAAGTTGTTAGACTGTTCGGAAGAGAACGTAAACCGTTAACTACCGTTGCGGTCGATTTAACGGATAATGAAAATAACAAAGCAATTTTAAGAATAAATCTGTTTATATACAGCATTGTCAGAGTTCAAATTCGCATAAAGTCTAAAACTCCCATAATGTGCAAAAATTGTCAGACTTTCGGTCATTCACAGGCAAATTGCGGAAGGCGACCTAGATGTGTGAGATGCTTAGAAAGCCATCATTACTCGCAATGTGATAAACCTAAACATAATAATGTACCAAAGTGTGATAACTGCAGTGGGGAGCACACGGCTAACTATAAAGGCTGCAAAGCTTACAAAGAAGCAGTTAAAAAATATAATTGGAATCAGGTTAATCAAAAATTTTCAGCTCACAAACTGCCAAATAGGCAGTTCTCTAATCACCAACTAAATCAGAACACGCAACCTTATCAGTATGCCCCTCAAGAGTTTCCTCCTCTGCCGCTTAATTCAACGCCCTTGCCTTCTTTCGCTTATCGCACTAGTCAGCCGCCTAGGCCAGATAACAGGAATTCTCCCCCAGTTCTCCAAAATTTGAATGTAATAAACGAAAACCTAATCCAAACAATTATAAATAATATTATTTCTGCAATCATTCCTCAGTTACAACAAATGGTTCAAAGGCTTATTTCTGTACATATCAATGGCACGAAATAAAATAGAAAACTTCAAAATTCTCAACTGGAATGCAAATGGCGTAAAGCGCCAAGAGAATGAACTAAGATACTTTTTACAAGTCCACGACATAGATGTTGCGTGTATTTCAGAAACACATCTAAAGCCGGTAGAAAAATTTTCGATCCCAAAATATTTATCATACCGAAGTGATCGAATTTCTCAAATAGCATCAGGTGGGGTAGCAATTCTCATCAATAGGAAAATTAAACATACACTGATACAATCCCCATCCTCAAATGAAATAGAAACAATTATTATCAAATTGAATTGATCTCTTCTGACATAACTTTGATTGCAGCATATAAACCTCCCAACAAAAAGTTTCCCTCAAGTTTCTTGAAAGCATTATTTGATGGAAGATCACAAATAATATTAGCAGGAGACCTGAATTGTAAAAACCAAGTTTGGAACTGTAATACTACTTCATATAATGGGAAACTTCTTCATAAATTCGCACTGCAAAGAAATCTAAATATACTAGCTCCTCCAGAGCCCATATACTACCCCTATAACCCAAATGTAGTTCCTGATATTCTAGATATAGTTATTACACAAAATTTAAACATTTCGATTTACCAAAATGTGAAACCAGAATTAGACTCAGACCACAATCCAGTAATAATTTCGTTCAATGCTGAACCTCAGGCCCATCAAAACGAAAAAATTATCGAGGGAAAAGTAAATTGGGACATGTATAGAAACATTCTAACAAATGAATGTCAGTATCCTAAGAATCTTAAAACATCATCTGAAATAGACAGTGGTATCAACTCTCTCGAAAACATAATTAAAAATGCTGTCAAAAGGTCATCTATTAAAGTTAGGAATTTCACCAAAAATTATACTCCGATTCCTAAACCACTCCTAAATTTAATTAAAGAAAAACATAACCTTCGTAGAATGTGGCAATATTCACGCAATAAAACTGTGAAACAAAAATTAAATAGTATATCGGTAAAAATTAAACAAGAATTACATAAAGTGAGGTGTACACATTTCCAAAACTTTTTAGGCAGCATCCCTCCAAACTCCAGGACAATGTGGAATACAATTAAAATGATTACAAAAGAAAAATCTTTTATCCCTCAATTATCTATTAACACAGGACTAGCAACGACGGATTTCGAAAAAGCTGAAATTTAGCGACCATTTTGAGAAAATATTTATAACTAACCCGGTAACCGACCATGACTTCCAATTAGAAGTGGAAGAAAATTTATCAATACCGCGATATTCCGTCCCAACAAAATCTAAATTTATATCCCCGTCTGAGACATACCAAATAATTAAGGCTTTAAAACCGAGAAAATCAGCAGGCCATGACTTAATAAATAATAAAATTATGAAAGAATTACCTCGCAATGCAATTACTGCATTAACAGCTCTTTATAATGTTTGTCTAAGGTTAGGCTATTATCCAAAGACCTGGAAAACTGCTATTATGACACCAATTTGCAAGCCAAACAAAAATCCACAAGATCCTCTTAGCTATTGACCAATTAGTTTGTTACCGACCTTTGCCAAAATGTTCGAAAAACTTATAAAATCCCAACTATTCAAATTTCTTACCGAAACAAATGCGCTACCAAATACGCAATTCGGATTCCGTCCAAACCACTCCACAAGCCATCAACTACTAAGAGTAACGGAGTACATTGCTGAAGCATTTCATAACCGAATGTACACAGCTGCAATTTTTCTCGACATCGCACTTGCCTTTGATAAAGTGTGGCATCTTGGGCTACTTTACAAGTTGCAAACCTTAGGAACCCCCGATTATCTCCAAAATATCATTAAAAGCTTTCTGTCAGAGAGGGATTTCAAAGTTAGTATTAATAACAATAAATCAAGAGCACATATCATCAAAGCCGGCGTGCCGCAAGGTTCCCCACTCTCTCCCTTATTGTTCAACATATATATAGCAGACTATCCAGAAATGACTTACTCAGAAATAGCACTTTATGCAGATGATACCGTATTATTTAATGCAAATTCAAACATTACCAACGCTTGCAAAGATCTCCAGTCGGACTTAAATGAATTTGTCGAATGGACATTGAAGTGGAGAATTGCCATAAACCCTACCAAATCACAGCCTAAAATATTCTCACTAAGAAAAATACATAAACCACTACAAATCAAAATTAATAATTCTGCAATTCCTTGGCTTAATAATGAAACGCCCGTAAAATATCTGGGTGTATTACTGGACCAAAAATTAACATGGAAAAACCATACTCAAGAAATAACGAATAAAACATACTCAAAAATTAACAAACTTTACCCCATATTTAATAACAAGTCATCGCTTAATCTGGACTGCGCACTATCAATTTTTAAAACGATAATACGTCCCTCATTAACATACGCCTGTCAAATTTGGAACAATATAGCAAACACACATCTAAAGAAACTACAAATCATTCAAAACAAGTACCTACGAATAGCCGTACAAGCCCCTTGGTTTATTCCAAATAAGCAAATTCACAGAGAGCTAAACATTCCTTCCATTAACGAATATATTCAACAGATGAGTAACAGATTTTTCACCCTGCTTCCGACGTGTACAAGTGCACAAATATTTAATCTAGGCAAATATGCTTCCATCCCAACCCGCATTATTTCCCGATACCCCAAAGACTCTCTTAAACCACCTTAAATTAGAATAATTAAAGGTGAATAATAATAATGATAATAATAATAATAATAAACCAAACTTAAAATGAATTTCTTTTGAATTACTGCTCTGCAGACTTTGTTTACGAGGTAGCCGTGTGGCCCTCCTCAAATACTGTTAGCCGAAAGGCCAAAAATTATGTGTAGTAATAAATTGTAAATTAAAAACCCTGAAAGGTATACTATGCCGAACAGGCAGAAAATAAATTTTAAAAAAAATGACTTTGCTGCAGCCACCGACTCTCGCAGGTCTGTCACCTCCCCCTCCTCACAAAGAAAGGCCCAATCAAGTCTGTCTTCAGAGAAGTACTTCGCCAGGAGAGTATATATTTGCCGATCATGATATGAGTCGCTCTTTCTTTCAAAGGATATAATGCATTACATTCAGGAGTTGTTTTAAAAAGCGCGACGCGTAAATTTTGTAAAATCATCCAGTAAATGTTTTTGTTCAGTAAATTAATAAATAAACGTTACATGTTCTGACGGCCTCTGCCAGAAATGCATTGCCTATTTCCTCCGAATTTTACAGAGCGACCGGGATGTTTCAGAGAACGATAAACGGAGGCAATTGAAGACTGACAAAGGTAATGACGATAGAGCATGAAAAATAATATCACTGACTGGACAAAAGAGAACACAAGCTAGGAGGGGACAGGTTTAGCGTGTATCTGCATTTGTTTACAAATATGCAAATTCATATGTACAGATGTTTCAACCTGTTTTTCATCACGTTTGCCGTGCAATTTTAACACAAGAAGTACGAGGCATTGTGGTGGACAACAATCTACGCACACCTACGAGTGCCCGTAGTGTATATGCATATATTCAGGGTAGAACCACTTTATCTCGCAGGGCTTTTTTCAGTCAGCACTCCCTTTGTCTCATTTCGGTTCAGTGTCCTTGGAAAGCGGCCCAGCGAAGCGTGAAACGGAACGCGCGCGCGTGGGTGAAGCGGTGGAAGCGGGGCAGGGAGAGGGGGACTGGCGCGGACGCAGTGCCGGTAGGCGCAGGGCGGAGCGATGTGGCCGGGCGCCTCGAGAGACCTCGCACAACTCAGGGCCTGCGCTCGCCCGCCCCCCGCCGCCCCCGCCGCCCCCGCCGCCCCCGCCGCCCCCGCCGCCCCCGCCGCCCCCGCCGCCCCCCGGTCCCAGCCGCCCCCGCAGCACCACCGCCCCCGTCGCATAACCTCTGCAGGAGCGGCAGAACAGCTCCTTGCAAGCGCCTTCAGCAAAGCGATTTGCCCTGTCACCGAATATGCTCATACCATCGAGCCCGCTCTGTTATATTCCACCTTCTCTCGCTTTTGCCCCGTGTGTAAGGACTTTTTTGCCTTCTTTACCCGCAGGCTGCCACTTCTCGATCGTCCTAGCGTTCTCATGACTTTTGTTTAGAAACCTTTCAATCTTGCTTCTTTACTTTCTTATCTTATTCCTCTTCTTTCCTATAAGACCTTCTCTCGTTGCATCGAGTTCCTTTGCTTTGTTTTACACGTATCTATTTATTTTCACATCTTCTCTTTCAGTCGCTTCATTCTCCCTCGCTTCTATTTCGTGAATTTTTGTTCATACGTTTTCGTTCTATTCTCTTTAATAGAATGTTATTTATTGTCACTTTTTCTAATTCCTGCCATAACTGCCCCAATCCCTTGATACCCCAGAGAACCAAGAGATATATCGCGGCCTCACTCGGACTTCTCGGACTTATGCCGTACTGTTGCTCTCAGAAGTTTTTCACGCTACTCTGAAATGTAGAGGATGAAATAATATGTGATTTCAGGCTGTGGCATACAAAACGCAGTGCAATACATTTAAACGATTGGAATTTATCAGTTTACCAGACAATTCGGCTTAAATCAAAACTTAAGCTACTTTTACATTAATTGCATCAATACAAATAGTCTTACAGTAAAATAGCGTGTTATTAGGAGGTACTCGTTATGAAAATATTATTTTTTAATAACAGTACATTGATTGAAAATTGTTTTGCTAGATATTTTTGTTTCATAAAACATTATTCAGAACCCGAAAATATAGTAAAATGTTAATTCAAATTATCTAGTTGTTATATCTACTAGACACGTTAATTATTGTAAATGATCACAGCAATTCAAGAAGTTACTCAGACATATTTCCACATTATGAGAGAAAAATGCGATAAAACCATGACCCTTCGTTCACTATACAAAAATGAGTGGCGGAATGTTGGGATTTTTTGGCTAAGACATTTTCACATTTTTGCCAGCAATATTATGACCTCTCTAGATTTTTCAACAATCATACTTTTATTATTTTGTAGCTAATAAAGCAAATTCTTATTCGTACAATTATATTTTCAATAAGCGGTTTTGCAATAATTGACCAAAATCACTAACAATTGAAAATCTTTCATTTTGAAAAACAAACTCATCAACTTCAATTTTTAAAATAACATTACGCAACAGTACTTTTGACGAGAAGAGGACAGAGAAGGGAATTTATTTCCAAATGCCTCGAGGTGAAAGGATCATTCCAGCAACACAATGAAAGTTGTTTGTATTCAAACCTACACAGTATTTAGAAATAACGAATACAATGTACTCGCACAATTCGGTACTTTGGATACAGAGTGAAATGAGTAATCCAAGCGGTTGAAATTAGAGAAGCTATAAATAGAGCTGGGGCGCGTGCTGAGTGCGCTTTGCGAGCGCCGGCGGAAGCGACGACCGCGTCACTTGCCCGCCCGCCCGCCGGCCCATCCGCTCGCTCACTCACTCGCTACCTGTTGATGAGCTGGTGCGGCACGCAAACCGGGGCGTGGGTCTCGGCGCGTCCCTGCGCTCGCCAAACGAGGTTTCGCGGCTGCGCGCCGGTAACTCAATCCGACCGCACTCCGCGCGGCGGAGGCGGGCGGAGGCGGGCGGAGGCGGGCGGAGGCGGGCGGAGGCGGGCGGAGGCGGGCGGAGGCGGGCGGAGGCGGGCGGAGGCGGGCGGAGGCGGGCGGAGGCGGGCGGAGGCGGGCGGAGGCGGGCGGAGGCGGGCGGAGGCGGGCGGAGGCGGGCGGAGGCGGGCGGAGGCAGGGCGGGCCTGGATGGAGGGGGCGGGCCTTGATGGAGGCGGGGCGGGCCTTGATGGAGGCGGGGCGGGCCTGGATGGAGGCGGGGCGGGCCTGGATGGAGGCGGGCCTGGATGGAGGCGGGCCTGGATGGAGGCGGGCCTGGATGGAGGCGGGCCTGGATGGAGGCGGGCCTGGATGGAGGCGGGCCTGGATGGAGGCGGGCCTGGATGGAGGCGGGCCTGGATGCAAGCGGGCCTGGATGGAGGCGGGCCTGGATGGAGGCGGGCCTGGATGGAGGCGGGCCTGGATGGAGGCGGGCCTGAATGGAGTCGGGGTCTGGATGGAGGCGGGGTCTGGATGCAGGCAGGGCGGGCCTGGATTGAGGCGGAGGCCGATTAGAGCAGCTGACCGAAAGAATTAACGTGACAGACTCTGCTTTCAATCTGGTTATCTAGTTGGAGACGAAAATCCGCCACCGACAGGAATCGAACCCAGTACTTTCGGAGAAAGTCGTTACAACTGCAAGAACTGTTGCCCTGAGCTGTCCCAGTCGGTGTGAAGTAGCGCGAAAGGAGTTTGGTACTGTTTGCGAAGAAAAATTACGAATAGAGGTGTTAATACATGTGCGTAAAAAATTAATGTTAAGCTTATTAAGCTTTTATAACTTGATAGACATACTGTAAAAGAATAATTAATACAATTTCATACTATGTTTGATGATATGAAATAAGCAAATTCCCAATACGAATACCCCATAAATAATTGGTATCATATATCGCTCCACCTCGTAAACTTTATTTTTCTGTTTCATGCTTGTGAGTTATAATCTACACTGCAGATCTCATTTACGAACTCAAAGAGTAATGGTTAAATAAGCCTTTCCAAAAACGACAAATTTATTATCGAAAATTAATTGGTGCATGAATGCATTCGCTTAATGTTCCATTTGGAATGATTCACGGAGCTTACACTTGTTTTATTGCGGTTTTTCTCGCAATGACTGTAAAAATTGCGAACCCAATTGACTTCTAGATGAAGTATATTATGAAAAAGTAAAATTTAATAAAAAACATTTCAAAGCTACTTCAATTGCGGTGCCGTTCCTAGCAAATGCGTGTTAATATTTTCAAATTCTGACAATAAAATTCAATAACGGCATTACAGGTGGGTTATTTTTTCTCCTCGTCTTCCAACTTTGCAACTAAAGCAAATAATTGATGATTGATATAACGTACAAACGCCGCACATTTCAGTAATGATTCTTTCCTTTTGCAATTTTGTTCAAAAACTTGTTAATCGAACAATACTGACAAGGAATTATAATGATATCTACCTGTTGGTAAAAATACGTATTGGGCATACCAAACACACTTGAATAATATCAATACTTTTATATTATATTAAATTGAATTATTTTCTCAAACACGTGCTTAACTATTAAGAGCCAACAACAGAAAACTCTTTTTTTCTCAAAGTTTTCTTTAAACACTGAAAACTACTCGACGACAATACGTAAGATCGCTGTAAAAATGCCTTTACTTGTGCCAACAGTCAATTTGCGGGGCTTAAGGAGGTTGGCAGTTGCCACGAGGATCATTAATACCATTTTCATCAGCTTCTATAAGGCGACTGAATGCGCAATTATGTTATAACAATGCACACAACAATGATTGTAGAAGAGGCCGTTTTCGACTTTTTCTGAAGAAGAGCTCACGACTAGAGCTGAGAAGTTTGAGGAAGCTCTTAGATCACCAATTTGCATGCAAATGTGCAAGGAATACGTTTAACAGAAATGTTAAAACTTTGCATCCTTTAGTTACAAAGACATGTATTTTGCCATGGAATTCACATCTTTCTGCCACCTAGAGAAAGAAGGATGGTGTAAATTAAAAACAGATCGCCAATTTCTACACATTTTACTTAGCGTTCAGGTCACAGGTAGGTAAAAATGTTTAGATTTTCTATTCTTAGGAAGCGTATCATATCAGACGCTACGTCATACATGTGCTATCTACCCGCGATCTACACGTTGTGATCAGAGAGAAATACCAATCGAAGCAGCCGGTCACTAGAATTCTCCTCCAGATATTCTCAGCATTAGCAACAAATATCGTGAGATGATTCAACCATTTTCACCTTTGGCGAAAATTCATTTATCGGTATCAATGACAAACAAAATTCTGATTATAAAACGAATTAAAGAAAGTAAATTATTACATTTATGAACAAAAAACCCTACTTTTTTTAGTATTGTTTCTTCCCGCAAATCGCGTTTTTCTGTCGAAAATAAGCGCTTTTTGCTATAGTATTACAATACTCTACCAATACAACATAGTAGTAAAGGCAATTTAAAAATGCAATTGCATCAATTTCCGCGCTTTATTTATTGCATTGTATTCGAAGTGTGTAATTCTTAGTACACATTTACCATACTGTAGTTTTTAGAGACATTTTTCCATCGAACTTCGTTCTTTCATTCTCTATCGTTCTTTCGTTCTCTATCATATTCTCATTTCCCTAAGACTACACAGCTATCACTTCAATCCTTCCAAAACAAACCTTTGTCTTTCCAATCCTGCGACACGCAATCCTGTACAATTCAAAATTACTTCGTCACCCTCTTGTTATTCTTTACTTGAGCAACATTGCGTCACAAGCCAGTGTCATTATCCAGTTATTTCCATTCCCAGCGTTCGGATTTGGAAATTATTAGGGCGGCAACGTGATCGATGATCCGCCGTCACAATTGGGAACAGTAATTAACCAGGATGTCAGGCCGTGTGCACGGTGCGAGGCTTTCGTCGATACATTTCATATGCGCGCCGAGGGGGCCATTTCCTACACAACCTCTAAAAATTGCATTTCTTCTTTCTAAATTATTTCGAAGACGTTGAGTAGTACATATAATAGTTCGTTGTTTTCGTGTATTTTCAGTATACCATTTCAAGATGCTAATACACAACAGTTTTGCTTTAACATAGCTCTCACACAAATTTCCTCATTAAGCTTATAATCGTGAGTGTATGTGTCCTTTTCTAACACAAATCTTGTCGAGTTTAAAACCACTACTGAAATTACTTATGAAAATTGTCTAAACTTTTCAAGACCTTTAAATATATATCGAATTTCAGTGAAAACAAGCCTGGCGAGTTTTTAATGTTCTTATTTTTTTAATTAAAAATATTGTTTTGTTTTTGTAATGTCAGGAATAATTTGCAGAGCGTAAATATTCATGTTTGACTTAAATCATTTTAATAAGGCCACTTCACTTCCAACTTTCAGAAAAAGAATTATTCATTTTGGCTGACAATAATCGTGGAATCTACGCTTTATGAAGTGTGTCTTTCTTCAAATTTGTATGTGGCTCAATTTTTCACATGAATCACCTGGGACATTTTGCAAAATTTCAAAAACTGCCACCATGTTTTATTAATGGTTTTGTTGGATAGTGTGAAGGACGTTTAAGAGAACGGTGCAGGTTTCATGTTCGTTAAAAACCCTGATTTTCGAAAACTGCATAAGTTCAAAAGTTTTTCGGAGTCTTAAAAACTAAAATATTAAAGATAGATTTTTCCTTAATGAAAACTGTTCACTAAAGATAGATTTTGAAATACGGTCATGTAAAATTATTGGGAAATTTAAGTACTTTTCGCTTAATTTTGCGTGAAAATGCGGGCGAGAAAGTAAGGGTGTAATTTTTTTGTATTTACACTTCTTGATTACCGAAGTCCTTGTTAGATTTCGAAACACCAGTTACGTTACTGCATTAGATGTAAAATTTAATTGAGAAAAATGTGCAGCCGAGAAGAAGTAAGCGACTAAAGAAAGAAACGCAGATCTGCACAGCCTCAGGCGACAAGCGCCTTGCGACAACGGAGCGGCATTGAAGCGGCGGGTGGGTCCCAGCCCTGGGCACGGGCACGGGCATGGGCGAGGGCGCGGGCGTGGGCATGGGCGTGGGCACGGGCGTGGGCGTGGGCGCGGGTGCGGGCGCGAGGGCTCAGCCGCAAGACACGGGCTCAGCGCCATGATATGGGATTAGCGGCGGCGCGCGATCGGCTTACGAGGCCCCAGATTAAACCACGGAAAGGGCAAAGCGTGAAGAGGCGGCGCGGGACTACGCGGGCTGCGTGCGTCGACAGGAAGGCGGAGAGAAGAGAGCTCAGGGGCTGACAGGCGACGAAGATAGGAATGGCGGGGGACGAGAGGCGGGGGCGGGCAATAGCTGCGAGTGCAACGTTAGAGAGGGAGCGAAGATGGTAGTGCAGGCGCCAATGTCGATGAACACCAAAGATAGTGAAATGATGATGGCACTTTGTGAAAATCGAGACGATGTATGAATTGGAAAATAATAGATGTCTGTCAATAAATAAAAATGTCGATGGAGAAAGCTTTTTCAACCTCTAATTTGAGATGTGGACATACCGATAAGGAAACATCAAAAAGAAGTACGGGCGTTGTGGATCGACGCAACTGGTAAAGGGCCCAGGGCTACTCAGCATCGGTTGTCACGTCAGCAGTGACTGCGAGAGGGTTTTTGGCAGCGGCGATCGACAAGTCAGGATGCCTTCAAAAGGACGGGGAAGATGCCCAGACTACAATGAAGGCTTAGGAATAGGTCAAAATTAAATAAAGAATACTACGGAGATACTGAAACTCACTAGCGAAAGAATCAATTTGTTCCAAATGATGGCATTGCTTGATGACATATTGCACTTTTCACTTAAAAAGTAATTTAGTGCTTTCTTAAGATCTTCCTTCTCTGATGAATATCTGAAAATATTTAGATGTTTAGCGCTGAGCGGTGTGCATGGAAATCTGGGTGGTCTTTTAGTCCTCACAGAGGTACCAAACCACGGGGATTTCACTCCCCCAGAGTGGGCATTCAGCAATGGCTCTTACCCCCATCCCCTGCGAGTGCACAGTACACCGTTGGGCTGATATTCGGGTACACCAGGACGTGTGCGGATCACGAATTTCGCGTTTTGGTATCATCTATACATAGCGTGAGACCATCTCGTCAGCTCGAGACTATCAACTTTCAGGATTAGTACTGGAGCTGTTTACACCACTCTCTTCGTTTGGAACTAGTTCCTCCCCAATACTCCTGAGTGTGTTGAGGGAATGCCACAACGAAACCTAGATCCCAACTGGGGGCTTTCTGGGTTGTTATACCCAGAGGGCACGGAGTCCCCAACCCCTCTCCTCATTGCGGTCTACCTTGTATTCGCTAACGATATACCACCGGTTATCTGGGCACCCAGGCGGCAGATTCCAATTCCTCTCTAGGGCTTCTCTACGTGAGACCACAACACAAGGCTGTGGCCCCAACCCCGCCTGCCATCGACAGGGTAAAATGGGAAGTAAGTCTCAATTGGCAATCACAGGCGGAAGACTGGGAAAGTTCTTGAGCGGAAAGAGAACCTTTCTATCTGACTGCGTAAAATGGTTCAGAATAGACGCCTTCGCGAGAAAAGGGTGCGCAGCTGTAGGGCTTGTAAGTTTGAGGGTGCCACAACGCTCAGAAGCAATCCGAGTGATGTGCAACATCTCTGGCAATAATCTTTAATATGAAATTATTACCATTAGAATATATCGTTACATGTGGTTAAAATATGATTAAAAAGAAGAAAATTACACAGAAATGTCATCTGTTTTATTTACTCGTAATTCCTAAAAAATAATAAAGTGTGTAAAGTGTACTAAATAGGTTTAAAATACTATACTACGCACTTCAGTATGTTATCACCTAATGGCGATATTAAAAATAGTAGCTGCTGTCCAAATATATGTAACACCCGAAGTATACGTAATAATTTATTAGAGCAAAATAAAGCATTGTAGATGCTTGAATATAGATGAACTCTGAACAAAACCAACGGGTGTATCAAGGCAGGAAACTTATTTAGTTCAAATTTTCACACGTCAGCACGCATCCGGGTTGAAGTGGGAAATTCTTTCTATTGCTAGATAATTTGAACAATTATTGAATGAGTTATAACGTTGAAGAGTATTTGGTAACGTCACTCTCTTCCTTGCAGTACATATTCGTAGTAATATTTCAATTACATCGTCAGTTATTTTTTTCAATAAACGACACATCACTTAATCCTAGCGTGAACTAGGCTAACATTAAGTCTTCAATGAGTGACGATTTCAAGCATTGCATGTAAGAGTGTTTATACTTGTAAAATGTTAATGCAAATAAATATTTGATATTCCAAAATAGTGAAATGTTTTTCGTATACTTAAGAAAATAAATCGATACATTTTTCAAATTCTCAAATTGGGGTACACCGATCTCTAGGAGACCGCGAGCAATATTAGGCAAACCCAAAAGGGGCCACAAGGTGAGCTTTGGGATATTTGCCACTGTTGCCACTATTTGCTATGTCCTGTGGAGGAATCCAATTCACTATCTCGGATAATTGTTATAGACTCACTGCATTTCCAGAATACAACAGCGTGTGTGTGGATGATTAGGCTCGCCGTGAACCTAATAGTCTTTTGATTTTGTGAAGAGTGAACAATACCTGGCCTTTTAGATATGTTATTCTATAACTACCGTCTCTGTTATATTATCTAATACATCGCAGATTTCAAATACAATGAACGCCTTCGCGACGAGCTCCTTTATAACGAAAAACTCGGATAAAAATTAGTAATTAAAGAAGACAATTATGTTGTAGGTAAGCTCTATAACGAACACAGTTCAAACTTCTGTATGGCGAATTCCCCTTTTTAAGGCGAAATCTTTTAGTAACAAAAACATCTTACATAACGTTTTACAAACAAACTTTTATATAAAAAACTTTTTATATAAAAATATTTTATAACAAAAACTTTTTATAAGGAAATTTTTAATAATGACGAAAACTTCACAATGAAAACTCTTTATAATGACAGATAACACTCGGTCACTATAATTTTCGTTATTCTTTGAATCGTCCCTCGAAAGTTTCCACTATAGTTTATTTTTCAAAAATATTTTATTAAACGATATCTATTGGTTATTGTAATTTGTTTTAAAAGGATGCCAAAGGAATCTGAAAAATCGTAAAGAGGTCGCCATGCGAGAATTATTGTGATACAATTTTAATATTTTGTGCAGAGTCGCCAGACACAATTAAGAAAGCTGTGAAGAGAAATCAATCCAGGGAAGTTTCGGTGTTGCTGTATTTTAAAAATTCAATTTCCATGACTATTAGTTTTTAATTTTATATTGCCTATGGGGACGTTCTGGGGAAAGTGCTGCTGGGGAAAGTGCTTGCAACACACATTATGTTGATAGATCGAGCTGCGGCTTGAAACCGTAAATTGCGTACTCACCATAGTCATAATAGATGCTGGATGCTGGAATAGTTCTCCAGTGATCAGGTTGCTAACAAGATAAATGCAGTTTTTAATATGAGGCTCCGATTCAGCTCATTGCAGAGAAACTTTCCTGGCGCACGTATACTAATAACCTTTTTTGGCAGTATAGTTTTAAAACATAAGTAATAATATGAAAGATGCAAACATGTTGCTATCGTCCTTCAGTTGCTCAAATTTATCAATACAACATCGGGATAGTTTATGAGTCTGTCGTGCGCCTACCTCACACTTGCTATTCACCAGGGGGGTTTCACTCCGGGGGAGGGTGTTCCTGGGCGTCTGCCTCTACGCGCACCCCCCCCCCCTGCAGTCGCACAAGAACGCTGAAAGGCTGGTATCTGGGTGTCGCCAGAACGCAGTTTACCCCCTCGGTAACTTTCCCATTCAATTCCTGAGTTGGACCGCCCTGCCAGCTTAGAGATAATAGCTGTCTAGGCTAGTGCCGGAGTCCAAAGAATGGGCTGCTCACATGAGCCGGGAACAAGTTCCTTCTCTTTCACTAGAGTATCGGACTATTGCCACGACGAAGCCAAGAGCCCAACAGGGAGTCACTCGAAGAAAGAACCTGGCGCCTTGAGGCCCCCTTCCCGTCTCCTCACTGCAATCGCCTTTATGCTATCGACGTGAGTACCGCCTGGCTGACTTCTCTGCGTGAGATTCGGAACATTCTGACGAGCACCCTTCGCCCAATCCCGCCGAACGGTCGACGCGCCTGGAGCCCTTCATGGTGAATGGTGAATTACCAGGCGAACCAGGACACACGGAACTTAGCAACGCAAACTCACTGCCATCATCTTGAAGCTGAAAACGTGAGTGCCACCGTGAAACTCAGAGTCCGAGTGATCGTCTACCACACTCCACAAGAAACCATGTCCGCCTGCGCGGCCATGAAACCCACCTGCGGAGAATCTCGGGGGCATAATAAAGTATGTTATGTATTATTCCAATTTAACAAATTACCTTCACATATGGAATACTATCTAATTCATCGCGGGTATTCTATCGACCACCGGCCATTGCAGAATTCTCTGTTGACCTTATACCCTTCGCAGAGCCCCCGAGCCCCAACTCAAATGTGCATTATTAGTAACTTGTTGCTTCTTCATAAATTGAAGAAAATGGTGCAAATCATGCAGAAGTCGGCAACGTGATTACATGCCGCATGAGTTTACTCTTCTGTTCGTGGATTCCTTTCATACATTTAATCCATTAAATACACTCACAGTAAAGAAGAATGAGAAAGGGAGATCAGAGTTTCCGAGAATTCACAGGCCACGACAGACTATTCTTCAGGCACATTAAGAATGATTTACTGCAGAATGATCAAGAATGTGTTTCGTAGGTGCCTGCAGTGAGGCGGTACCTACCGCACAGAATTTGTCCCTAGATACATAAAGTAGCGCAACTTGAACGGCCGACGCCATTTAATATCATTTCACTCAACAGTCCCACCAGACACCATTCAGGAGTTAGAAGAAACGATAATAATCCGAGACATTATGGAGAGTTTTTGAAACATTGTCATTGGTTTTTGGGAGACTAGTGGTTCCTAACTTGCCACCAATACTACACTGTTCAAATGTATATAAAAGGACGGAATCTAATGTGCAAAATGCGATACCCTTTGAATCTAGTCGGTACTGTACACAACGTACGAAGAAGCGGACAAGCATCCCCAATACCGCAGGACTCGCGAGGTGCCTCTGCTGGGCAACGAAGGCTCGACGCCGGCGAATTTCTTTATATTAATCTTTCTTTCGCTTTGACGTCTCGTATATTTATTTATCTGAAATATTTACCCGACCCTACAGACTTAAATAGGAAGGAGGTGATTCACAGACTGAATAATTGGATACAAATGCGTTCAGGAGATCCTAGTGAGGTAATTTTCGGAAAAGCAAAGTCTCGCCCAGTTTTCACTTTTCATTACAAGACCACTATAATTCTCCACACATAAAAACTAAATGTACATCATATCTTCCTTCACTAAAGAATGCACTACTCTTTTCACTTGATAAATATAGCATTTTGTTCACACTTGGTTACATATGTGACAACTTTCTCATTTCATCTAAATATTCACAACTTGATACAAATTTCGTATGTCTTAAGTCTGCGATAGCGTCATTTAGAAATGAGGCAACATTGCACGTTCAACTGCTAATTATCACGATCATGTAATAATAAGCGTCAACTTGAAGTACTTTCTGATCACGATTCAGCTTTAACATCTGTGGCGGAACGAAAGTACGACGCGGGCCATAGCTCGATTAACTGAGACGTTTGCTGATAAGAAACAGATCCTATGGTCCCGCGGCAAAGAATTCTTAGAGACGAATTATTTCTTACACACTGAACCTCAAGAATTTCATACCGCCTTTCAATTGAATCTCCAAATGAATGTGACCGCAGCCGCCAGTTAACTCTTTTGGAATGGGAACAACGTAATCTGACATCCGGTGAAGCGTTACATTTGGCGAAAGATACGCCTCGCTTACTGACGCCTTCCGGTCCTTCGCACTGGTCCTTAGCAAGATTCTTCACGGAGGCTTGGTGGCAATTGTGGAGTTCACGACGCCACACGCTGTTTTTGAGGTGAAATGAACATTATCTGTATCTAGAACGAGAAAATTGTGGTAGCTAGGCAATAATTCTCAAGAACTATTCTCCGTAAGACAGAATAAACTAATAGAACAATAAATTGACGATATATTAACGCAAATTCGTCTTTGTTTCATTTTTCTTACTGGTGTAAGGTAAATAAATAATGAATATACTAAATATTATGATTATAACGATGATTTCATAAAAAGTACATTTTACATTACCTCTGCCCTACAACTAATTAAATTTAATTGTAATTATTATCAAGCATACAATCATTCAGTAATTTTCGTACAAAACATGTTGACAATTAAACAGTAATATTCAATTACAGAGCTACTAAAAGTGATAAACACACTTAGTACAAAACAAAAGAAATAGAAAGGTACTTTCACTGCCAATTGGCGAATGCAAAATATCACGTGATTTTTTTTTTAATTTTATATTTCTCATTTGAAACAACAGTGTCACTTAAAGCAGCATATTACATTCCAAAAAGACGGGTAATAAAATAATAATTTCTTTCATTCTCGCCTTTCCACGTTACCATTCATTCAAAGCTTCTTTGTTTCATTTTAAAACAGATGTAGCAAATTTCAAAAGTCTTCCACGTTCATGGACCTTCATTTTTTCTCGACACAAACTGGCATAATGAAATGTTCGCAATTTCTGTCTACAAAGGGACAAGCGGTATGACATTTCAGGGCCATATAAAATACAGACAATGCTACGTACAGATGACGCTATCTTCAACGAAAGTGCGTGGAGACGACGCCACTTCCGCGCAAGAAATCTCTCCTCCCTTTTTTTCCTCTCAAAGAAACTCCGTAGGAGCAAAGAAAAAAGAAAAATCGCCCCCGGGCGCCGTAAAACGCAACGAAGGCGACCGCGGAATTGGCTGCCGCGTTTTCAAGCTCCGTAGACAGTGGATTTCTGTCTCGAAAATGATTTTATCTTTCTCATTCCAACACGGCGCGCCCGAGCTTTCAAATCGACGAAATTATTAACATTACCTCTGCCCTACAAAGACGATTTTTTTCTTCTCTTTCCTTACGCAGATTTCTCCGCCGGTTCCCTCTCCTGTCCGAGCGCAGGTACCATCGCCGCCTGCGCACACTGCTTCGGAACGTGCGCCTGGACGGAAAATAAATAAGGATTTATTTTTTATTTTTTTTATTTTTTATTTTTTTTATTTTTTATTTATTTTTTATTTATTTTTTATTTTTTATTTATTTTTTATTTTTTATTTATTTTTTTTTATTTTTTATTTATTTTTTTATTTATTTTTTTATTTTTTATTTATTTTTTTATTTTTTATCAAAAAACAGTTAAAACTGTGTGTGACGAGCCATAAGAAAAAGTGTACCCTGGGCGTTTTGTGAAATTCTGGAATCCCGAACCTCACCCATAAACAAGTTGAATTCTGAATACAAACGAAATGAGCATTTTTTGGAAAGATTTGATCAGAAAAAATCAATCAGTGTAATAAAAACTATTTGCAAAGGCAACTCCTCTACAAAGTTAATCTATTATCCTCTCTTTGTGCCCATCGCGAAGGCATTGAGGGGAACGTCCTGCCATCAGAACATGGAGAACGATAATTTGAATCCACTACCCACTCCACTACCCACAGATCTCTAAAAGGCGTGCACAGGTAGTGAAAGTACATAATTTATTTGTACTTCTCAATTCTAGGAATTTCAAATAAACAAAAAGTAAATATATTTGATTAAATATTTTCATTTAAAGAAGTCTTCAAAGTTGAATGTTTCAAACGAATGAAACTTGTTATATACAGTGAAAAGAAAATGGTACTTTGCGGTACCCGTTCCGCAAAGAAGTCATGACTTTATAAAAGTACAATTACCGCAAAGCAATCATAACAATGGTGAATAGATATGAATTAACATCGCTGCCGCCAAGCACATTGAGGATGATTCCAAGATGTTCTGCTTTTAATATTTCATGAATTCGTACTAACAAAATAATGTACGCAACTTGCACGAATGAGACTTTGACATACTCATTTCGAAATTGCGTACTCGACTCCCATCGCCAACATTGCATGTGTACGCCAAAGATTCACTTAATGTACTAGTTACGTAAAGAATTATGGGCGGCCGATTTCAAAGGGAGACCAAATAGACCTTCGTACAATTCATACGTTATAAAATGAACAAGAATAAAAACGATTGCGTTGAGATCAACAGCGCTGACCCGTCCATTTTAAACTAGTTGTCGCTAATGTGCGCATTACACGGAATGGAAAAATTGCACGTTATATCTCGTACATAAGTTTGAATTATTGTAAATGAAAAAAATATTGACGAAGTAAATCAACACAGTACAAAATATGTACCCGTTTAAAATGTTCGACGTAAATTCTTAATAGCAACATTATAAAACCCAGTGAAAGCGCCTCATACGCGCCCTTTGAGCCCTTTCCAGCCCACTGTGCTTCGTCTGAGCCCCCGGGGCGTGGCGAGGGGAAGCGGGGGGAGCCGCGGAGGGGAAGTCGCTGCGCGGCGCGGCGCCTCCAGACGACACCGCCCACGGGCCTGCGCTCGCAATTATCTCCGCCTGTAATTATCCGCCGCACTTGCGCCTCGTCAGGGCTGGCGGCGGGCGGCGGGCGGGTGTCAGGCACCGCGCGGGAGTCGAAGGGTGCGGCGGAAACGCGAGGTGTTTGCCGAGAGCCTGGCGCGGCGTGTTATTACTCGGCGGAATCAAACTGCGCGGGAGTGGAACAGCTATTCATTTTGTTTAATTCTGGCGACTCGAGGGGACTTGATTTGCAATTTAAAGCGAGAACGCTTAGGTTGTCGGTTGGGAATATAAATTTATTGTTTGCTCGATAGATTTGGGTCGAACTGCTTGCGCGTGGGGCACAGAAACTCCTTTGATTTCGTAAATAACAGTAGTTCTTTCGAATAATCTAAGCATTTTGATTAGTTATGGAAAATAATAAGAAGAAAATTGTCTTAATGGAATGGCATGGTTAGTGTTGAGGCAGTCGCTCGGTCTTGCGCCTTAATCGATTGAGTAAAACCCTGACAAAACCGGAATCAAGATGGCGCCTAATGGCAGAGCACAAGATGTTCGAGCACAATACAATCAATGAGCATAAAGTCGGATAACGATGAAAGCACACATGAAGTAAAGTACTGGTCAGATCGATAGTCATTCACCATATTCCATTCTCTTTTTAACAATGCGCTTCGTATAGTAAGATTTTATAGTGCACTCCATTTAATGGACATTTTCACATATACAAATTAATAACAATTCTCTTTAATATATTTTTATCAATTTAAAATTGTACGTTTCCTCTCCTTTATTTTAATGACCTGATGTTTTGATGAATCAATGTAAGAAACAAAATTAAGAACAATCAAGGTGCAACTCATATATATTATTTTGTGGATGATAAGTGCAGGTTTTTTTGGTTGTTGTGTTTTGTTTTGTTTTCATTTTATAAATAACTCGCTTTTTATAGCTCTAAGAACGAGTTTTCTCTTTTTTCTCTTCATAGGCTGCACTCATCAGAAGTGGGTCTCTGACTGCACATCCGAATTCTCACAGTTGTGGAGGAGTGTTGGTTGATAATATAAGCATAAAGCATCAGCCTCATATTCGACCCATATTAATAAGGATGGGAACTGAATGAAGGATAGAGAGATTCACACGTGATCAATGGCCTGTTGAGCTGCTGTGACATCTGTTCGGAAATTATTGGAGGATTTCTCGAAACGACTGAATACAGCAACCAGCCACTAACGTTCTCAACCAAGCAATCACATAGTGCGTTCGAGAAGCTCAGCTTTCGTTAGGAAATTAGCATCGTCAGGGCTCGAATCGAGAACCTCCCGGCGCGCGTTGGAAGGTTCAAGCACAAAGACGCGACTACGTAAAACAATGCTTCTGAAGAATAAAGAACCTTCATCGGCGAAACGACATTACTTCTCTCTAGATCTGTACATGCCTTGCGAACAAACACCTCTTGTGTGGTTAAAGTCACGGAATCCTGACACGCCTTTTCCTTTTGCAATTTTAGTCATAATAAAAAGGATATTAGTAGGTTACGGTTTTAATGTTCTTAAGGTTTGTATTGTATTGTATTGTATTGTATTGATACATTATAATGATTTTTTAGCTTTCCAAAAAAGAAATGGAAGCACAAATAGACGAAAATCATAGTTTGCGAAATAAAAGTCTATGAACTTTTGCTCTTCAGCGAAAAATGCTGCATCCACAGTCCTGCTGAAAATTGACTAATATTGTAATTTATGAAAGTGTATTTCTCTCCGGCCGACAATTTTATGAGTTTGCAGATATTTTTCCATTTACAATAAAGATATTGATTCTTTGCTGTATATAATTAATACCATGAGATGTAGACTACACATTTGGATTGATTGAAAGGACGCAATAGCTCAAAGACTCTTCGATCTACGTGGAGACAATACAATATTGTCAATGAAAGACTGCGACGAATGTGTCTGTATTTTCAAAATAATTTGATTTAACTGATCATAAAATGTTGCTGACCAAATATGACCAATAAGAAATCCGAATACTGCTTATGATTGGTGTCATGATTGTAAATGTAACTTTTGTATTTATCGTTATAATGAAAATATTGATGCAATGCAAAATGCAAGGAACGATGCTGATATGCCTTTTGAAATAGCAGAATTAATTGTAAGGGAAACTTATTTATTTGGATTGCAAAAGGTGTGTTTGAGACTGAATTGAAGGTCGCATGCGTTCTATGCTGTTATTAAAATATTCGAGAAAGCGGTAATAAAAAATAGGTTGTAATTTTCTGTGTTTCGAAACACTAGTTATAGTGTTGGCCAGTGCAGACGAAAACGGGTTTTCTTAAGCAACGATTTCAGAAAGAAACATTCAGATTTCTGATATGACCCTCTGCGTGTATTTACACTGGGTTGTATCGAGACAAGGTTGATAAGCCTTGATTTATGAATTATGATGTGATAAAATGATGATGAGGGGTGTCACAAATATAAACATGCCTAAGGAAGACTGAACCTGTAGGCTATCCGGCGCAAACGACAGCTGCCGCAACAGCCTGCGGCACGGGGCCGGCTATTATTGTTGTTATTGTCGTTATTGTTGTTATCATTACTATTATTACTATATGATTGTTGAGGACGACAACTGAGAATGTGTTGAGTACGACAACATTCTGTAATTTCATGTACAATGCCTTTGCGATGGTCAACTGTTATAGACTGTCATGCAAAGTTATTGGGATGACACCAGTTGCGGACACAATGATGGGTGTCGTATACACTTTCACCATTTTACATTGTGCTTTTATTTCAATTGTTAAATCAGTGTACTTGGAAACCTTTTCTGTGTGGGAGGACTAAAGGTTATCTGTGTTTGGGATAGCGATATATATATTAAGTTTTTTTTTTATTTTATCAATTAGCGTAATGTCTAGCCAGTTGTGTGCTATCGTCTTGTCCGTTATTATGGCGCTGGCTCAATGTAGCTTGCAAGTAGGATTTTCCATCACAATTGTTTTTGTGTACTTGTAATATGGCTGCTGGTTTTCCAGGCGTTTACTGTTTATTGCAATCCTTTGGAGAAGAATTTTGGCTATCTGATCATGTCTGTATTTGTGATCAGTTTGGGCTATGGTTTGTTAGACGAATGTGATATGCTGAGTTGTCTCGCTGGACAGATGACACCTTCTACATAAATCATTTTCAGAGTTGCATCTTTAAGAATGTATTTACGATAATTTCTTGTGTTGATGAGCTGATCCTAGATTGCTATCATGATTCCCTCGGTTTCGGCAAACAAGTCGCTACGGGAAAGCTAGGCGTTCGACGCTTTCAAGTCGACATGGGGCTGTTTCAGATCATGAGCGATGTCTTCCAAGGAATTGGGTTTCCTGGACTGGTATTTGTCGGATGGTTCAGTTGCAAAACTAAGTGAATTCTTATCATAGTGGTGCAAGGTTAGTGTCATGAGTTTGCAATATGTTAGCACTATTGCTTTATGTAAGAGCGAGTTTTTTTTTGTATGACAAAATATTCTTTAATAATAATAATAATAATAATAATAATAATAATAATAATAATAATAATAATAATAATAATAATAATAATAATAATAATAATAATAATAATAATAATGCCGATCAGATGGCCGAGATCGCTAAGGCAGTAGTGCCGGAGTGGTTTCGGACCAGAAGATCGCGGGTTCGAGTCCCGCCTCGGACATGGATGTATTTGTGTATGTCTGTATGTGTTGTCCTTTCACCCCCATTATCACCGTATCATCATTTCATCTTCCATACCCCCAGGGCTAACAACCGTGGGGGATAAAAATCGGATCCAGCTAAAATGCTAAGAATCCCCCTAAGAATTGTTGCAAGCACCTGCCACCGCGATAATAAATAAAAACTGAGCCACGGTGAATGCAGGATGCTTGCTTGCGTGGTCCTAGTCGGCCGATTAACGAAAAAAAATAATAATAATAATAATAATAATAATAATAATAATAATAATAATAATAATAATAATAATAATAATAAATAATCTTCTAAAACAAAATAAGCAATCCAAATTGTCAATAAATTGGAATCCATTGAATTATTTGTCAGAACTGCATTTCAGTTTGTTGTTTTCACAAGAGCAAATATTAAAATATTGTATATTGCAATAATCATACTGTATATTGCAATAATCAAGAGTGGATATTATTAATGGTACTATTTTATATAACCAAAAATTACTTACCAATCAAATCTTATGTTTCAACCTGTCATTTATATACCTGTGCGCATATTCCACCCAAGAGACTGAAGCGCCAGTATTCGTTCCCAGAGTAAGGCCGAAAGATGTGCGATTTGCATTCACCACGTAAAATAGCCAATGACATTTTCAAATCTGAGATACGAAGAAGTGAATTCATTACACAACCTAAAAACTTCACCTTGGCAAGAACTTCGGTGTACTCAAGTTTTTATGTCTGAAAGGACAGAAGTGTATTCTCACGATATGAGAATTTCAATTATTTCTTCTGCATTTTATTGCGAAACGTTCAGACTACATCGTAAACTTTAAGAAATAAAATAGCGCCGTATCTCGAAGTAATAAAAGAGTCCTAGACACATAAATAGTTGTTTCCCTGAGATGCGTCTGCTGCACGGGCTGTCTCACACGCCCCTCGTCTGTCAGTGATCTCGTAATCGCGTTCCCCACTTTCCATTGGGGCCCACTGGGGTGACGCGCTACTAAAACGTTCTCCAGTCATCGCTTTATGGTTCGCTGCGTATTTCATCCAATTTCGGTTCAAAATAACTCAGAATGTAAATGATATAGCAATAGCCGAGTATCGCCGAAATGAAAATCACACCACCCAGTGAGTCGTTTGCGGTTCGTGTAATTGTAGTAGACTTTTCCAACCAGAGAGATTCATTTCACAGCCAATAAAACGAAATGTATCATACCATTCGCATCAGAGTCAAATCATACCAGAAAACGCCGATTTTTCATGTAATTTATAAAATTTCTGTTTTCCACATACTCGGAAAAAATATGTTCATATATCAAACGTATGTACTTTCGCTGAGATGCTACAAATCAAAATGTATCAAATCTGAAACCAGAATCATGTACTTTAGAAGTACACGTTAATAAACGTAGGGATGAAATAATCCTCGAAGTTTGAAATATTGAACCAAATACAGAGAGTGGATATTACCATTCATTACTTCTTGCTATCTCGACGCGTGCGCAGTTTTTATGAGGCAATTAACGAGGGGATATCGAAGTGCGGGACATGCGGCACGTGGAACATCACGATCCCTCGTTAGAGAACTCACAGCTGCGGGGAAGCAGTTTAAAGCAGTGCGACGAAAAGTACTGTATATCTCGCTGAAAACTCGCCAATGAAATAAATCCCGCAGGGTGTCTATTTAAACGTTTAGATAAAGATGTATAACATTTAAGGGTTATCAAATTCTCAAAATACAGCAAATAAAAATATTCGTTTTATTTTTCAAATCATATCATAATTAACTTGAATTTGAACTCCATATTATGTCATGTATTTTAAGCAAGGCATTCCTGGCTACTAAGTAACAAAGAATGTCTTGCATTTGTCCATATGTTTGCCGTAATACATGAATATAATCTTCACCCCGATTTCTGAAATACAGATAGTCTACTCCATAAAATTGAGTCATAAAAAAGTCCAAGAGTTCATTAGTTTCATTTTCGTTGCCGTACCATTTGTCAATCCAGAACTCGTATATACCTTTTATTTCCGCAACACGTATGTGCAAAACAGGACAATTTTATTTCCCTCGCGGGTTAGGAATACATCATATCATGACACCAGTATCATGTACACACCATCTGTTTGCGTCACTTAATACACATCATCCGCTCTTGCCACTGTTTCGCTTTATGTATCTTTTCAGCGTATTTTATAGCCTGTCATACACTGTGGTTGATTCTTCTTCCCTATCCTCTACATCTTAACCCCTTGTCTCATTTCCATCCACTCCCATCTGCATCGCCGTAGCGGCCTCGAATCGGCAAACCACGCATTTAGCGCGGGATCCATTTACTTGCTCACACACTTGCTCCCACCTCCCAGGAACCTCGAAGTGCCGTTTTTTGGATCCACTTCCACTCCGCTCGCCTTGCAGTGATCTGCTCTCACCAGTTTGGCACCGGCAGTCCCGGATTGTCTCGTCTCCCTTCCCCAGCGCGATATTCCATGAAACTAATCGCACGCTCTTTCATTCGCCTTCTTTTTCCAGTGTCTCGTTCAGCGATTCTTTTTCTTTCTCTCTACGGAGTAGAGAAAGTTATGTAATGCAGCGAAGAAAAATGGCGAATTTTCAAAAACCTCTTCTTACAGGGATCTGGTAATGAAAAGTGAATAATTTTAATAAAGTTGCTAAATTTAGAAAAATATAACATGTGGTGTAGCCAGAATCCATGTTTTCTGAGTTCTTGATACCGAAAAATCGATTGTTGGCCAAACGTTTGTCTGTCCATTCGTCTGTCCGTCTGTGAACAACGCTAGTGTCTAAACTATTCAGCTAATTTTCTCCAAAATTGATAATTTCCAATCGATTCGGCTAATGTCGTGGCTCTCTGAATTTTAAAGCGATATTTTAATTTTAGGAGGTACTGTACACGAAGCCCTTGGGACATTTTTCAAATTTTCAAAAAATGGCTCGATCGTTTTTTATTAACGTTTGTTTTGATAGTGTGAAGGACGTTTAAAATAATGGGGCAGGTCTCATATTCGTTAAAAACGCTGATGTTTTGAAAATTTCAATTTAAGATCAACTTTTTTCTGAGTCTTCCTACAACTAAAATATTAAAGATAGAGATTTTTCTCTTAATGAAATCTGTACCTTAAACATAGATTTTGAAATAGGGTCATGAATTTTTCGAAACTTTTAGTACTTGTCGCGTCATTTTGCGAAGAAAGTACATGCTGTTTTAGCACCAGTAGTTTGCAACTCTCATTCTTTCGTTGACTAGCCACAACTCGAAACTTTACAGTGGCAGCCGTGTGCTGCAGTGTTTTCTGGTTTAAATCCCACCTTGCGCATGAATGTTTTCCTTAATTTTGTGGCATGGGGGTTCTTATCCCAATAGCTAGGTAGAACCTTAATATTCCTTCGCACTTCTCTCCCTGTCAGAAAATATGTAAATTAGGTCGTGACTATCTACGTACCAGGGGACTAAGATCCGTAATGGACCAACGGGTGGCGCTAAACCTCCTTACCCAGAACAAGGTTTAAGCGTCACCAGGGGCTTACGAGCTACAAGCAGCAGGAGAGATCACGGTCAAAATGTACTTACAAGCCACTGCGATGATAGGAAGTGGATGTTAGTGTTAAGATCTCCTAGGATGTGAATTGGCAATGTAACTGAGAGCGAGAAGCGTCAGCTGAAAACCAAGAGATTAAAGCAGATATTATAATGTCCCATGATGATGAGGATGATGATGAATACTCTCATTGTCTGGCTACATCACTGTTCACCTTTCTGTGATCACTACTCAACATCATTATCCGGTCAGTTTCGCTTCTGCGAGTACTCACCTTCGTTATTCTGTTAGCAGCTGAAAAACTTACCATCTAGATTTTACTTACAAATAACTCTTTTTTTTGTACCTTCACTCTCAACCACTACCTACACCCTTCGTCCTGATCTGTTCCCAAGCGACCAGTCTTTGTCTCACCACCCTCACTGTGCTTATCAGCCTCCCACTAGCTCGCCTATACTCACGCTTATGAATATTTATTTTCTTGAGAAACGCCCATTGCCCTCAAATCTTCATCACTTCGCCCTGATCCAGTCTCACCAGCGTGGTCCCGGTGGCCTTTCTTCGGCCCACTGCCGTCACTTATTTTTAGCAGCCATGTACCTACACACCTGCTCAACAACTCTTAGGAGTATAGCTTTACTTGCACCTTATACACTCCCGTCGACTGCCCACACAACTTCGTTCTGATCCGTTAACACCCGTGTGACCCTAGTACATTCCCTTTGGCTTGCCTCCCTCTCTCTGCTTACACCTGTCTACCTACTCACCTAACCTTATAAGTGTCTTTCCTGTGTCATGTCTATTCCCCGGTCGATTGTTTAATCCACTTCGTTGTGGTCCGTTAACACCAGCGGGGCCCTGGCACACTCCCTTGTCTGCTCCTTTCCCTGCTCAGTAGCCATCCACCTGCTCACCTACCCTTACGAGAGTAAAATTTGGAAACCAGCGGTCAGTTGGAGTAGAGACTGAAGATCTGCTAGGTATCGGGTTCGATACCACAGGATGACCAGCGATGAAGAAATCCCACAAAAGATGTTATAACGTTTAATTTGGTAATTGCTCTGTATAAATTGGAGCAGCCGAAAGATGTGAGCTCAGTGACTGAGGAGCGAATACGCTGCTATATATATTGAGATGTTTACAAAGTATAATGGAAGTTTCAAGAACGTTTCAGGTCAAGACATTGTTCATTAGGTAACGCGAAGCAATTGTCAGGTGGTGCGCTCGGCTGGCCGTTGTCGTGTGAAGGTCGCGAGAAGCGGACTTTCCTTGTTGTCTCTGACATAACTCGAGTGTCTCTTTCCCACGTCTTGCCTATTCGATTGCCTTCTTCACCTCGTGCTGATCCGCTCCCCAGCGTGTCCCTGGCGGCCTCGCTTCGGCTCACCTTCCTCACCCGCAAGGCGGCCGCCCACCTGCTGCCCGCTCTCCGAGCGGGTCGCCGCCCTGCGCCCCGTCGCCCTCGGGGTGGCGCAGGTCGCGCGGGGCGCAAACTCGGGCCGCGGCCGGGCGGGGGCGGGGGCGGGGCCCCGGGCAGGACGCGTGCTTATTAGGATGGATGGTTTGAGGGCACGTCAGACGCGTCCCTGTCGAGGCTGTTTATGATAAATTGCGGACGCACTGAGGCAAGCGCGCCAGAAAAGTTGCTGTGCGGTGGTCTCCATTGTCGTGGACACGGACGGCCGGCGCCAGCGCGGCGGCGGGGCGGGGCGGTGCGAGGCGGGCGGGGCGGGACGGGACGGAGCAGGCATCACAACGCGGTCCGAGCACTGAGCCAATTTTGCGCGCCCGATAGTCAGATAGTCAACTCTCTTGACTACATGAGTTCACGTGCTCATATCGATGTAGTACGTTCTTCTGTGTGGGAGATCAATGTGCATAAGTTCAGGAGATATACATTTTGTGGAATGAAGAAGAACTTTTTTTGATACAGCATCATTTGTTTTACAAATATACCTTATTTTACTCCACAACTTGTCTTTTAAATCTTCCCTAGAATGATCTATTGATTGGAAAGTCCACATAAAATACTTCACTTTTCGTAAACTATCATCCCGTCATTTCTATCATGTTTCCTACTCAACACATAGGATGAATAGAACACGTTTTGATGTAAAAAATGCAGAGAACACGTGGTCTAATTCTCAATCTAACTTACTATTTTAAAATTCTACTAGTTTCATGGTTTTGACTCATTATTTTCCGTTTTATAATTCTACGAATATTTTTGAAAGCATTAACACATGTTGTATTAAAAGTTCCTTGAGCTGAAACAAATGTATGTTATTCAAAGCATATAAGCCCATTTCCTTCCTTAATTTCCTCACTGATCTGACGTTCTGGCCGTTTCTGAGTTTGTAATGTAATATTTTAGTATTTCTAATGAACAACATTGTTCTTTTCAAAAAGAACAATTTATTGAACGCCCTCTTCAATGAATCGAGAATTGCTTTGTTTTATACGGAAGGCTGTAAACACTTGTAAACACCCTAACACTTTCCTGTAAACACCCGAAAAAATATGTTCATAAAGTTTAAAATATATTGCTAAAAATATTTCTTTTAATAACATGGTTACCACGAAATATGAAATAAAGAAATTTGAAATTTATTTATCATATGTCACAGTTTCAAGAAGCACAGAAAATATTTTCAGTATGAAAAATAAGTACATTTCGACTAGGTTAGCTGTAAAAAATAAAATCTGCGATGATTTATTTCGAATATTGAATTTAAAATTATTGTTCATTTTTTAAAATTGTTTTGACATATTTTTTTTTAATTGGTCAAAGCAATATTTTTTTCTTATTTACATGGAAACAGGCAAGAATAAAGCAGTATGTTGAATTCCTGTATCTAATTTACTTAATTTCCGTGTTAATTTAATAATAAATCATCTAAAATTCTTAAATCTTGTTAAAAAAAATGTTTCATTAAGTCCTAGTGAAACAATATATATTTAAATTCATGAACAACTTTCCTAGGGTTTTTACATCTAAACAGACCACAGAACGCAATGCCAGCTCAACCGGATAAGTTGTTTGTAACATCGACCTTTTTTAAAGAAAATGTTCCATTAATAAATTTAGATTTTAGTTTTTTTAATATTTTTACATTCATGACCTAGTGGTTCAATAAGCTTTTACCGAATGTCGTGAGCGTATTTCACACGAATTCAACCGTTAAACTTTTCTCCCCGTTGGTCCGGTCTCTTGACTTCTTTCCAATCTGTCTCCTCTCCCCCTGCCTCCCCTACCCACCCGCTACGGCCCGTCCGGACACAGCACTTACGCTGACCTGGCCTCGACCCCAGGCGCACCAGCGTGATTTATAGAGCATTAACTGCGGCAGCAGCTTCGCCGGCGAAGCCTCCGCTCCGATACTTGGAAAATAAACACACTTAAAGCCAGTTCCCAGATAGTTCCCCCCGGAATCTCTGTTAACTCTGCCGGACTTCCGCCTCTGCACCTCTTACTAAATCGAAAAGGTCTCTGTAGGCAATAGGGCACACTCAATTACGATGGACTCTATCGATTGACTGAAACAACGTTCGCTAAAGTTAAAGTGGTTGGCGGGGCTATTTAAGCAGCTTTCAAAAACAATGTTTCTAATGAAAAACACAATTACATTCTGTTTATCTTCGAAGTCGATATACAGGTTTATTACAATGATTCATCGGATTTCAAATTTTTGTAATAAATATTTACACATCACATAATGAGTGATACATTAATAGAACCAATCTCTACAAGTTTTTGTCATTTTTTCATAAATGTTTACTATGTCCTCCTTTCAACGCTCGAAACCATTTACGATGCGATAGTCTAATTCTACCTAAAGACAAAGTAACATTTCTTCAGAAACGGTAAACAACAACAACAACAATGCGATTTTTTGGTACATCCATTGTTGTTTGCGGCAATGGAGGCAAGTAAAAAAAGGTCTTTGGTATCCACCAAAGCTAAAACTTACGAAACTTAAGATTGAGAGACCTAGGGAACCATGCGTACAGCGCCAAGTCGTCATCAGCAAATCTTCCATCGTAGCGAAAGTTCCTCGTTAAGGAAAGGTCGTACATCTAAATGTATGACAGTGGGGAGGAGCACCATCTTGTTAGAGTATGACATTTCTTGAATGGCGTTTAAGTTGTGGCAATGTCCACAAAATTCATATTCCAAAATGCAATACGCTTTTTGCGGCTTACTCGCCATTTTGGAGTAGCACTGTTATCTTGTATATCACAATGAAGCCAGCGTGATATGATGAAAATTTGGATAGTTTGCAGTTCTATCAATTTGTCATGAATAGTTTCTGAAACATTTTTTTTAATCCGATGAATCATTTGCAATAACCGCAATCATTTCTTTTCAATCATTTCATTTTCCTGTCATAATGTCTGTACTTTTAGACAAGAGAATTCTTATATTCTCATTTGACAACAGCAGAATTCCAGTTCTAGCGACATGATAAAACAGCCCAGCTGTCATAATACTTTTGACATTTAGCTCCTTAACAGGTTAAGGGGTACCAGATTTAGACGAGCCTGTCCTTTTGCATTTTTCCTTCTCAACTGCTGGTCGTCAAAATGTTCAAGCTCGCCATTTCCAGTCCGCTTGTCCTAGATGTGAGTTATCAAACGGTCATTAAAGCGTTCACGATCGCGATGGGGACTGCCTGCTTCATGACTCATTCCATCCGAGGGCCAAGCATGCCGTTGGCGAATTGCAGTAATCTCGCGCAGCAAGTGTTACCGCAACAGTGGCAACCCCTCTGCGCAAAGAGGCGCTAGGCACACTACACACTAGGCGGACACATAGGAGTCGCTCATCCGTACAGACTTTACATGAAAGACATAGGAAGCTACGCCTCCCTTACAGGTTATTAAATTTGTGAATTTCTTAGTTCAAAACTATAGTCACCCGACCAAGAATATAACTCGGGTCTTCTTGTGAAACTAGTTCCCTCAAAGCTGCTACACAGCTGTTCTAATCACTGAGCTACCGGCTAGCTTACGGGGTGGTGATAATTAAGATTTTTTGTGTAAGTTATGATATTTTTTGATTATCCTCCCGTACAGATAATATTTGGAAGGTAAATTAGCAGAGATGAAAGAATAAATGCGGTCTTGTTATGAAATCTTATGAAGAATTTTTTTTTCAAAGTATTACATTTCCGTTCTTTGGTACACTTTAAATTGTTCAGAATTTTATACACATTTATTTCTTATTTGCATTCTGTATACTGAAATAACATTATTTCGTTGATTAAGATTTGTGCACATTTATAATTTTATTGTTCATTTGGTGCAAAAAATAAGCATGAACAACCTCTTTTACATCAAATTCCGCCCATCTATACATTTAGCACAAATACTACTGTGAAGCCCAGAAGCTTAAAATGAACGGTTTTCTAACTTCTCCATCTGTCCAGATAAGTTATCAATTAACATTAATTTCACTCGCGTTAGACGGTTTGCAATGTTTTCTCAAAAAATAATATTTTAAAGGAAGACAGTAATGCGAGAAAAAATTATAACTTTTTGTGATCACCAGCAGTTCCGAATAAAATTAATCTCGGGAATCAATATTCCGGGATCGAGGGAATCGAGATTTTGAAAATTATTCACCGGAATGAAGTCGTGTTATATTTAGTACGCTTGGAACATTTTATTGAAGATTGGTAGGTACTTAAAACGTCCGTCCGTATGTTGAATGAGTACTTGCTATTCAGGAGAGGCGAACTGCAAACTAATTGGGCGGAACACAGTGATCGCAAAAAGTAAATCGTTTTCAAAAACGTAACTTATTCATAAGTGGAAAATTTGTACATTTCATAGCAACGAAATAATTAATCAGATTATCCATTTATTTACGAAAATGTTTACGCAAAATATGTGAATGTGTATCGTAAATTTATGATTAAATTCAACCTAAGGAAACTATTTTTTAATTTTTTTACAGCATCATCTTTGACAAATCAATATATATACAACAGAACTTTCTGCCGAACACTTCACCTCATATCAAGAGCTGGACATGTTTATGAAAATTCCAACCTTGATCTCCGCCGTTGGAATATTGCAGAGGAGTCAGAGTAAATGTTGTACAGAAGTTTGTTCCTGTCTAAAGTATTGAGTTTTATTAAAAATTGTTTCCTAGCGAGCGTGTTTTTCGAAGAATTTTTATGTATGTACACAACTGCACCACTGGTTATATTACATTACCAAAGATTTTCGTTTACGAAGAGATTTAGAAAGTTATGGAGCGAATTGACTCTCCAAAGTTCGAAACGTGTGACCCAAGCCTTTAAAATCTGGTTTTTGGGATCTCTAAAGGGGCCTCAAGTTCAATAATTCAGAGGCCGTAATCTACAAAATCAAAATTCTAAAACTCTGTAATTATATATATATATATATATATATATATATATATATATATATATATATATATTACTTTCCTTTTTGAAATTCTGTGGTATTTAAATGCAAGTACCTATATTTTTTAATAAACGCTTACAAATACTTACGTTTCTACTCATGCAAAGTATATGAGAGGATAATTTTACCACATCAGAGCGTTGCCAAGATTTCAGGGAATCGCGAATATTTTCCTTTGCAAAATTATAAACTTTGTCGAATAAATTAAAATTACCTTCATCATTTACAGAATACAAATTACAGTTTGTTCAGGATTTCAAGTACACAATCAAAAAGTTCTCATACAAAATCTCTAAAAATAAAATATAAACTCTTTTCCGAGATAGTTTTTCGTCGAACAGTTGTGATCCATTTCGTTGTCAATAAAAATATAACAGACAGATGTTCAATATTTCAGGTATATTTTTATTTCATTGATTTCAATGCCATTTAAATTTTACTACTGGGGCTCTGAATTGTCAACCCCTTTCCCGCAGGTCAGACATCTTCGCCACCAACCACGAAATAGGATTCGCATAAACCGGATTAATCTTTGTTTTGAAGACTACAACTAGAATCAAAAGTAAATTCGACGACAAAGGGAATGCATGCGAGATGTCTCGCTATATAAAATGCAGATACCTCTTCCGTTTCAACCGTTTTCAACGCGTTCATTTTATATTTTCGACACAGAAATTATTCGATATTTATAATATTCTCCATCACAGAGATATTAAATATTCTCCATTCGAACACAGAAAGTATTTGATATTTATAATATTCTCCATCAGAACCAATATCGATATTTACAATACATTTTACACAAAAAGTATGAAACAAATGAAAATAATAATTTATGGAGTGTACAGTACATTTTAAGACCAAATTTTATAACCTTCATAGCTAATATAAAAAGCTCTGATGATATCCACACTAACGTACGGGTATTCCGGATAGTGGGATTCGGTCAAAGTACAAAGTACATATAAAAAACGTAAATCATTAAATTTTGACGATGTTTCAAAATATTTAATTTCATTTTCAGAGAATACGACTTATACACTGATATACAATACTTTACACCACCTCACTAGTTGGTCATAAGACAATAGTCCACTTTGAATTGCTCCTCCGCAGAACAAGGAATCATGGCAAATCCATACATTTTAGTGTTTAAATTTTATTGTGAAATAACTTATTTGGTGTTTAAATTTGTGAAAAAAGTAATTTAGTGTTTTAATTTGTATCTTGACTAAATCCCAATCCGAAACAACTGTGGTTAGTGTGCTCATCGCCAGTGTTTTTTAATACTAGCTATGAGAAAATGAAGGTTTTAAAATTTCGTCTTAAAATGACAAATAATATGACTTAAAATAACATCCATAATTTACTTTAAAGTTAGTGAATCCACGAGTACAATAGTTACTAACCTACTTCTTCATAATCTACCTTTATTTTATACATATTAAATACGAAGTAATAGTTCTAGTATAGAGAAAGGTATGTAATGCTGTGACAAATATATTTCGATGTTTCAACAAAAATACACATTTTAACCCTGATACGAAAAAATTGTGTTTTTAAACGTCTCTCCATTCCTGTCTGTGCATTCGTGTGTGAACAACACATCTTAACTATCCGTAGGATTTTTGCCAAAATGAATATTCGTCAATCTATGTGGCCCGACTGATAGACCAGAGTTTAAAAAAAAAGAATACATACTTGAAATTTGAGGGGTACTACTCAAAAATCTCTTGGTACAGTTTCAGCATTTTCTCAAAAATTACTCCAATATTTTCTTTTAATTTCTTGTAAGAATAGAAACAAAAAACTTATGAAGATGTAAATGGTCCCAGATTTTCTTTCCAGTATATGTACGTATATACGGAGTAATATATGTAGTATTGGGAAAGTTATGTTATGCTGCGGAAAATAGATTTCGATATTTCAACGGAAATACACATTTTGGAGTCCCCTGATACAGAAAAATTGTTGTTGTTTTTTCAAAACGTCTATCCGTCCATCATTACTTTTGGGGGGTACTTTACATTTACTCCCTTGGACATTTTCAATATTTTCTCAAAAAAAGGCTCCATTCTTTTATTTAATTTCTTGTAAGAATAGAGCAAACTAAACTTATGAAGGTGGCAGAGGTCCGATTTTCGCGGTGAACTCTGAAGTTTCGAAAATTTCAAAAGTTTGAATATTTTGCGTGCAATTTGTGAAACTTTAAACAGTTACAAAAACATGATTTTCTCAAAAACGGCCCCAAATTTTTTCTTTGAAGTTTTGGTAGGAATTGTGCTAAATTCACTGTATGAAATAACATAAATATTGCTATTCCTTTTTTTCAAAATTTATAAATATATATTTTTTTTACTTGTCTCTCACGTCATTTCAATTTACAATAGCGGAAATTTGATCAGATTATTATATTTGTAAGTACTCGTGCTTTAAATAATGTCAGATAAATCTTCTCGAAAACTCAACGTTTTCTGTCAAAGCTATCTCAAAATTTCGCAATCTCAGAAACGCTCAAACAGCATATTTAAAAAAAACTCGATTTTTTTTCTTCAAACTCTTTGAAAGGATAGTGCTAATTACACTCTATTAACATGAGGTAAAGTTCATTTCGAATTATATTTTTGTTTTTACAAAAATTATACTAATGTATTTTTTTAAATATCTCACACCGGTAATATGCACATTACCGACGATTTGTAAACACTGTTGTATTTGTGAGTTTACGTGCCTCAAACGACTCGAAATGAAGTTTTTCGAAAACTCAAAACTTTTGTGTGAAAAAGGGCTTCAAATTTCGAATTTACTATAGCGCTTAAGAGCCATTTTCATAAAAACCGCTTCAAATTGTTCAAACAAAATCGCCATTTAGTACTATATTTTACTGTTCTTTAATATTCTTAAAATAATATTTCCTTGCTACTATTAAAAAACCAAAAAATTACAAAATATGTTTTAAAAAATGTGCTTTGGGCGGCGATAGCTGGCAGCAAGAGTAGCTAGCCGAGACTAAAGGAAATAGAAAACTAATACGGGAAAATCTGTACAATTCTGCAGCACCACTAGTTACTGTTTACTGTGATTTTTTTAAACTGCAAAAGTTTAATTTTTATCCCTCATGCAAACTGTATTATCGTACTTAAAGATTTTTCCTTGAACATATTTTTAATTAGTGTCCATACATTTTTGTACAATTTTTGTAATTTTTTACGTAATTTTAAATTAAATATGAGCAATATTAGAAACATATATTTTTATCTAGATCTACAATTTTGTACTTTTTGTTGGTTAGTGCTAAATGTATTGAATAACGTGACGTAAATGCCATTCTCATGTATTTTCCATTTTTCAAAAATTATACAAATATTTTTAAGTATCTCTCTCATTAGTATTTCTATTACGAGCGTTCTTTATTCACTATTACATTTGCGAATTCAAGTGCTTTAAAACATTTCTTATAAAGTTTCTAGAAAAATCAGAACTTGTTTGTGAAAATGAGATCAAAATGTGCCATTTTTGCTCAAATGATATTCTCGCAGAAACACCTCCAAATTTTACAATGAAAATTTGTCTGTAGCACCTTTTTATTCTTTTATAATATTTGTAAAGTCATATTTCAATTGTTCTATTAGGAGACTAAAAATATAGAGAAAATATGAAAAAATATTTTACACGCAATTAGGTTACAGCTGGGAAGAGGGTGAGGTAAATCCGATAATTTGGTCCTTCCTAAAGATTAGGAAGCTAACTAGAACCAGTAAGTCTATGCTATTCTGTAGTACCACAATTTTATTCCATTTAATTAATGTATTAACAATACCACTCACAAACCGATTGTTTGGTAACATTTTAACACCTCAATCAATCAATCAATCATTCAATAAATAAATAAATAAATAAATAAATAAATAAATAAATAAATAAATAAATAAATAAATAAATAAATAAATAAATAAATAAATAAATAAATAAATAAATAAATAAATAAATAAATAAATAAATAAATAAATAAATAAATAAATATATCAATATATCAATTAAATTATTAATTACCCTTAATTAATTAATTAAGGGTAAATGTTATTTTGTATTCAATAAAAAGTATTTAGGAATAAATATTTGAGAAAATATTTTAAAAATCCAACTTCATGTTTGATTTCAATCTGAAACATTGCCTGATTCTAAGTAAATTTCCTTTTTAATGTCATTTTCTTGACATAATTATATTCATAAATATGCATCCTTTAAAGAATTCTGAAAAGACTTGTAAACAACATTCAGCAGTGTTCCCAATATTTTTTTGCTTTAACTAAGTTGTAAATATTGGTTGTTGAGCAAATGTAAAAATGGTAAAATCACCACGAAAATTTGTTTACAAACAACACAAAGTTTTTAGAATTTCAATTCAAATTCTGATTAAAATAAGTTAATTCTTCTGATTAAAACCCTCTAAACTCAATATCTCGATTTGAATAGGTCATACTTGGAGTTGAGTAAGACAAAGCGATTCCCTAAGTGAAGAGTTCTTATGTTAAACTACTGCCTGCTTTTGCCTGTCAACTGTTGGAGTTATTGTTTTATTGATTAAAATAAGCTACAATTAAAACTCTTTAAATTCAATATCTCTATTAGAAAAAGTATTAGAAGACGTATGTGTGTCCCCTCTAGCTTGTCAGCTTGAGATGTTTGAGTTTGTTTCTTTTTTGTGTTGTTTTTGTTATTTTGTATTTCAGTGGCAGTTTTATTTTCCATCCCATCCGGTCCGGAGGGCGAGGCGATAACTGCGAGTTACGAGAGAGTGCTGACGGGGTTCCGACGCCGCCACGGCTGGGCTGGATGCGATCGCCGGCGTCCTAGTGCGCGGAATCTTATTTTCAGTGCCATTCAAAAGTTCTCCCTGGTGGCGAGGAGCGCGGATCCATATTTTCGATGCAATTCAATTGATGTCATCAGAAAACACACCGAAAAGGAACCGGAGTTCATTAGTTCGCGTTCTGCCAGAACAGGCGGAACTTCTCAAGGTTCTTTCTACACGCACCCAAGCGACACGGAAGGACGGAGCGAACCAACTGTTGAGAACGGCGTTGGTTTCCTGTTGATCTCCGTCATCGTGTTTTCGTCGCAGTTTTTTTTTTCTTCCCATGTCTCTACCACTTTCGCAGACACTGCTGTTTTCTCTGGCACTATATCTAATTAAGGACTGAGCCAAGGGCACAGATGTTGGTTGTAGAGGAGTTGCTCCAGCTTAGAATTTCAAGCTGATAATGTACTTTACAGAGAATGCTTGCAGGCTCATTTAAATATTTAAATACACCCGCTTTAATGCGATTAGGAAGCCAAAATGTATATTTTATGGCGATACTTAGCAGGTTAAGCAATTTTTTTCGAGTGAGAGAGGATTGTCGGGCACATTGCGCCGTTCACTCCACAAAGTGCAAATTTAGTAATTACACCATTTTATTTTTCGCTCAATTATTCATTTGACACCTTTCCAAATATTCGAAAGGAAAATTTGAGAACCTTTGTCTCGGCCGTATTAGCGGTCTCTCTCTCTCTCTTTGGTCCGTTAAGTTGCCTCTTCAAAACTTCGTCTCCATTTGCATCCGGATGGATTTGAGAGTGAGAAGGCGGTCCACGCTCGCTTGCCTAACTTATCGCCGGATACTGTGCCTTCGTTGGAGGAACCTCCTAATTGCATAAGGTTGCTACGTTTATCTCACGAAGAAGTCTCGTCCATCATCTTTAATTGTGGAGTTCACTTTCCGCTGAATCGACGACATCATTGTGGCCGCCCTTTCATTCTACGCATCCAGAGCATTAAAAGCTAAATTTGAGTTCGCAAAGAGTTTCGCCGTCATTCCAATTTGATAAACGGGGAACTGAAAAATGGAGTTTTTGTTCCTGATAAGACAGTAACTGGCTTTCAAAATGAATCAAGAGAAAGATTTTTTTCCTGCTTTGATTCCAAAACGGAGTACAGTTATTTATCATAAATTTGTCTCACGTTTTCGAACCGCACTTATTTCGAGCATACAAAATATTCATTCGTTACTTACAATCTTAATTGACTTAATCTCTGATGCAATAAATGATCTTCATAAATACTACATAGAGGTCCCCATTGGGGATGTTCTCGTTGAGAAATAGAAGTATGATAGTCCGCTAATTTACAATTACTTGTAACTTCGAGCCACTATTGATTTTAATTAAAGCTAATACGCATCTGTCAAGTGGTAATTCTGTAATCTGTAATCTGGTAAACTAAATTTTAAAAAATGACTTATAATGCCTCAGCATCATTTAAACACATCCGTTACGATCAAATATACATTTCTTTTCATAAGGGTTTGAAATTTATCGATAAGTCCGCGAGTCACGTAGGGAAAAGCAGACGTATCTGAAGTTTCAAATCACGAGTGAAATTCGATTAGACTTATTGTGCGAATAATACTCACCAATCTATTCAATGTTATAAGCATGATTTTAAAAACAGTGAAAATATTTCTTGTTTGTTTCAGACGTTATTGTTTACTGCAGTTTCCGTCATGGAAAAAATATTTGTTACTAGCGTGTCCGAGCGAGAACTCTCGCATGTTATTGCCTACCCCTTTCCTATTCATTTTCCTATTATTTCCATTAGGAAGAAAAGTTGTCAATGAAACGTGTTTATTTGTTAAAAACGTATAAATGTTCGGACTTATATAATACCAAACAAAAAACATCGCAATTGATGATGTTGGAAACAAATTTTCAATAAAGGTTTATTTCGTATTATCGTCTTCTATATTATTTCAGTCGTATACATACCTTTTGCGGTTCTCACAACAAACGATCTTTATAAATGATCTAAAGACAAGATCAAGACAAAGACAAAAACTAAAGAAAGATAAATTTACGGATATTTGCACTTTGACTTTAAAAATTTGACGGATTTGTTTTAAAATACGCATCCAAATATTCTTGTCAAATGCAACCCATAACACTCAGATATATCCTTAAATCATTCCTAAACGAAGCGTTCTAGGGTCTTTAAAACTAAAATTTTTGAGAACAATGGCTTCAAAGAAACGTTCTTCACATTGTTATTTACAAGACAATATATTCCTGGATATTCTATTATGTTTTTTTTTCTGATTCGACACTTATCGATACTATCAATGCCACCTCTATTTTAACACTTGGTGATGGTGGCCATCTTTGTGAGGTCACGCTCAGAAGGCTTAGATTCCTCTAATACTATTTATTCTTTCTGAGTATACCGTGGTTTGCGCAGATTGATGAGGTTTATTTGCACAAGACGGTTAAAAATAACCTGACCACGTGATGAATCAGTGACGTCAACGAAAAATTGGAGGAGGAAGCTACGGGAAAGAGACACATGGAATGAAATCCTGAAAGGGGGCTCAAGTTCACTTATGGACTGTTGCGCTCTCCTATGAAGAAGAAGAAGAAGAAGAAGAAGAAGAAGAAGAAGAAGAAGAAGAAGAAGAAGAAGAAGAAGAAGAAGAAGAAGAAACTAAGTCTCCTTTCACTAAGGTCATGAACATTTTTTCAAAATTTTAGTAGTTTTCACGCAATATTGCGTGCAATAGTGCAATTTAAACAAAACCAATATCTAAATTTTCTCAAAAATGGAATACATTGAGATTTTCTCTAAAACGGCTCCAATTGTTTTCTCTAAATGCGATGTTAAAAACGCCATGTTGCTCTATTCCTTTTTTTCCAAAACATTACAAAAATGAAATTTATTTGACCTGTCTTTCACGTTGTCAATATTTACATTAGCGGCGATTTGTTTACATTATTATATTTATGAGTACATGTAATTTAAATAACGTCATATAAAGATTCACGAAAACTCAACCTTTTCTATCAAAACTAGCTCAAAATTTCGCATTTTCAGAAACGCTCGAATGCCATTTTCTGAAAAGCGGCTTCAATTTTTTCTTCAAACTTATCGAAAGGATAGTGCTAATTGCACTTCTCGCCACGTAAAATAAGCCATTAATTCAAATCAATTCACATTTTAATATGACGTAATGTTCATTTCGAGTTGTTGTTTTTCAGAAATTACAAATATGTAATTTTTTGAAAGTTCTCTCACGCCGTTAATTTGCACATTTGCATCAATTTGTAATCATGATTGTAATCGTGAGTTAAAGTGCTTTAAATGATTTGAAAAAGTGCTTCACATTTGGAATTTACTACACTTTAACCGAATGGAAATAGAAAACTAGAACAGGAATGTCTGTGCAATTCTGTAGCCCCACTAGTTAATAATACTTCGTAATGAATGATCCTTCATATTTGCTTTAAATGTCCCATATATGTTAATTTTTGGAATTTTGAAGATTACTTAATCGATTTTGCAACAAAGTTTGAAAAAGTTGTTCAGTAATAGTATTTAGAATCGTAATAGTTTTCTTGCCGATTTAAATTCTGTAACGAGATTTCCTTATTTTCTTCAAAAGGGTTTGTTTTCTTATACTTATCACATTTTCAAGGGATAGATAACATTTAATCATTTGTTTTTGTCTGTTTTAATTACATTTGATTTTTAAAATATTAAAATGTTTTCGAACTTTCCGACTATTCTTGCATAATACTAAAACAAGACTATCCAATAATTTAATAATGAGTCCACAGATATAGGCTCTTGCTGTGATCTCTAATGAATACAATGATAAGCAAAGCAAAGCAATGGTGATGTACCTTACTAGTGTTAGCATAGTTGTCTACAGCGTCAAATTATTGCATTAAATTTATTTGAATAAATTCCATCATAAACTTTTGAAGCATAAAGAAATTAAAGTAAATGAAATGTTTCTTTCGAATACATCTCCCTGATACTAATGTGACCAAAAAATGAACTTTCACCTCTGATATATAAATATAATAGTACCTCGTGGTTGTGTACCGAAGTAGCATCTATTTTTAATCGGTATCAGTTGCAAGAGATCCAACAGGATTACTGTGATTTAATACAACACACACAAATGGATTTTATTTTTGAACGAATACCGATATAGGAAAGGCCAGTCTTGGCTAGTATCAAACACACAGTAAATGCCAAGTGCGATTGGTTCTGGCAAATTTGAGTTGGTCGAGTGCCTAGATAACTATCGTGCAACGCATTCAGAGTGCATATTCGCTTTATTACGTTTCGTAGCTTAGAACGTGGAAATATCGACACTGTAAATCGTTGCAGAATGTCGCAGCATATTAAAAAGACACTGCCCGTTTAATCATATTCTCTATTTGTTAATTGTAAGCATTAACGTAGTAAGATGTGACGACAATAAACGAAAAAAAATTGTTAATAGATTTTTCGAGTGCTCAGAAACCGCACGTTTATCGTTATATTTACGTTTCACCGAGGTCGTTTCGCTTGCTATTATCAAAATATTCCCTAAAGTTCGACCAACCGGTACTATCCGGGCACGTTTTCTTGAACCTCGTTTCGCTAGATGCGGGAGTAGTGGGGGTTTGTTTATTTCGACGACAGGACAATTACATCAAACGTATAGCTCGCTTTTTGATGTAAAGTAATTTCTATTGTACTGGAGCGAACATTACCGATAATGAGATTTTATCAACTATGCTCTTGGCTTATATTTATTCTTAATTCAACTAATGTTAATAAAGGAGTGGGGGTCGAATTCAAGGACTCCAGAAAACGAGAGAGTGTAATACATCCGGCCATTGACGACACGTTAAACTCTTGTTGTGAAGTTAGAGTGCATCAAACGCGTACACTGAATTTCGTTGACTTTGTTATCTACTTTTGCAAAACTTGACTTTTGCTACTAAAGTGGCGCATGTGTGATATACGCGCACATTTCCTTGAGCAGTGGAATAGTTATCCTCATATCTTTACTAACATTAGTTGAATTAGTTGAAAAAACGTAAATGTTAACAGAGGATTACTCCACGCTCCTTAAGGAGCTAGGAGACCCGTTGCGTCTACACAGTGGCAACAAAATCAAAAATATATGAATGAGAGAAAGCAACGAATATTATTAACAAAATCTGATTTCCAGAAATGTTCGCTCCCGTACAATAGAAACTATTTTGCATCGAAAAATGAGCTACAGATTTGATATTAGAGTTCCATTGTCCAAATAACCAACCCTCACTACTCTCGCATCTAGCGAAATAAGGGTTAAAGAAAACGCGCAGATGCCAAGAAAGGTTACAAACATTGTTTAGAATTGAGTTTCTTTTCATAGTGTATTAAATTAAAATTCAGGTGTAGATAAATAAGGAAAGTTTATTAACGATGTTAATTAAGGAAGAAAGCTACATAATGGGTGCGCAGGACGGAGTCCAGTGCGCGAGTAAGCCCACTTGTGCTACGATTGGCCGGGCTAGTGACGAAATCTTAGCAAGGGAGATAATATTGATGCTTAACTTTTGAGTACTGGTTTTAACGCATAGGAATTCTAGAACATCTAATCCAACTGATCAAGATGTTGTACTGTGGTCAGTTTGCAAAAATACGAGTGGATCAAGGCGAAACATCCTGGTTCAAAATTAATAAAGGAGTACGCCAAGGCTGCATTCTATAACATAGTCTGTTCAGCATATACAGCGAAATATCAAGAATGTGGCAGGGCTAGAGTATTTACAAATAGGAATAAGAATCGGAGGGCGTACGATTGACAAACGTAGATAGGCCGACGACACAATTCTACTGGCTGATACGAAAGAATATTTTCAACATTTATTGGAAAGAGTAAGTTAAGTAAGCAAGGAATATGGTTATTGCAACTTCAAGAAGACCAGAATTTTGTGCATAGGAGAGTAAGTAGAAAATTTCCTACAAGGCCAAAAGTAAAAGACTAAAGAATACAACTGTCTTGGAGCGCTTATTAACAAAAATGGTGACTCTTCTCAGAAAATCAAAAGGAAAATAAAGTTAGTCAATGTGGCCATGATAAAACTGAAAACAAAATCACAAAAGACACAGACATCTCGGAAAACACCAAAATTCAAATTGTCAAAATCATTTTATTCTCGATAGTTGATGTATAGCTCCAAGAGCTGGACGCTTTGCAAAGAAGATAAGAGAAGACTTGATGTCTTTAAGTTGTAGACATGAAGAAGGCTATTAAATATTCAATGGACGGCAAAGCGTACTAACAAATCAGTTCTGGAGGAATTTAAGCCAGTACCTTTTATGGAAACAATAGCAACAAAACGCAACAAGAAATTTCTAAAAGAATAGTTTGCATTACTTCTGAATGTTGCTCAGTTTGTAATCTGATGCAAAATGTAAGCGGTGTCCCTGAAGATTTTAGAAGAAATTGAACCGCGCCTTGGAATACCCTTCAAATAAAATTAAGCATCTAACTCCCATGCAGCATTATTCGATAGCTTTAAGCTTTTAGGCTGCAGAACATTTTCATCTTGTAGTCGGCAATTGCAATGGAATTTTGACATCCGCAGGGCACTACCTATGCCGCACCTACACACGCGGGAGTGTTTGAATTTGTGTCATGCGCGAGTCAAGGACTATGTTATCCTCATGCATACATGTGGCACTTCTCATGCACATTTTGATTTTTACTCGGCATTATAATATACTGGGTTGAATCAAACACTTCCCTCAATACGATGATAATTGTAATAAATGTTGGGAATGAATCTGAAAATATCGAAAAATCACAGTTTTTTAATAAAATTCCCGTTTTCTCCGTTCGTTCTAGTTTTTTTAAATTCCGGTTATTTCCCGGTTTTCAAGGATTCCAGGTTTACTGGCCACCCTGTAAATCACTGTACACCCACATCAGTCCACAATTAAGAACACAGCACTTGTAGACCTCGACAAAACGTTAAATAAATGTTTTCACTACACGCATGAGAAACAATCTTCATCGGAATCAAGCAACTATTAATAGTACTTTTAGTTGTTGTTGCGGGAGCGAATCTCGTATGAATAACTATGAAAATAAAACTCGTCAGTCTGCGCGAACTACGATGAACCCAAGAAGCGTATGTAGCATAAGGTAGAATAATCTAAGCCATAGACAAACTCCTTGGGTGCTTTATGATCTAAGCCTTCTAAGAGTGACGTCACAACGTTGGCCACCATAAATAACAGTTGAAATACAGGCAGGATTGGTAGTATCGATAAATGCCGAACCAGCAAAATTTTAATTGAATGTTCAAGATATCTCATCCCATATATTAAGGTTTTGGGATAAAAATGTTGCTTTGAGGCCTTTGGCCTCAAAGTTTAGTTTTTAAGGTTCTCAAACTCTTCGTTTAGAAGTTATTAAAAGATATAGCTGACTGAGTGCTGCGGGTTGCATTTAACTTGAATATTTGTATGTGTTTTTTAAACAAATCCGTCATATTTTCAAAGTTGAAAGTGCAATTCGTCACGTCTCTGATAAATTCTATTTCTTTAGAGACCTCATTTACAAAGATGGGTTGCGTGTGAGAGCTGCAAATGTTATGTACACTAGTGGAATAATATAGGAGACGAGTGTTCAAAACAGTTGATCGTCATCTGTGGTAAAACGATAGCAAAAGGTACACATGCGGACTTTAAGACTTTTGGCACCCGTTTGTTGGTTTATAATCATCTAATTATAAAATGTTATTGTGCGAGAAGTTATTGTTAGTAGTAGAAACTACTAACTCGTGAATGGATTAGACATAACATTTTATATTAAAATAAGAATCATTTTGATGTTTTTTAAAAATAATTAAGGTAGAAAACATAATTAACTAGTACGTGTCTCTGAGAACTAGAAGAAGAAGAAGAAGAACATATTCTGAAATTTGTTTAAAATCAGACACTATCAATATTTCTTCTTTCTTAAAATAATCTAAAATTTAGTCACACAAGCAACCTTTGTTTAAATATGTGTTACGTTTAAGAAAAATCCGCCTAAAAGGATTTTAATTGCAATTCACTACTATCATGGTATTTTCATCATATGGATTCAGCTTCTGTCTCACAGCACCATTATGCCTTCTTCACCCCATCGTGTCTAGCAAGCTCAAATGCAATTTCCATAACAATTACCACTACATTTTTAATTCCACTGCACACTTAATCATTTCAAAACATAATATCACTGACACCGACTTTTCAATAGTTCCTTTCATATTAATTCCCACACTCAATCCCTTCACTCCTACGAACAACTTAGGCCATAGACCCTTTCCAGTCGCAACTTCCTACCCCCATCACCATAACTGTTACGGCATGTGAAGGAGCTACCACTACGCGCCCCCACACACATGCAAACGCATAGGCACGCACACATTTCCATGGCGCGGCGTGGCCGGGCGCCGGCCCGCCTCCCGTCCCCGAGAGGACAGCGGGGCAGCGTGCGGGGCGACACGAACTTGCTCTCCCAGATCTCGGCGCGGCTGCGTCACACAAGTTTTGATTGCCGCCATTCCCACACAAAGGGCGGCGACGGAGGACGCCTCGCCGGCGAGCGATAGTCGCTTGTCCCCGCCTTCGACCCCTCCAGCGGTACACAAGGAAGTGCTCCCTCCGCTTCGGCGACGCACTTACGCCAGATTGAGGTTAACGGCGACCCCCGGAGTGCGGGATTTCCTGCATTTGCGCCTCACCGACGCGGCGCCGCGCCCCCGCCGGCCGCGGTGCGTTCACGCGCAATGCCGACACGCGCTCCGGCCATGTTCTGTTTATTCCCATATGGCAGTCAATAACAGCTCTCAGAGACGGCATATGCATGTTTGTAGTTAAGACATTTCGCTGTGGGTCTGTATAATATTTATGGTATCGTTTGATGAGATGAGATCCATTAAAATTATCTTTTAAGATAACGATTTTTAATATCTTCTTGTTACACTATTTTTTGCCATTACTATTACACTTCAAATTTATTACGCATTTCATAGCCGTAAAAATACTTTACATTATAAAATAATGGTAGTAAGCTATTCAGAATATAAAGAACGCAAAGTCACTATTTTCAGACACGTTTTCTTAATATCACTCAGGAGGCCTTGATACTAATACTCAGTCAATAGGTTTTTTACTTTCCCGTATACGTACGTATATTCGGAGTAATATACGTCGTATACGGAAAGTAATTAATGCTGCGTAAAATTGATTTCGCGGTTTCAACGGAAATGCACGTTTTGGGGTTCCCTGATATCGAAAAAGTGTTGTTTTTTTTCAAAACGTCCGACCGTCCGTCTGTCCTTCCCTCCGTCCGTCCCTCTGTCAGTCCGTCCGTCCGTCCGTCCATTTGTCCGTCCATCCGTCCGACCGTCCATCCGTCAGTCTATCCGTCCGACCGTCCATCCGTCAGTCTATCCGTCCGACCGTCCATCCGTCAGTCTATCCGTCCGACCGTCCATCCGTCAGTCTATCCGTCCGACCGTCCATCCGTCAGTCTATCCGTCCGACCGTCCATCCGTCAGTCTATCCGTCCGACCGGCCATCCGTCAGTCTATCCGTCCGACCGTCCATCCGTCAGTCTATCCGTCCGACCGTCCATCCGTCAATCTATCCGTCCGACGTCCATCCGTCAGTCTATCCGTCCGACCGTCCATCCGTCAGTCTATCCGTCCGACCGTCCATCCGTCAGTCTATCCGTCGACCGTCCATCCGTCAGTCTATCCGTCCGACCGTCCATCCGTCAGTCTATCCGTCCAACCGTCCATCCGTCCGTCCATTCCTCCGTCCCTCCATCCGTCCGCCCAGTGTATGTGAATATCACCAGCGTCTATGCGTAGGATTTTTTCCAAATTGAAGAACCCCTGAGTCAAAGCTCTGCGATTCTGAAAGTCATTCATTAGTTTTTGGGGGTAATTTACATGAAGCTCTGATACATTATCAAAATTTTCTCAGAAACGCCTCCAAATTTTTTCCTTAAATTCCTTGTAAAAATAGAGTAAAATGCACTTATAAAGATGGCATAGGTGCGATTTTCACAGTTTACTCTGGATTTTCGAAATTTTAAATGTTTGAATGTTTCGGGTCTTTCTACAACTACAAAATTAAAGATAAAATTTCATTTCAAGGAAAAATCTCTTTTTTTATATTTTTTCTTTCATTAACACCATAAACATATTTTTGAAAATTTTATTAGTTTTCGCACAATATTGCGTGCAATTTTAAAAAATTACAAAACACGATTTTTTCAAAAGGCTCCAATTTTTTTCTTTAAGCTTTTGGAAGGGATACTACTAAATGTACTCTATAAGAGGACATAATTACTGTATTGCTCTATTGTTATGTTTTTCAAAAATTACAAAAATATAATTTTTTGACTTGTCTCTCCCGTCGTTAATATTTACTAACATTGACGTATTTTCGCAATTTCTTAACATAAACGCAATTTCTTAACATTAATGTATTTATGAGTACATGTGCTTTAAACAATATGAGATATATTGTTCCGAAACCAGAACAGTTTTCCGTGTAAAAGAGCTCAAAATTCCGCATTTTCAGAAAGTCTAATGCCATTTTTTCAAAAAGACTCCAATTTCTTCTTTCAACATTTTCCAAGCGATAGTGCTAATTGAACTGTTTAAGATGTCATAGAATTAATTTTGCTGAATTAATTTGTTTTTTCACAAATTACCCAAATGTAAGTTTTTATATATCACGCCTTTAATATGTACATTTCCAGTGATTTGTAAACACGATTGTATTTGTGACTGGAAGTAAATGACATCATATGATAACGGAATCACTGTCATAAAAACAAGAAATTTTGAGTGTTCTACAAGAGAAAGAGATAGATTAAGATGAGAATTTTAACAGAGGAGAATGGAAAAAATTAATTGATGAAACTATTAAAATTGTATTATTTAATTGTATTTATTAAGGAAATAGTGTTTTATCAAGACACACGTACATTTTTTCAAGCTATCAGTTCCATAACAGTAGAATTAAAATTTGACTTTCCAACTATCAAGAAGAGTAAAATCTGGCTCTTAAAGCTTCATTAAAAAAATTAAGAGCTTTTTAGAAAAAAATCGATAAAGAACAAATTTGAAAACGTTTTTAAGGATCTATTTTTTTACTTCGAGCAAAATTGTCCAAAACTTACAGTTTTTTCTATTATTCTACATGATCAAACTAATTATCATGATTGAAATATCAAAAAAATGCATTAAAACGGATCTATGTGATGTTACTCAGTATTTAGCTCTATCCGTAAAAAAAACAAAAGAAAAAATGTGGACCAATTCGTGAGAAAAATCTGTTTGCTTTTAATAAATATTTTTATAGTTATTAATATATAATTTTAATAAATATTTTTAATATAGATCATATTTTACTCAATATTGTGCAAAAATTACTATCACTTTTCAAAAATGTGTATGACATTAATTAAAAGACCAATTGTACAGATCAAATTTTCTTTTGAAGATAAAATATCTTCATTAATAATTTAATTGTACATTGATAATTTGACAAAATATTTCAAACTTTGGGAATTTTCTAAAATTTCGAGAGAACACGTGAAAATCGTACCTCTTTATAGAGAAATTTCGAGAGAAAATATAATATAATATATTATATTATTATTTCACTCAATTCTTACAATAATATTTTTTAATTGAAGACTTTTTGAGAACATTTTTAAAATGCCTCAGTATCTTCATGAGAAGGTCCCCCAAAATTGAAAGAATTCCTTTGAAATTCACGTTGCTCAACCAGATCGAAAGGAAAATATTCATTTTGGAAACATGCTATCAATGGCTGAGGCGTTAGCATTGTTCACTGAGACAAGGACAGACATTTTGAAAAAAACAAACTTTTTTCGGTAACAGATTTTCCCAGAATTTCATAACTTTCTCTTTTACTACTTTTTCATTGTATATTTGTACGTACAGGAGAAGTAAAATATTTCATTTTAATGAGCAATAAAGATCTTACCAGTAAACTATTAATAACATGTAACGTGAAAACAACACGTTAGTTTCGTAAGTTAACAACACATGACACAAAATGGTTTAAAGATATTCATCGATATTTACATATTGATATTTTACCTTGTGTAGTTCCTAACTGAGTGCCAATACAGTTATTCTCGGATTGTCTTCATGTTCAATGTCAATGCATCAAAACTATTTTCTTCCATTCTCTGCGCTTCCTCTAATTTGAATTTCAAATGTTTTATTACTGCAATTTGCATCTCTTAAGTAGCGCTACCACCTGATATTTACTGCCAGGCAATCTCCAGCTGACTGCCATTCCAGATGTCGTAAAATTATAAAACATATTTTTATTAAAACTTATAGTATTTGCTTAATTGTCTCTAAAGCTTTACCTGTTATATAACATGCTATGTGTATATATATATATATATATATATATATATATATATATATATATATATACCGTTAAAAATAAATTCAGTAATACTTTAGATGGTCTTACTGGTTATTCTCCAATGTACTACTTTCTGTGTGAAGCTTAAGGGTGACATAAGATGCAGAGGAGATGAACTTAAAATTCACTTAGCCATTTAGTCGTTTATGTTAAAACTGTTTACATTACTTTTCTTTCTTTAATTACTTTTAAATGTGTTGGATTCATGTCAAGAATAAGATCTCAAAGTTTCGATCGTAAAAGTCGCCTTTAAGATTTCTTTAACATGTAACTTCGCACACACATCAGCATTAATATCTATTAGTGCAGTTACAAAAGTGGTTAAAATTGGTCAATGTGACGGGGAGATACATACAATTTTATACATTAACTCGATGCCTGTCTCTATCGATGGAAATATCACATATAACTCTGTCAGATTAGAAGCTTTGAGTTGAAGCTTAGTAAGCACGTCAGAAGTAAGATTTGCAGTTGGGCCGTTCCGGAGCTAATTAGGATATTTTAATTTTGGCAGTACTTTACGTGAAGCCCCCTGTTACTTTCATTTTTTTAATATCAACCATTATTTCTGTATACTATTTTCTATACTATTATAAATTGCATTTACAAATATGGTGTAGTTCTGAGTTTCATTAAAATATCTGAAATTTTGAAAATCCCTATAGTGCAAATACTTTTCGAACTTGACCTACACCTTCAACATTATAATAGTATTTATTTCTCAGTGCAATTTAACCAACCATTTTAGATCTCCAAATGTTTTATTTTTATTTATTCATTTACGTCAAAAAACAGTTAAAAATTGTGTATGACGTGCGATAGGGAGAAGTTAATTTCAAGTTACATTTATATCCAGAAGCAAAAGAATGGTTCAGTATTTGCTCAGGAATCAAGGAAACTGGAGGAAAACCTGATCGAGATGGGGGCCATTGACCCAGAAAACCAGAATGATATACCATTGACCCAGACCCAAATGATATCATGAACATTAAAAAAAATATGTTAGTTGAGTAAATTTGTCGGGATTGTGTTGAATATTTCCTCAAATATGTAAACAAGAATGTCTAAAATGTTCTTAAAATTTCTTGCAATGAAGACTTTTCTTAATTTCTTAAATTAAGACTTCTTCCCTTCGTTCAAGTGAACTCAGTTTGCATAGTTTTGGTGTGGACGGTTCTTTACTAAGAAATCTCTCTTCGTTTCGTGGATGGTCAAAAAAGTCACTTTACTTTCCAGGCGAGTGAGCTCTGTTCCGAATAACAAATAATTTGAATTGCCCTGTACCCAAAGGCCACAAGAATTCTCCAATCAGCAGACCAATCATGAGCGCGTGGAATAAAGAAGTGCTAATATGGCGCCGAGAACATCCTTTTCAGGCGCTCTCTAGAAAATATTTCGCTGCGATGTTGGAGAAGGTAGTGCGCGCAATAAAGCCGGGAACTTTGCAAAATAGTTTTGGAGCTTGTAGTTTTGTTCCCTGGAGCCCTGAGAGCATTGATTTCACCTAATGTCTTGGGCTGATTAACAATGGTATTGCATCATATGTGGATAATAAAAATATTGTAACCACAACACACAGAACAAACTATTGACATTTGAAAAATTCTGCGATATTGTTGGAGAAGAAAGTGTAAAGAATTTCAATTATATTAAGCAGAAAAACCATTTAGAGAAAACAAGTAATCGGGCTAACGTCGGTAAAACAAACGTCAACTACGCACGAAGAGTGACATCTCCATCGATTAAAGGTTTAAACATACTTATATTTCGTACGAGGTGAAAGAAATAAGGACATTTGTCAAGCGAGCTCTTCTACAGGCATTTGTAAGAAGCAGCAGCAAATCTCTTTCCTACACGGAAGTATTTTCTTCCAGTGCGGAAACAGTTCAGTTTTATGAACTAGGGTGTGTTCTGACAATTGTGTCAAACGTGTTTCACAAATCATGCTTTCCTCAGAAGATTCTGTAGAGGAATGTGATTCAGACGAAACTTTATTTTTTGTGTGTAAAATGTTTTGATTTACTGAATGCCTGAAGCTTAATAAACCATCAGTAAGGCAATTGCGTTCAACAATGCTATTTGACTTGGTTGGGCTTTTTACAAACCATTTTTCTCGAGTGCCCATCACTATATTACAATGTGCCCACGATAGTTTTGAAAGTGCCCATCACTATAATTTCTTCTCTTATAAAATGTGAAGTATAATGTTAAACTACTTGACTTTCTAGTCTCATAAATGTACATATATGTAATAATTCATTTCCCAACTATGAATTTTCTATTGTTAAAATAAACAATTATACATTGCATAAAACATATTGGTTGTCCTTAAAGTGCCCATCACTGTGTGCTATACCGTACAAAAGTCATAAAGTATTACATGATTTTGAAAGCAATAATCTGGTGCACACAATATACGAGAACGAACCTAAAGAATGCTATTAAAATTTGCCTGTGCATATCGTTTCAGAGAGAAAGCCAGTACGTCAGCAGTCGGCCTGCATAATTACCAATAGAATCTTACGAAGAGAATGTAATTTCAGCGCCGCCGTCATCGCTACCGCCTCCATTACCAGCAACGTCAGGCTTTGTCTCTCTCCACGTCCATTTCATTTCCGTTCTGCATGATATTTTCGTGCGCGATTATTACTTCCCCTTTTTCGACTTCCCGCATTTGTCTAATCTTGATAACGTACCACCAGAGGAAACAAAGTGGAAGGTCTAAAAGTGAAAACAAGAACATGTCCAGCGCAGTCAAAATTAGCGGCAGAGGGAAAGACGTAGCTACCAACATTTAAAAACGTTAAACTAAATGACCCAACACTCATAGAACAGTCAGCTGCGGGAAAGCGGACGTGTCCTGCTGCCCGAGGTCGCGCTGCTTAATGGCCGTGGTCGCTTAAAAGACACTAACCGACACGCCATAACTCTTCCCGTCCCAAAGGTAGTTGGAAACCGCCGGGAGCGAAATAAATCCAAGGAAGGTGCGGAGGGGGAAGAGGGGTGGGAGGGGCGGAGGCATTAATGCAAATGTGCTGTGCAAACAGGGCGCACACGGGGCCAGCCGGGGCGGAGGCGCGGGCGGCAGCGGCTGCTAAGGAAAAACTTGCCCTTCAGCGGGTGCAGTGGGAAAGGGGCCCCTTGCTGCCGGCTAACTGTATTTGTAGGAGGAGATTAAGAGCAGCCCTAACCACGTCGGGCATCCCCTTTGGTGTTCCGGTTGAATGCTGGTACTTTTTCTTAGTCTTACCTCAACCCTCTTCCGCAAATGTTTTCAATGTTTTCATCATCCCACTGTCATTTCTCAGTCAGGAATGTAACTTTCAATCATTTCTGCCGTTCCTTTAATACCATTTATTTAACCATCTCCTTTTATTTTCTCTCGTTATTTTTCCTTATGTCGATCTCCTCCAATCACTACTGATTTAAAAGGATTTTATATTATATCATGATTTTTTTTCATCTACCTTTACCCTCCTCCTCGTTTATCATATGCTGATGATAATAATAATAATAATAATAATAATAATAATAATAATAATAATAACATTCTTGTAATAAATATACTGTGTAGAGAAAACAAGGAATTATAATATTTTGAAGTCAATTTTCATGCGAAAAATACAACGGAATTTGGTTTGCAAAAAGGATTACACTCGTGTTATTTAAAGCAACACCAACAATTCGGTATGAATAAAAAAGTCATTTTCCAAGGCTAAAATAGTATGAAACATATCAAACGTTTTTTACAAAGGTATCCGCAACCAATGCGTGTGACACAAACGTAAAATAAGTACGCCATGCTCGGTTTGCCGGGGAAGTCCATTCCGGGTTCAGGTGCCCGCCTGCCGCCGCTGGCCATCCCTTTCCACGTCGCAAGAGACTTCAGAAGTACTGTCGGCATTCGCGCCCCGCAGGCCAAGCGATCGACATTCATTCGATTCGTGCGCCGCAGACCCCAGCGTGTCTCGCCGCAGTAACCAGGTGCCGGGCGACTGCGAACAGCGCGGAAAAAGAAGCGCCACGTAAAACAGACGGCGCATTAGCGCGAATGAAATAGGACGGGCGCGCTCGTTACGAGGAAACCACGTTTCGCAGAGCCGCACGCGCCGCGGCTGGAATACTAAAACTCTTGATGTTGTATTCCCCCCAATACTGGGCATCTCCAAAAATACGACGAACTTTCGCCGTCTGACAAAGACATTGCTAAAAATATTCCATCTGGACTTTTTAAGAGACGTTGCGTCGATGTCGTGGAGCAACTTTGTCGCTTTGTTCTTCTAAGGGTGGTACGTGAGAACATAATTATTTTGTGTGACAAGAAAGAAAATCCACCCGAAGAAGGAAACGCAAAAACAAAAACCCTAGAGTGTTTCATTTTTACGTAATTAAAGAACTTTTTCACAACACTAATTAGGGATCGCTGTTCCAGTGATTTAAACAGAAGTTCCCACTTGAGTTACACGAACTTTAAACGCGAAATGCTAAAACAATTAACTGCATTCTTCTAAAGTATGTGCGCACAGTTAACCAACGGTAAACTGTAAGGGACCCATTGAAGACGTTGCCCGAATTAGAGAGAGGCTGATTCGCTTTGCCGCACATTCGCCCGAGCAGCGGCCGGCGGCGGCAGAGGCAGTCGCCGCAGCGGCCACGAAGACCCAACACCAGCAGCAGGAAAGGGAAATTAATGCTTGGAATGTAGTGGTAAATGAAAGCAAGCGTAATTACAGAAAATACACGTTTTGGCTTTTTAAAAGAAAAAATAAGAACTTGTAGAGGAAGTCCATGCCCCATTATTTGTTTTCCTACCGCGGAAAATATAATAATGGAAATAGTAAAACCCAACAAGAACTTTTTTTTTGTTTTTGGTAATATGTCCCTTCACCTACCGAAATCACTTCCCTTTAAATTGTATTCTTGACAATTTTGTTCACTTCATTTTCTCTACATTTGACCTACTTGCTGTTCATGGGCATTAAAGAGTTATTTCATAAATTGACAAAACGCAATAAAAAACACCGCAACGTCACTTTAAACGGCCACCGTCGATTAAGATCAATCTGTCGAAGTTGTATCAAAAGACGGCGTATGAGTGCTCCTAGAAAATGTATTTCAGACACTGACGGAACATTTTCTCCAATGCTTCAATTCATTCGACTATCTACTGTTGCATCTTATGCACTGATGATAGTCGCCTGAGGACATTGCGCTGCTACATTTTCGCCCACCCTCCAAGGCCATTACCGCCTCCGCAGCACCCGCTTCTTTACTCGTCTTCTGACGACATTCCCTTGCCCCGCCGCCTGCACCTTTTTCAGCCGCGCGAGGAAGAGCGGGCCGGGTCTTATCGAGGGCGCAAGGGCGGCGAGCGGCGGCAGAGCCCGATATCTCCGCCCGCTGCGTCCGGCTAAGGAGCTCGCCCGTCAGCCTCAGCCGTCGCCCTCCCCCACCCCGTCACCCCTCGGCCCCCTCCCAGGTTCAGTCGCCGCGCCCACGCTCCTCGGGAAATCTGCGCGAGCGGACTCGACTGTCGCTGCTGGCGTTCACATGGCCGCACACGACAAGTACGCCCCGCTTCTTCCACAGCTTCCTCTGTTCGCACTAGTCCCTTTGCCCCTGATTACTCGAGTTTTTCAGGTGAGACGCGACGGCGTCGCAAAGCGGAACTCGCCGCTACTGTTCGTCGTGTTGCGAAGTGGAAAACTCAATTGCTGTCCAAACCAATAACTGTGTCTTTAATGTTCGTTGTTTACTACATTGCAACGCCCATGTTAAAACACTCAAGCTTGTACTAAGAACACTAATAGTTATTTACGTAATTAATACAAAAAGTTTGCCTTTGAAGTGTTAATGAATTGTTTCCGGTCGAGATGGCAAAAGAACGTACGTTCATTGTCAGCTTTCCCTTTTTCCTTTGGTAAAAATTAGTTATTTGGTGAAATTTTAGCTATATCTGTTACCCTGGAATAGAAAATAAAATTCTTCAAAGAAAGTATTAACAAAATTTGTGTTAGAAATAAAATATTAATGAAAATTTTGGAAAATTTGTTTTAATAAAACATTTTTGTAGCATTAGTAAATTCAGCTACAGCGACAAAGAAAAACTTAACACAGACGAGTACTATACAAAATGTAGTGAATTTTCTTCTATAATTTATCTTTGCAATAAATTATTTCTGTCCTAAAATTGTCTTCGTTATGGCCAAAACATTCCCACATCGCTAGATATTCGACAATTAAACAAATCAAAATGAATGTGTATATGAATACACTGCAAGTTCACGTCTGCTGGTTTAACTACTTGAACGCTTTAAAACTAGAAGCATATATTTTTCTGTGCGGTAAACTGACGACGTAGTCGGGAAAGATTAACAAAAGTAAAACTTTTAGTTTCAGACTGACGCTGTAAGGGTCTATCTCGTTTCACATATTTATCACCACTGACCTACAGTACGTTCTCACCTTCCTTCGCGTTCCCCCTACCTTAGCTGACCCCTGGCGCTCCCCCACTGCCCCCATCACGCACGACGGCGCCCTCCGCGTGGCCAGCCGCGCCGCACACCGCTGCCGCAGCCACCGGCGCCGTCCATGCCCCGTGTGTCACCGTCGATACCCTCATCATCGACCGATGGCCCTCCCTAGCCACGTCCGTTCTTCAACACCCCGATGTCAGGGCGCCCACGTTCCCTCACACTCGCCCCCATACCTAACGCCAATCCCATGACTACCACCGTCCTCCACTGCCGGTAACGGGAGAACGAGCTCACGGCATCAACTGTTGCCACTGCAGTACCTCTGACCGCGCGGTCCTAGGTTCGAGTCCCGACGGTGGCAGGACTTTCGACTCTACCTTGTCAGATACGTTGAATTCAGTCGTTGTCTGGAGGAGAATTTATCGGCCGGCTGCTCTAATCGGTAGCTTTCCGTGGTTTCTGTGATCAACGCCAGGCAAATACCGGAGCAAATTCCTAACCAACGGGCCACGGACCGCGCAATCTTTGATTGTACTATCCCCACCCGTTACTTATACACACACACAAACATGCACGACACTACCACACAAGCCGGGAGACCGTTCAGACCTTAGAGCTTGTCACGGCTGGGGTGGTGCTCCGCTGGTGGGAGATACCTGGTTGAGGAAAATACCGCTAGCCGACGGTAGGTCGGCGCCGGATCTCTTCTTCCAGAGGGAAGAGATACCAGCATCCTCCCGAGTAAAACATGCGCTACACCTACGGGACTCGTGTCCTTAGTAGTTGACGCGCCCGGAATCACTATCAATCAAACCATTGCCGGTTCTGTTTCCGTATTCGTCCCATCTCTAGTCCCGCTCTCCGTCCCTCCCACGCCATCTTCCCCATTCCCCCCATTCGCGCCGACAGTGGCGTCACCTCTACCCTCGCGCCAAACGCCTCCCGCCCCCGGGGCGGCCCCAGAGTCCCTGCGGTCAGCAGCCTTCTTCCTCGGTGTCCCCCCTCGTCTCATCGCCGCTCGCGGAGCCAACTTCTTACTCGTGAAGCAGCCGAGACGAGCCACGCGGCGACAGCGTCGAGGCGGCGCTGAGGAGGAGGGGCGGGGACGCGAAGACGAGAAGCGGCGGACGGCAAAGAGGCCGGAGATCTCACGGAGGGCGCGGGGCCAAGCGAGGCCAACGGGATGACGGGCCGGCTGAGGCATAAGGACGCCAAGGCACTTCAGGTGACGGCGGACGCGACGGAGGGGCGGAGATTAGCGGGAGGGCGTACCAACGGAATCAGGGCAACGGAGAGCAGAGTAATGTGTGGCTGTCGGGGCGGTAAAATACGAGAATCGGGTCGTACGGAATAAAGCAATCGTTGGATGTGCCTCGATAGCGTGGAGTTAGCAGAGTAGTTCGGGAAAGGAGGCAAGCACAGACGCTTCGTTGCTCATTCTGTAAGGTTTAACGCAAAGTAGAAATCGCCGAGTACTCCGAAGTACTGAGAAGCACGACTTCGCGCAGCAAACGCTCCACGAGCACGCATAAACGAAGAGGCCGAAGAGGCGCCGCAGAGCAGCGATCGCCTCTGGTCACCACCTCCCCTCCCGCGCCTCGTCTCTTGCACGCTTGGCTGACTCGCGATGTAACCCACACAGCAATATCCAACCAGCAGTGGCATCGTAGCCAGAGGGAACATTCAAATTGTATTACCATATACATCTTATACACGCTATCGAGGCACATCCAACGATTGCTTTATTCCGTACGACACGGTTCTCGTATTTTACCGCCCCGACAGCCACACATTACTCTGCTCTCCGTTGCCCTGATACCGTTGGTTCGCCCTCCCGCTAATCTCCACCCCTCCGTCGCGTCCGCCGTCACCTGAAGTGCCTTGGCGTCCTTATGCCTCAGCCGGCCCGTCATTCCGTTGGCCTCGCTTGGCCCCGCGCCCTCCGTGATATCTCCGGCCTCTTTGCCGTCCGCCGCTTCTCGTCTTCGCGTCCCCGCCCCTCCTCCTCCGCGCCGCCTCGACGCTGTCGCCGCGTGGCTCGTCTCGGCTGCTTCACGAGTAAGAAGTTGGCTCCGCGAGCGGCGATGAGACGAGGGGGGACACCGGGGGAAGGAGGCTGCTGACCGCAGGGACGCTGGGGCCGCCCCGGGGGCGGGAGGCGTTTGGCGCGAGGGTAGAGGTGACGCCACTGTCATTATTATTATTATTATTATTATTATTATTATTATTATTATTATTATTATTATTATTATTATTATTATATCATAATCTTTAATATCATTATTACTATTATTATACTCTCCGACCTATTTCTGTTTTCTTATCATCTCCACACTCATCTTTCTTTAATTTTCATATTTTGCATTTTTATCTTCGGTGAGTATTATGCTTTACTTTCTTGTGATCATTCAGCCACTCATTTACTAAATGGTTTTTCCTTAAACTGGCATAATTTATAATTGAATTTTTAACCACTTCCCAATGGGTAAAGTCTTGTATGAACAGGTGTAGAAGGTATTAGGTATAAAAAATCATTAACGGGATCTAAAAAATTCGCAATTATCGCTTATTTCATTAAACGTTCAACACAAAAATGTATTGTTGTTGACCTGAATACGCACGCTTTTCTTCTAAATGCAATTACATGTTAACTTCAATATTTTCAATATAGTAGGTATTTTTTAAAAAAAAAGACTGGAAAATAAAATAAATATATCCATTTATATGTTACAGGGTAAATTTCAGCAAAACTACGTAATTTCCGTTTCCGGACGCAATCGTTCTTATCAGTTTATTCGGAGTCAGGAATTAGCTTCTTAGAATAAATTAAAACACTGGAGCCGGGGCTAGAAGTTTTGTTCATTTGCTTCCCGCGACTCAGTCAAAAAGCAAAACTTCCAATACGTCTGCGATAGTATAGAGTAACGATTACCATAACTACATTCGACAGGCCCTTGTAGAATGTAAACAAGTATTCTGCGAACTCAACTGCGGATATAAGAATGTTTTTGTACACGATTATACACAATTTCCTATGACATCGAAATTCGTACAGAAACTGCAGGATTCTGAAACTAGTTCAATAAAATAACATACGTCATCAAACAATTGTCGGGAGTATGGCGTTTTATTTACTCGTAACACAGAAAACAATAATTACAAATAGACAAAAGAAACACTACGGAACATAAATTTAACTAATCATTACTCAAAAAACACTTATTAATAATGAAAATGAAATGTGCACTTCGAAATCATCGTAAAAAACCATAACTGACAAAAACGATTGTTTCATTTGAAATGTGAGGTTTTGAAGGTTCGCCTGTGTTGGGCGTCCCAGTGGCCTGGCGATTCTAACCGTATTTGCTACTGACTCCTCAATGCATTGTTCTGGGGCGCTAGTTGAACGACATTCGTATTTTTCTGTTCCACCCAAGTTATAAATTTATCATAATCTTTTTCATCATTTTTAGCTGATTTTCTAGGCATATGCGACAATTCTGCTTCAGAAACTTCATTAATTATTGCTGGTAAATCCACTTCAAACCGAACAATAAACAACCCAGCCAAACATGGCCACCCCTTGGTCTTAGCCTACATTATGTACATAACATACCATTCTATTTCCATGTTCAGTAACTATTTCATCCGTGTAATAATTTTATAATTATGTTACACAAAAAAAGCGCATGCAATTCGTTTATAATGTTACTTTTTTGCACTCATAAAAATAGCCGCATTCCCTTCTTCGTCGTTCATGCGGCTATTCTTATTCGTGCAAAAAAGACCAACATTATAAACTAAAGGCGTAATATAGTATTCCCGCAAGACCGCCGGCGATCTGCTTAGATCCCCGGCGCAGTGCCCCGCGCGGGCCAAGCAGTGCCGGCCCCCGCGTCGCCGCGTCGTGCTAAATCACGGGCTTATTAGGGTGGCCGCCCTCACCACCACCCCCACCACCCCTCTGCGCCGCGGCCCCAGGTGACGCCTCGGCCCGGGCTGCCCGGCTTACCACGCCCTCGGAGAGAAGGAATATTAATTTTGGTGAGTGGGCGAGTGCTTACTACAGTGCTGAATTGTCTCTTAACTCTGTTGAAAACGATCACCGCAGAAGCGAACCGAAGCTCTCAGTAAAACGCGACGGTCGTTGTAATGGAATTCAAAACTGTACCTACCAAGAAAGGAGCTATAAGCGAATAATAGAACGATACGAAGTTACCGTAAGAATATTGATTTGCATGATTTGCAGCGTTTACGACGTAATAATTACTTGCGGTATACTGTAAATCTGAATACTGAATAATTATTGGTCCTCTTCCTCTCCCCCCTCTCCCTCGTATGCTTCATCTTCATCCTTTTTCCTTTCTTCTTCTTTTCTTTCTACTTCCTTCCTTTCTTCTTTCTCTGTTATTTCTCATTATCTTTTTTCTAGGCATATATATGAGGGCATTTGTGAACAGATAGGCTATAAAGAATTAATTCTTGACTATCCTGAGCAAATATTAATTGAGCGTGGGATACTTGATGGAGATGAACTCTTGAGATAGAGGGTTTCACGTTGCCATCTGCGGCCCAATCACAAGCTAATAGTATTCGTAACTTACACTAAATCCCAGCCCAAATCTCAACTCGTTTGTTACTTTCTTACATACCACATACGGAGTACAGAGAATCCGATGTAATGCTTCAGCGAAAAAAACTTCGGCGAAAAATAGTATTGTAGGTTTCCTGTATTGAAAAAGTGGATAATTCTTGTTTCTCTACGTATTAAGTTACTTCTTTTAACTCAGTGTGTAGATGGAATCCCATATCACGAATTTTTAATACCGAAAATTATTTCACGGCACATCATGATTCCGACCGACAGCCATTCTGTCCGTTCGTCCGCCGGTTCACCAAAATTGATATTCCTCAATCGATTTGGCTGATACCAAAGCCCCTAGAACTTGAATCGGACATTTTAACTTTGAGGGCCTCCAAAGCCATTTTAAAAATTTTCCTAAAAAATCGATCCGTTTTCTTCTTTAAATTTCTTGCCTGAGACTAATAAAATACATTTATAAACATGTCACAGAAACGATTTTCACTATTAACTCGAAAACTGGAAAAGTCAAGTTGTTTGACCCCTCTCATTAACTACATTATTAAAGAGAGGCATTTTTCTTCACATGAAATTTTTGTCCACAATTATTTCTTTAATTAATTAAAGTTAATTCCTTCGATATATAAAACGTGAAACTAATGAAATAACTAATGACATTTAAGACATATAAGCCTTGTTTCTTATTGTAAGCTGTTACAAACAAGTAGTTCAAGTATTGTCAAGTACAATTTTCATTAATAAACGTGTCGTTTTCGCTTCATTTTTGCGTGAAGTAAAGGTAATTAATTTTTTTCTCTCAAAAAGAGCTCCATATTTATTCTTTAAATGTTTGCCTTAGATAAAGATAAATACAATTAAAAATGCCGGAGATCTTACTTTTGTCGAAGTTTCTGAATTTGTGAAAATCCAAAAGCGAAAAATAACGAGAGAAAGTACAATGTGCTGTTGTAGAACCACTAGTAAACATTGCAACGGAATATTTAGTCTCCCGCGACGTATACTGTACCCTATACACGTAACTCTTGTAGTGACAAGGAGTTGTTAACCCTAAGTGACATTTCTTCGGCGTGTGTGTTACTGCAACGCTCGGGGTCTTCAGCGCCGATCCGCTTTCAGACCTGTCGAGTTGGTTATAATTTGTTCTCCCCGGGATGTCCTGTCTAGAAACGTTAGTCGTACACAAGCGTAAAACAATAAGTTCGAATTGTTGAAATTTATAACAAAATAATGACGTTCTTCAATAATAATTTGAACAAAGTAACACGGAAATACAAGGACTACCGTGAACCTCACATTCACAAACGCTGTTGTACAAGAACGTCACAGCCAAATTAATAGAAGTTCGAAATTAATACCTTTTTTATTTTCTCAGTTCTATAGCACTAATTGACTTGGATATAATCTAGTGTGGGTTTCGAATAGTCTGTGTCATTAGGACTTTCACCTAATGCTAACCAATTTAAGTTTAAAAATAAACACTTTCATGAGTTCAGAATTATTTACAATTATCACTTTTAAATCTTAATTAATGAGGTCGAAAACAGATTTACACACACCATACCCTTTGAAATTAACTATTGTGAGAAATAATCATTAAAATTCCTTTCTACTTTAGAATCTTTCAGTTATGCGTTTACTTCTCTTTGAATCCAATTCTTCAGTTATTTAACTCAATTCTATAGTTAGTGGACTATCACATTGTAATTAATGGTTTGTTTGTACAATTCTTATTATTCCTACCTTCGCCCACACAGGTTCTCTCGCTTCTGCCACCCGGGATGGGTGAATGGACTTCGCAGGCGCGGCCTTCCTGGCGATGCTGCCGCGAGAGTCCGGCGCCGGCGGCTGCCTCCGCCCTTCCGATGACCTCGCCTCACGCCCAGAGCTCGGTGTCGGCGCCGCTGCGACTCACTGCCCGATGGTGTTGAATATTCCTCTAAACACCTAGCACGATGCCGGTCGGCTGGTCCCAGCGTTGAGCTCGCCACTTTTCGGTTGCAAGTGCTCGTCGCCGCCTTCATTACTTTTACTACGCCGTCATTACTTTAAACATCTTTTCTAAAGCGCGTTGATTGGAAGCTGCGCAAGCTCGTCACATTCGTTGAAGTCTGTCAAGATGTGCCAGCAGCGATTCGTAATTAATCGAGCTTTGGTTCACGGAACGAATATGTCCAAACTGGCTGTCAATGCCAGATTTCAGATCTGTGGGGGAAGGCGCTCGTTGCACGCTTCGTAGTAAGCTTTGCGCACTCGGACGAAACCTTGGCCCGCTCGCAACACAGTTCTGGTCAAGTCCGCTACCGAAACGTGGCGCACTTTTCACAAGTATTGCAGTTCATAAAAAAAGGCTTCTGGCCAACATGTCAAACACCAGAAATTACGCAAGGATTGTTTCCTATAAATATGCGCCATAATGGCCTAATTAACCGTTTGTAATGCGACGGCTACACAAACTAAAACATTTTCAACTGCTCGCCTAATCTCTTCAGCGGATCTTAGAAGAATAATCTTCGATTGCTTGCTTCAATACTTTTTAGAAGACTGTTGGATTTCTTAACGGAAACGAGATTTTGCCTGCTAGTTCCCTCGCGTTTGATGTGATGGCCAATGGCAATCTCCAGCTTCTTATCTGGTCACGTGAATTTTACAATTGGTCCGTATACTTTTAGCTTGGCGGGCTATACTTCACCGCCTGACGTCAGGCGGTAACGTCGCATATGCGCCACTTTCAATCTCACGCTTGCGTCAATCAATTGTAAGTTGATATTATCTTTTCTTCCATTTCTATTAAAGACGTGAGGCTTATATTCGTGTTCGTCTCAAGTTTAACATATTTATTGGCTTTCACGTTTCATTGATCTTTAATTCACTATAAAAATGCGTTTTGGCTTATTCTAGTTGTAAATCTAAGCTAAATTAATCCAAATAATGAATAGAACACATTTGAGGAGAATCTTAGGGTTATTAATCTTGGTTGTAATTTTGAGAAACGCTTCACTTGGAAATCTATTTTCTGTTCGGGTATGAGTTGGATTTCCGTCTAGTGTGAAACGGGATGCTGTTTATTTATCTGTCAGGTTTTGATAGAAGCTGTGTATTATTTTATTATCACATTGATGTTTAATTCAGTATGGATATTGTTTGTTGCTCACGGGCTAGGGGGAATTTTTCGTTAGTCTGAGATATTTATTTTGTATGACTTGTTGCTTGTTGATGTTTGTAGAAGTTACGATTATCGATATTGGACATGAATAAAACATCAATTGCCTTATTGTTTTATTTATGTTTAGGTATTTTGATTATAGGAAGGCTTTGTGTTTGTTGATGCGGGGACGAAGATGAATTTGATTGTAATGTCTATGTGGGTTTTCCATGTTAGTTCCATCCATGGGAAAGCTGAATTATTTAATGAGTTGCGATGGTGAGATCCAGGACTTGGGGAAGTTGCTTATTATCCCCATCAGATAGTTGGGAGGAATTACTAGAGAAGTAAATTTTCAGAGCAATACGATTTCTATTACGGTTTTATCAGCATTAAGATCAAAATTCCACATGTCAGGTTGCTATATTATTAATATAGTTTCGTTATTGGTTGCTGTTTAGTGAGAAACTTGAGACAAATTGTATCGTATCGTCTGCGAACTGAGGTATGCTAGTAGTTGTATATTATGGAATGTCTGCAAGGTATAAAATAGTTTTGAATTGATTGATTTATTGGTGATTCCATGCGCGTCAACTGCGAAGATCATGAGTGCTGTAAGGGTAGTGCATCTCTAAGCATGGGATGTGGCCGTGATCTTCCCGCGCTGGCTGGCAAGATCCGCCGTTGATCTACGTCGGCTTGCGGAGATTTTGCTAAACCAGATATCTCTCACCAGCGGGGCCCCGCTCCAGTCTGCTTTAAGCTTCCGAGTGGCCTCCCGACAAGTGTGTTAATGTATAGCACGTGAATGTATGTGTAAGTAAGGAGTGGGGATATGACAAGGAAGAAGATCGAAAGATGGCGGGCGGTCCGCGGCCTGTTTGTGAGGGTACAGCTCCGGCATTCCACGGAAAACTACCAATCAGAGCAGCCGTCCACTAGAATTATCCTCTAAACGACAGCTGAATTCGACCTAGCTGTCAAGCTAGGTCGACAATCCTGCCACCATCGAGACTCGAACTCTAGAACTTTCTGGTCGGAGGCACTGAAGTGGCATCAGTGAAAAGCGTTGGATGGAAAGAAGAGTACTTTAGGATGCCTGCGCGGATAATGAGTGAAGGGGAATGGTGTTTGTTTATGTTACTGCGAACGTGCGGGTTGTTAGGAAATTTACGATGAGGTAAATTATGTAGGTCGGAAGTGCTGACGTTTAGCAGTTAATCGATAAGCTCAGGGTGCCAAATTTTGTCAAAAGCTTGTGTGATATTTAGGGGCATAGATAGTGTGTGAAGTTTTTCCTGAAATGCAGAATAAATTGTTCTGTTATTCTAAGTAGAGGGTAAGCCTTTAAATAACCCGTAACTAATCCGAATTGGTGGATGGGGATAATTTTAATGATTTTGAGATGGTTGTTTAGTCAAGTTCGAGTTGATTTTTCGAATCTTGGCTATTAGAGGTAAAAAACTATGTAGGTCGAAAACCGTCTACTTAGTGGTATGGTATTTGTTTTGTTTTTACATGGGGTGTATAATTGAGTGCTTCCAGTTTTGAGGACAGAATCCATTTCTTAAAAGTGAATAAAGTATATTGTTTAAGAATGCTAAGATGGGTGAGCGCAGTGTTGTAGGACTATTAAATTTATCTAGATGCATCTAGAGGGTTTTTATTCGAGAGCTTTTGTATTAATGTTCAGTTCTTGAGGAGAAATATATTTTGTTATGTGGGGTACGTTCAAGTTGTAGAAAGATTCTCATTGTTGGATTTTGTGCTTAGGGTGCAAAGGAAAATTTATGGGGGATGATCTTTTTAAAATATTTTGCAAATGCTTCTGTTGTAAAGTTAGAAGACTAAATTTTGTCTCCATTTGGTGATAGAGATAGAATTGTATTTTTGTTTTGCATTTTTTTCTAAATTTTCGTAGAGATATTTTTTGTGTTAATGGATTGTAATAGGCTTGAGTGTTGATGCTGTGTAAGTGTATAAGATCTGTTTGCTAGCATTATTTAAATAGTTATATTCTTTAATTAAAAAATCTTATTTAATACCAGAGTCGTCTGCTTTTACTATTTTAATCTAATTAGGTATATTATTTTAGCGGTATTGGTGTACTTGTTTTAGAACAGGAGTCTAAATTTTCGTAGTTTGTTTATTTCTTTAATTAATTTCTTATTGAGTACTGCTATTGCTTTATCGATGTCTGTTGGAGATGTGGTGTTCGAAATGAGGGGATTAAAATTTACTTAAGTTTATACTCTTGTTATATGTACTCCAGCTTAGATTACGTGTGTTATGTATATTAAAGTGGGAAGGTATGGAGGGGAAAACTGAGAAATGGGTACAGATAATGACTGGGATATGGTCAGAATCTAATTCGGGGTATGTTTTTGACTGTAATTCATAATTAAAATTAAAATTATGTCCAGGATGTTTGAATTTTTCAGGGTATCAAATAATATATGTGGCCCTGGGCAGCAGTAATAAAGAAGGGGATTACGGATTGTAGTTTACATACAAAGTTGCCTGCAGATTTGATGGCTTGGCATCCTTATGAGTGGTTCTTAACACTTAGGTCTTCTTTGATGATTGTGAAGCAAAGTAATTCCTATAATGTATTATTATTGCTTATTTTTATATTTGAAAGTTGGTATTCTTAGATTATGTTGATATCAATGTCGTTATGTAATGAGATATTAATTACTATTGATTCAATGACGGGTGTGGCTGTTGGAATGAACTGACAATCAGCAATATTTTCTTTAATTAGAATTAGGACACCCTCCATAGTAATTTACTCATCTGATCTATATATTTAGAAACTTGGAATTGAGAATTTTATTGAGCTATTGAGGTGTGTTTCTGTTATGCTAGCTATATCTACTGTTTTTTGTTGGTGGAAATGGATTCGTTCAATTTTTCTGATTGAAATACAATTAGAAATCAGATTCAGTAGAATCGAGTTTTTAAAGGGAAGATTGGCCATACTTATTATTTAAGTACAAAGTTATGTAGTTTCAAGTTCTAAATATTGTTGAGATTATTGAGGTTACGGTATTTGACTTTGACCATTTTTCTTGAGTACTGACGATATACGTCACATATTGTACGTAATAAAATCACGATTTTTTTTAACAATACGACATGAAAGGCTTCTCTCTAAATTCTGTCAATGAATCTGTAAGTTTTGCTTTGCTGAGGACACCTAATTCAAAAATTAAAATATGGTCTGTGTTAATGAAGATAATGAAGAGTAACCCAAATTGCACAGGTGGAGATATATTTATACATACAGCACACTACATACTAGCTACCTAGATAGATACAGAGATATAGATAGAAATTAAGCTATTATCCGTTCACCGTGAGAAAAAACCTAATGTAAAAAAACTTAAAAATCTTTGCACTACGCTTCTGATTGAACACCTCTTATCGCACTACTTCCGATGACGCGAGTAGCATACCACGCCAATTCAAATGGAATAAGAGCTATCATGTTTATGCAACTACTTTACTAAGGATCAGTCTGCCTAAGGAAATGGTTGGCAATAACTGGATGTCAATTATTTGCATAAATTGGTTGGCCTATAATTCGGAAGTTCTTGATTACAACTCACACGCTGCAACAATTTCACAAGCGTTGGTGTTTCGTTTCTGCGCTTTTGTCCGTTTGATGCAAGGAATGTACTTTCGTTCCAACAACACTGACTACAAAGTCATCGTATGATTCAATCACAGGTTTCGTCTCCTTTCTTTTCTTTTCTTTTCTTCTCTTGCGTTGTCTCTTGCCAATGAGCTCTTTCCGGTGTTAATATACGCTGGATGCTGATATTCCAGTAAACACCGATTTGCTTCGCCGGTAACGACGGATTCCTATGAAATAACGAATTGAAAACGTTCAGAACGTTGCGCTTTTTGCTACTCCGAAGAAATTTTTCACACTTGTGTTTAATCATTGAAGAGCCAGCCACACTCGGATACATTCTAAAATGAACTGAATAGCAGAGCCTCGCACAACCACAAATATGAAATTTCACTAAATAAAGAAACAATGAAAATCTATATCGCACAATATTTCGATGCTTATTCTTCAGTACAGTCTCCGAAACACGTCATTCATTTTATGTGACAAAGTTCACTATTTTTACTCACGCTGGGTTCATTTTAGTTTCTATTACTTTTTCAATGTTTCAATTAATTGATTGATTCATTGTTAATGATTCCGAACGCATTAACTACTAGGGTCATTATTCCTTTAATGCATGTTTTTCCTCGGGAGGTATCAGTGGCCTTTCCCCACTGTATGGTGAAATCCGGCGCCGACCTACCATCGGCTAGCGGTATTTTCCCCAAACCAGGTGTCTCCCACTAGCGGGGCACCACCCCAGCCGGGACAGGCTTTAAGCTCCCGACCGGTCTCTTGCAATGTGTGGTAGTGTATTGCATCTGTAAGTGTGAGTTAGGGGTGAGGATAGGACAAGGAAGAGGGAGGAAATATTGCGCACGGTCCGTGGCCCATTTGTTAGGGTAATGCTCTGGCATTACCCTTGTCTTGATCGCAGAAACCACTGTAAACTATCGATCGGAGCAGCCGGTCGCTAGAATTGTCCTTCAGACGACTGAATGAGACCTAGCTGACAAGCATCTTTAGTGGAAGTGACCTCGGCCGAAGGTTCGCGGGCGGCGGGCAGCAGAGGTACCCCGATTCAGGCACCGAAGTCGCGTTCTCCTGCCGGCGGGATGTCGATAGCTCGTCCTCGGCCTCCTCACACGGCAAACTGTCCGGTCGGCTCGTAACATCGGGGCTGGCGTCAACGTTCTGCTCGCACTCCAGTCGAAAGGTACTCGCTCGCGTTCAATTATCTTTCGCCGTTCACTCGGTGAATTTTTGTGAATAGTTCATAATTGCGCTGTTTTACATTGCACTAGCGCGGATAAATAACTCATGCGATGCTTTTACAGTTCGAATCTGCTACTAGTCTGTGATTGACTTCAGTCACAAAAAGTGTACAACGTGGCCGCCTCTAACGTTTGTTTGTTTTTTTTTCTTTTTTTTCTCCTCGGGGCGACACATGTTGCTATGTCCGACGAATATATTACTCGCGCAGACGTTTCTCGATCGTAACAGATCAATGGTTTTTCCGGTTGTGTATCTTCACAGCTCCAAAGCTTCCTTAGAACTGTCTTCTTCCGGAGGGGTGAGGTTTTGCATCGACAGATTCCTTCACTTTTTGGGAACTAGCCAATGGAGATTCAAGCCTTTTTATTTATTTATACTAATTTCTGGGTTGGTCAGAGCGGTGCTCGTCTGATAAATTGGCTTCGCGTCGAGCGACTGCGTCACTGCTGGCGCGCCGGTTTCAAACAGGAACACACGCATACTTCTCAATTTCACGTTTTCATTATTTTTTCCCTGGCAGAACGCTTTGACTTCCGTTCACCCAATTTATACAATTCACAACACATTTCCTCTTTTTCAAATTCTGTGTTAATTTTTTTATAAACAAATATATTCATTTATTTTTAAATAACAAACCATTTACATGGTTCTGAAGTGTTTATATGATTCTGAAATGCAAATATTTGCATAGAAAGTTTTTCTTTCAAACCGCCATTTTAGTGATTATTGCGGCTCAACTACTCGAAGTTTCGGAGTTTATTAGACAAAATATGCTTAAAATTGACTTAAGAGCTTATTTTCAAAGTTTCGTTGTTTACTCCCTGTACATCCTGTAAATATTGTGACCGCTCTCTTGAATCAATCAGCAGACAGCGGCAGGTCACAGTTCAATTTCGAGCGTGCACCAGCTGTTATGACTTGTATGCGTCACGTAGGCTACATTCGGGGAGACTGGATTTCCTCGAAAGATTTGGTTGAAAAAAATCTGCTGTCAGCTTATCAGGCGAGATCAAGTTAGCAACGCCTGAAGAAAACTAAGGAAGCAAGTATTCGTTATACCAGTAGAGAATTAAGCAAACACTCTCGAGTCCACACTGGAACCGGAGGCAGAATCTCAAATGAATGATGCAACGAGAATACGCGAGGTGAAAATCATCAGTCATCGGTAGCTGGTGAAGTGAGTGTAGTAGTGGCGATAAAGGCTACGGCAAGCCGCGTTCTTATTGCTTCCACTGCCATCATACAAGGTCACTTTTTGCATTTCTCCTCTTAAGATCACGTACATTTTTATTTTTATTTTATTTTCTGCATAATTTACAATCTGTTCCTATCGGAACAATAAGCAAATGGTGTCAACAGATACATCTACGACGTGAACGTTTTATGACATTGAAATATTTCATTTACAAAATCGGTATGGCAGATCTAAAATACTCTCTCTCCTCAGTCTATACACATGCTCACTGTTATCTAGAAGGCTTGTTGAGAGGTGATTTGGGTGGTTGTACAATCTTCTCTAGTATGCTAGGCTCTTCGTGGCGATTACTTCCTCCAGCGGGACGATGTCAAGGTCTCTGTATATCGTCTTGTTTGTCACATACCATGGTGCGTTGCATAGTTTTCTTAGTGTTTTAGCTTCGAATCTTTTTAGAATTTCTAGATTCGATTTACTGGAAGAGCCCCACAATTCAATACCATAGGTCCATGTTGGTTTGATTATAGTTTTATAAATCTGTATTTTGTTATGCAAGGACAGCTTTGATTGTCTGTTTATTAGCCATGACAATTTGAGGACTTTAAGCTGCGCTTCTTTTCTCTTAGTTTTGATGTGGGTTTTCCAAGTCAGGCGTCTATCCAAATGCAGTCCAAGATATTTGATTGTATCAGCTTCGTGAAGTTCTGTGTTGTTTAGTTTTACTTTTGGGCAGTTTTCTTTTCTTAGTGAAAATGTTATATGTTTTGATTTTGTTTCATTTACGGTGACTCGCCAACAATGACTCCAATCTTCGAATTTGTTTAGATGTTCTTGAAGATGTTGTGATGCGCAGGAGGGGTCTTCATTTGCAGAAAGAATAGCTGTGTCGTCTGCAAAGGTGGCTATTGTAGTTCTTTCTGTTGTTGGTAAGTCTGAAGTTGATATAAGATATAAAAAAGGTCCAAGAATACTTCCTTGTGGCACTCCTGCAGAAATAGGTTGGAATTCCGATAGAGCGTCCTGATATTTCACTTGAAATAGGCGATCGCAAAGATATGATTTGAGAAGTAAATAGTAGGAGTGCGGGAGAAGTTTTTTTATTTTAAATAGAATTCCTTCATACCATACCTTGTCGAATGCTTGTTGTATGTCTAGGAATGCTGCAGAACAATATAGCTTTTTTTCCAGGCTTTGAGAAATTGTGTTTACAATACGATGGGTCTGTTCTATTGTTGAGTGTCCTTCTCGAAAGCCGAATTGAAAGTCAGGAATCACTTCTTTAATTATAGGCTTGAGGCGCTGTAAGAGAAGTTTTTCAAATACTTTTGATAGGACTGGTAGCAGGCTAATAGGTCGGTACGATGTAACTTCCGTGGCAGTCTTTCCTGGTTTCACGATCGCAATTATTTGAACGTATTTCCATTGACAAGGATAATGGCTATTTCGAAGTATCGCGTTGAATATGCTTGTTACGAGTTCATATCCTTTACTTGGCATTTCCTGCAACATCTTGCCGGTAATAAGGTCAAACCCTGGACTCTTTGCAGGATGCGTGTGTTTTTTGATTGTTTGTTCGACTTCTCGTGAGTTGAAATGCTCGATGGGCAGAGATAACTGTAAAGGCACGTCCAAATATTCTAGCACTTTATTTTCAATAGTACTTACATTTTCTGCTGGTTTGAAAACTGAAACAAAGTGTTTTGCTAAGCATTCGACCTTTTCTTCTGCGCTTCTTGCCCACGTGACATCTTCTTTTCGAATTGGTGAGATGTGCTGTTGGGGTCGCTTTAGTTTTCTAGTTGCTTTCCAAAGCGAATAATTAGTTTCAGCAGTAGGTGATAGTGCTTGAATATAATTAGCGAATGATTTGTTTTCGTATTCCTTAATTTGACGTGTTAATTGTCTGGCTGCTGTGTTATATTTTCTTTTGTCGTCTGGTTGTCTTGTCGTCATGAATATTCGTCGGAGTCGACGTTTTTCTACCACTTTTTGTCTTATTTCTGCGGGATACGTTGACGATTTATTTATTGTTTCTCTTGGCGTTGCGGCCCAGGCAGCGTCTTGTAATGTGTCAGATAGGTGCTGTATTGCGTCTTCGATGTTTTCTTCAGTTGTTACCAGTGCGTTTGCAGATAGTTTATTGTTCACGTAATCGCGGTACTTCTTCCAGTTTGTCTTGCTACTTGTTAGTTTTAGAGGATAGTTTTTTTCAGATATATTTGAACTGATGGTCATTTCTACTGGGGTGTGGTCTGAAGAAAGGTCGTAGCAAGATTTTACTTCTACTGTACCAAGATGCACACCTTTTGCTAAGTAGAAGTCTAGGAGGTCAGGAAGCTTATTGACGTCAGTGGGCCAATACGTAGGTTCACCAGTCGATATAGTAGAAATATTAAGTCTGTTTGTTACTTTAAGAAGATTTTTTCCTCGTAGTGTGTTGAGTCGTGAGCCCCAATGCTGGTTTTTTGCATTGAAGTCGCCTCCAGCTATGAATCTTGATCCTAGTGTATTTATAAAGTCTTCAAATTTTTGTTCTGTTATTCTATGTTTGGGCGGGCAGTATACAGATGTTATCGTCAGTAAAGCTTGACCTTCTGTCACCATTACAGATGTTGCTTGTATTTCTTCCGTTTTATATTCGTTCATTTCGTAATGTTTGATTGTGTTTCGAATTATTATAGCAGTTCCTCCATGCGCTGTACCGTCCGGGTGCTTGGTATTATATATATCATATCCCGGTATCTTTAAGTAGGATTTTTCAGTGAAGTGAGTTTCGGATATTAGCATAATATCTATATATTTTTCTTTGAGAATAGTTACGAGCTCTCTTCGATGTTGGATTAAACCGTTTGCGTTCCAGAGAATAATTTTAATTCTTGGTGCCATTTAATGCATATTGGATTTAATGACGTCAGTAGGTTGAGCAAAGCCCCAATTTGTTCAGATTGTTGTTTAAGGATGCTTTCGAACTTTTGGAATGAGGTTTCTATTATTTTGCAGAGATCTGTTTGGTTTTGATTGTAGGGTACAGCGTATGTTAAGTTTTGAGAAGATGCTGTACGAGAGAAGGGATTGGGTTGAAAGTGGCGAACTGGGAGGGGAGGGAAATCTGAGGCGTTTGGCACTTTTTGTTTCTTCTTGTCGATGGTGTCTGTTTCTTTTCTGTGCTTGTTACGTTTATTAACGTAATCTTGATACACTTGGCAGCCTTTATAGTTGGCTGGATGGCTTCGCGAACATAGCGCGCATGTTGCCGGCTGCGTTGCATCTTTTTTGCATTCGTCTGTGAAGTGTTCTTCACCGCATTTCACGCACCTTGGAGTTGCTTTACAGTATTTCTTCGTGTGACCATACTCTTGACAGCGATGGCATTGCACTGGAATTTTCTTTTTGTACGGTGCTTCGAATTCTATTTCTGCATTTACAAGTGTGTCGATATTGTAGATTTCTGCATTGTTTGCACTTGGTTCTAAGTCTATAAAAAAGAGCGATAGCGGCTTTTTGCTTACTCGATGAAGTACATTGTGCATGTTACGAACGGTGTGACCCTTGGATTTGAGTTCAGCTTTCACTTCTTCTATGTTTGCTGACGGATGCAGGTATCGAAGCACTACACGAAATGCTCTATCTTTCTTTGGTTGATAAGTGTGGTATTTGGCCTCGGATTCGTCAAGTTGCTTAATTATTGCTCTGTAAGCTTCAATGGTTTTCGGTAGCACTTTTACATCCTCGCTGTACATTTTGTACGTAAAATCCTCGTCTTTTACTTGTAGTTTAAGAAATTCTATTAATTTCGATACATTAGTAACACTTTGCACGAATATTGGCGGTATGTTATGATCTATGGGGGGCTTTTTAGGAGTTTCAACTTCTGATCTGTCTTCTAATACTGCATATTGATTTTTATGCGTAAACACTGGCGCGCTAACATTCGAGGGAGTTGGTATGTGCTGGTCACTGTAGGCGTGTTTTTTTTCTTTTTCGAGGTTGTTGCCACTCTAGGGTACTCACGGTTTTATTTGAGGTTGTTCCAGACGACCCCGGACCTTGTAGTTGTTGAGTCCATTGCTGTGGTTGTGCTCCATGAAGTTCCCAGGGCTGGCCCTGGTGATGTGCTGTATAGAAACCTGTTTGATCTCTCATAAGTAGTTGTTGTTGATTGATCTGCATCAATTGTGAATCCTGATTCATTAAATATTGATGTTGCTCTAATTTTTGCTGCGCATTTTGTTGTATTTGTAAGTTAATTATATCACTGTTTTGCCCTACGGGGCCACTTGTACCTTGACCATTCATTGGTGTTGAATTAATATCACTGAATTCACTGTGATGATTTAATGCTTCCACTGCTCTAGCGATGTGCTGCCCCGTATCAGGGGAGCCACTTGAAAACATTGTCACTACACACTGTACACTGAACTCGTAGAGTTGTACTCTGCTAAACTTATCTCACTGAAGTCGCCCGTGAAGGAGAGCGCTCGGCGCACGACCGCTCGCTACCGTGTTCAGGCGAGAACTAAGATCACGTACATAAGTGAATAAAAATTTTAGTGAGACTTAAAGCATGACACTTTCAATTTAAAAGATAAACTAGAACTTTTTCTTACGTTAGTATAATGTGATGTTTATAAAATCGTCGAAACAATTTTAACAACAACAATACATTTTATTAGAGATATACTGAAGATATATTCTGAAGTAAATGAGTCTGAAGAAAAGTTTTTATTATGGTGAAAAAATTAAATAATATATATGTGAATTAGTAACTGATGAGTGAGAGAAATCAGTATTAAGGAGACTGGCCAAAAGGATAAGAAGAAAGTGAAAGTGGTATAAATGATTACATGGTAAGAGTCTTAGAATTTGAGTATCAAGGTTTTGTAAAAGATTTGAGGGTTTGTTGCAACCGAAATTTAAATAATTTGAGATATGAAGAAGGAAAATATACTTGTTATATAAGCGATATAAATCGAAATTGAGATTACAAATTTCGAGAAGTTGAAAATATACTAGAAAGGAAAGTGATTTATCAGAGCTATTTAACAGTTATAATTTGAAGGGAGAAATGTGGTTACTGCTTGTTCTTGTTTATTTTTTATTTTTTTAACAGATCGACCACAAGAGAAAAGACTGATTGTATAAAGAGATTTTTGAAGGTTTTAAATCTTCTTCGTTCAATACTTGATACAAAATTGCATTCATGAATGATGTTACATTACCTTTTTATTGCCTAAGTATGCATTAAGGCTAAAAAATAAAATAACTGGGATGTACATCATTTCCAGTACATCTTTTTAAAACCTACAGATAATAAATCATATTCATCTTAAGACTCAATACTCTCTTCAAAAGCTTTGGTCCTTTTTTCATTCAGAAAACCGTGAGTTATATCCCACCAGAGGCCGTATATTTGTTTCGTATGGACAGAATTATGAATATTTGATTCTAAAGATCAAGAATCTCTTTCGAAGCAAGGAGAAGCAGAAGAATGGCTGTCACAGAGTATTCGGGTGAACGAAATACGATTCACATGCAGATCCAAGAGGCATGGGGTTCTGCAGGGTCGAGTTACTCGGAAAGGGTGCACGAAATATACTCTGAACTTTTCAATGAAATAGACTCTGAACAAATGGATTACAAATATTTGACATAACACAGATTTTTACACACTAGAAAAAAATCAACCTGAATTTTTCAACCATGATTTAATTTAAATATAACTTTATTAAAGCTATTATTTCTTTGGCTTAATCGCGTAAGTCAGATTGAGAATTTCATTATTCATCATCATCAACATCATCACTAACACCAACCTCGATCAAATTATTAGTATTTGCTTCTAATGATTATCTTGATTGTTTCTGAAACTGCGGAATTTTGAGCTAGTTTTCATAGAAAACTGTTAAGTTTTTAAGAAACTTTATATAACATTTAAATAATGTTGCATGTACTCATAAATGCATTAATGTAAACAAATTGCTGCTAATATAAATATTAACGTCGTGAGAGACAAGTCAAATAAATTATATTTTTGCATTTTTTTTAAAACAAAATATTAGAGCAATATGTCGATTACGATATCTTATAGAGTACATTTAGGACTATCCCTACCAAAAGTCAAAAAATGTATATGCTCTTAATGAAATAACTAATTATGGACAATACATTTTACATGAAGGAAAAACCTTAATCTTCAATTTTGTAGTTGTAGGAAGACTCCGAAGAACAATTCAAACTTTTGCAATTTTGGAAAATTCAGATCTAACCTTGAATATCGGACCTACGCCACCTTTATAAGCGTATTTCACTCTATTCTTACAAGAAATCGAAAGAAAGAATTTGGAACAATTTTTGAGAAAATTTTGAAAATTCACCACGGGCTTTACGTGAAGTACCCCTACATATCAAAGAATCTTTTTCAAAATCTCGAAGCTTCGACTTGACCTAGATGGACAGGGGTTTATTCCATTTCGAAAAAGTGGTTCGTATGGTTTACACCCTCGTAGTGTTCACAGACGGACAGATGGACAGACAAACGTTTTGAACAAAATCGCTTTTTCGGCACCAGAGGACCCCAAAACGAGTATTTTCGTGAAAATATTGGAAATCAATTTTCCGCAGCATTACATAACTTTCCCTATACTACGTATAATACTTCCTATATTCGTATGTATTACGGGAAAGTAAAAATTGAATAAGCTCTTGCTTAAAGCTGATATTTCCTTTTATTGCAATTGTGAATTCCATAAAAAATCATGTATTTTTCTTTAATCATAACTGTCATAATTCGAGAAGTGCTTTCCCGGAAACTTCACCGAAGATGAATGATCAAAAAAGGAATGTAGGCCTAAATCGCTGTTAGTTCATTCCCATTCTAACTGCAACATTCATCTCGACTAGTTTTCTAATTTGTGTAAAATCTGTTTGAGTAAAAACGCGGATCAAAAGAATAAAAAAAGCGTGGTAGTTTCTGCCGATATCTGCGCCTCGTGATCCCAGGGCAGCGGAGAAGGTGCTGAGAGACGCCAAGTCGCTCGTAGCGGGGGATGCGAGAGGTACGAAGGAGAGAGGAGATGGAACAATGACGAAGGTGGCACCAGCGCTCGGAGACGAAAGGAGAGGTAGGCTAATGCAAAGTGGCATTATCCAAAAATCTACGTGATATAGTTTCAGCACTGAAATCGTTGCGTCTCCAGATTTTGATACACTGTTACAGCGTCCATCACACTCTCAATTCTTCGCAGTTCATTATTTGTTCATTATTCATTCCCAACCATTCCCTTGAATGCATTTTAATTTTTGCTGGGTCCGAAATTGTCTCGGCATTATCATATTCTTGAAGTTTTCTGTAACTTTTCTGGGTCAATCTCCATCATTCAATAAAAGACATTTCCAAACAATTTATTCAAAGCATACCAAATCATGCAATTATCTGAAGATTTCGATTTTCTTGTTAGCATATTCAAGTATCCTCAATGTATATTACACCCTGAAGTAGGGCTGTTGTTGCATTTAGAAGAAACCAACGACACAAACAATTGTGTAAGTATGGTACGCCTGGATAGGAAATTACTAAAGTCCTATACTAAAAAAGATTCAAGAAGAAAAATAGAAGTTTTCAGATTGTGGTATCGGGTTAAAAGCCTGCTTACATGAAACCTGCAACACACAATACGCTTTGACACTTCAGCTTCGTGCATAACTTTTAAACAATGCGTCCTAGCGACTTGTTTCTTGTTTGCGTTTCTTAGGTTGTTATCTACAAAATGAAACGTTTTAAACTTTCTAATACATTTTTAGTAAGTTATCTCTCCTGGGTACCTTTACTCTTTAGCATGGGTGGTAAACAGCATAAAGTCGAAATACTCTTATGTAAAGGTGAATAAACTAACGAAGCCAAAAAAATCAATCCACGACAAATTAAAGTCATTATTTGATTTTCTGTGCAACTTATTCTCAACATTTCGCAATATTAGAATGTTTACTCTCACACGTCGCCAAGCCAAACTTATGTATTTCTCAGTTCAGGGGGTTATATAAAATTTGGACCAACATGACTTTACATTCACTTTTAAAACAATTTACCGAGTGCAGAAATTTTGCATGAGTCTATATATTGTTACCTGGTAGCAGTATTTATTTATCTTTTGGCAATTTTATGCTGCAAAACTACAAAGAAGTTCATAAAATATTCTTCGTTGTCCACTGTATTTGTTCTGAATTCCAATCTAATCCAACCAATACTTTAATCCATATATTTACACAGGTCCAAATTTAGTAGAAAACTTAGTATTTTCGGAAATTGCGAACCTTAAATTATTTTTGGATTATTCTTAATAAAATGTATTTTTCTAATTATAGAATCTACAACTAATGTCAGGTACAAATTTTCCAAACTTTTTCCAAGAAACGTTTTAGTTCAATTTTCATTCATCATGTTGTTACTAATATCCACTGCGTGTAGAAATTTAATAAAGAAAACTATGCAGCCTTCGGCCAAGTGAAAGAGGTCTCTAATTATGTTAAATATTCAGTAACTCGGGGTAAATTCGAAACCCATGTAACACTTTAGAGTTTGACTGAAAGACGCAATTATTGATAGTATTATTTCGCATATTCTCAAATTGCACGTATCGACTGCATCCTCTTAGTGCATCACTCAGGACACAGCTGACGTCGTGCGACAGCAAGGCTATAAAGTTGAGGCCGCTTGGCATTAAATATTTGCTATCCACATTATATGCGTCGTCGTATTGCGTCATCGAACAGTAATTATTTTTAATCTTGATATGTAAATAATTGTTGTACTGTATTAATACTGTCATATGTTATTGCCCCATTCGTAAAGACTTTTTGTTAAATTATTCAATTTCTTGCAGTGTTATACACTAATATTTTGTAAGGCACTCATTTTTCATTTTTTTAATGTAGGTGCATAAGACTTTGCCAAAAACAATTTCATTTTTTCTTTAATTTCTTCACTTCAATAGAGCATAGTTTGCATTATAATATTCCAAGTATTCGATTTTCATTACAATTTCTGAAATTGCAAAAATTTGCGAATTCAACGTCCTCATACTACTTTACTATTAAAGACAGATTTTCATTTATAAAATATATTTTTGAACATTATATAAACAAAAATGCTATTGTTTATATTTCTTAAAATTTAAGTTGTTTTCGCGTAATTTTTAGTAAACTCGGGGCAATTTTTGATAAACAAATTAGCAAGATTTTCTCTAAAACTGATGTCAATCTGTGTTTTAATCTTTTTAAGGAGTATAAAGCACTAAATTTTTTGATAGCTGAATTTTTATTTACTTCAGTACTACTAAATTTCAAAAATGAAAAATAATTTTTGTTGTTTATTTATCTTTTAACGAGTTTAAAAAACTAAATGTATTTATTATATTGTGAAATATTTCGGATTTCGTTTGGAGAAAATTTTTCCACGAGCTTTTCTTTATCCGATATAATAATAATTTGAAGTTGTACTAAAATATTGTAAAACCAGAGGGTGTGTGTGGCTGAGGGTGAGGATGTATTTGACGATGAGGGCGGAGACCAAGGCTAGGGTGGCGGGCGCGAACGGTAACGTGGGGGTGAGGATGAGGGCGAGGGCAGGGGCAGGAGTCGGAATGAATGGGAGTGGGGACGGGATGTGGGCGGGGACGGAAGGGGGACAGGATGGCAGTGAGCAGGGATCGAGGCCGAGAGTAAGGGCGAGGGGGGGGGGGGCGAGGGCACGGATGGTGAGGAGAACTGGGGTGAATCCGGGAACGGGAGCAGGGACGGGGATAGGGTAGGGGCAGGGCTTGGGCGAGGGTGTGGATGGGGAACAAAGACGGGCGAGGGCGAGCGGGAAGGCGAGGGCAAGGGTAGGGACGAGACAGGGTGAAGGGCGGGATTGGAGCGTGGGCGACGGCGGCGGTGCGGGCGCCGAGAGCGGCGTCAGCGCGGAGGGAGCACTGGGAGCGGCGGCTTTTCCATATCTGTCTTTTTCCGTTGCCTCCTCCGTTCGCATCGCCAGCGCTCCCTCGGGGGACGTCGCAATGTCGCGGCCACGAGATTACACAACTTCGGGGGCGCCGCGACGCAGCACTGTGCAGCGCAGCGCGACCCGCGCGCCGATCCAGCTGCGTCCGCTGGGAAGGGCGGGGAGATGCAGCGCGGCGCGCCGGGGAACGGGCGGCCTTAACGACGTCTGTTGACATCAGCCACTGCGATGTAGAGATGGGACAGAGATGAAGGCAAGACGCTGGACTGGCGATAGAAGGTAATGGTTGTGATGAGCAAAGTGGTAGTGACCACCACGAAAACGTTGCAACACAGAGATTTCACTTAAACCTCGGGTTTTTCAGTTGATCGTAGTTTTGGCAACATCCTACATGTTATTCATTCTGTTTAAATGTATATTGGTAATTATCCAAACATTTTCAAAGCAAGCGTTGTTCGTAGAAAATCTCAAAATCATGATACTATACTGTTGTGATGTAGATGAAGAAATTGCATTGGTTAAAACGCCACACCTGATGTGTAATGAAGATAGTAATTACATTTTGATGGCATGAACAACAAGGGTGACGAGCATCCTTGGTTATGGTGATAAAAAGTTACAGCAAAGTTAATGAAATAATTGAAACTATTTGATATACGATGTACCGACAAAGTCAACATTGAATGACCAACACATAGGTCAGAAAAATAGAGGTGAAAATTGTGATCTACATAAAGCATGCCAATGGAAACAAGTAGAGCTGAAACAGCTAAAGCAAATGGAAGAGGGAGCGAAGGCGGCGCCAGCGGTTCCAGCGGCTGCAGGAAGGTAAAGAAGGCGCTAGCGCGGGAGTTGGGGGGGGGGGGGGGGCGTTTGAACAAAAACCTTGGCGATCGCGCGCAGCGCCGGCCCTGCGGACGGCGCTGTTGTCTGAGCTCACGCGCAAAATGGCCCTCGCGGTCCAGGGAGAGGCTGCGGATTAACCTCCCTCGAGAGGTTTTTGCTTCCAAGTTACAGCAGCCACTATGGAATCCAGCACTGCGCACTCACGAAATTGCTTTAGAGTGATTGAGTTAGTGAATACGAATGTTAAAGTACATCATTGTTTTGAAAATAGCATATATTAAGGAATGCATATTTGGGTAATATACCTTTGACCCCGTTGAATAAGCTGATAAGACATGAATGCTTACATTTCACAGGAGACCCAAAAAACTAACTTTCTGCTGATGCTGTAAATCAGAGGATAATGATTTCAAGCAAAAATTACACACAAATACTTTAGTTTGAATATCACCCTCCTTTGAATATCATTAATCCTTGATTTACTTCAGTTAAAACATGTTTTTGCTCTCGTGTAAAATTTAAGCCTTCTGGACTTATCAGCTTATTCGCCGGGGTCAAAGATATATAAACAATGTATATTAAAATTTTACTGACATCTATTATCTTACAGTTGATAAATGACCGACCTAGAAACGTCAAGTTTTTTATTGGTTTAAATTCCAAGCCAATAAAAAGTTATTTATTAACAGCTAGCCGAACCCGATACGAAATTGCCGTTTTCTGTCGAGTCAATTTTAGTGTATCTTCCTAAACCGTGTGCGATATCTCAGTGACATCGTTGCCTGTTCACCTGGGGTCTTGACATTCGAATATTGGGGTGGTGGATTTTTGACACCAGTTAGCTAGCCGATTCCATTATTTTTTAGTGAAAAAGGTCTGTTGCTACGATTGGTATTTTCTTCTATTAATACCTCGTGACTGCCAAAGCAGCACCCTAGCCCTGTTCTCTCTTCTCCTCATAGACACACACACACACACACATACGTATACGCACATGCATACCACACATTACCAGTTCATTTTCAACAATTGAATCATGCTAATTTTCTTCCATTTTTGTTCTCAGATACATTTTATGGAAATGAATCCAACTACATGGTATTCTGCTAAAACCTCACATATGTTGCCAGGAAAGTTTAGTACAGATTATTGATTAGACGTATATCAACACCGAATCAATTTTCTTAATTTTTGTATAATGTCCCTTTTTCTCTCTGGTCATCGGATCATCCTGTAAATGTAATTAAATGTAATTAACTCTCATAAAATGCTGTGAATCATACTGCGAATGAATTAGTATCTTAAAAAGAATTCAAAATTAATAGTTATTTTTCGTTTTGTTAACTAAATAGGCTCATTAATTCTATGAAAAATGGTTGATTATCACTATGTTTATGGCATGCGTGCAATTAAAACTTCCTCGTGCTATTAAAAGTTCACAACAGCCAATGAGAACTCAGATAACTGATCAAAATCGTTTAATTATGAATATATAACATAGACGTATCCAACATATTCCCAGATGGCCATGAAACATGAACAAAAATTTACATCACAGATTACGTACATCAAAAACATTTAATCAATGATCGAATGAAACAATATTATAAACGAATAATTATTACCACTTTTAGACAATCATGCTAATATTTGTAGTACAATAAGTTAAATTAGAAACCATTACCCCCCCTTATACTTGGCATCAAACATCCTAACCGAGAAGTTGCTTTATATTACACAGATATGTTTACTTCACCTATTTGAAAGTGACGGCCCATAGAGAGCAGTTGTTTTGGCAAAAATCCTTTAGTTTTTTTTTACAAAATGGAGTAAATTGTTTATGATTTAACATATCGACATTCTCCTTTATACGCTACGTCTTCACATTAACAAGTATGACCACAAGCATAGTTGTATTTGCCCGCTCTGATAAGTACACCAGCAAAACGTCTGCGTCAGAACTGAATCGTTTTACTCCTTTCCAATATTAACACGTGTTGTTTCTCTTACATACCCCTATTTTTCCTACGAAGTAATATATTCACAGCTTTGTTAGCTTCTAATATTTCGTCCGGAATATTATTGTAATCCTCCATGCTTTCTAAATTCATTAAGTCACTATGGTGATCGTAAATACACAGGCAAGGCCTATTAAAATTGGTCTTCTTCGGAATGAAAATGACATCAAAGTACATTTGTAATGCTAAAGATATATTTTTATTATTCAAAATAAAAATATTTTTGAATGGGAACGAAAAAATATGGAACGTAACACGTGTATAAATGTGTATAATTGCACTCGTGGTAAATAAAGAAACTCGCTCCTATCGTCGCTCGTTTCTTTAATCATACCACAACGTGCAATTTTACGCCTATTTATACACTAGTTTTGTTACCAACACCAAGGGCATTATAAAGGCTCTAATGAACGAGCGGCGACAAAACTCCCGAGGACTTTTGTCGCCCGAGATCATTAAAACTAGTTTACGTCCATGGAACATACATGATTTACTTTTGAACTAATTGTATTGATTCAGATTTACTTATTTGCAAATTAACTAGATGTTAACTTGACTCTGTTGTCTTTTCAAATGTCCCTCTCATACTTTCCTCCATAAGATAACAAATAGTACCATTCAACTGTTTTCATGTTTCTCTCGTAACCAAGATCCTGTCGATTCTGGCAAGTTATGCAGCGGAGATTGTGGTACGTATGGAAGGAAATAACAAGCAATAACATCAGTAAAAAATAAAAGATTTTATTCTTGCACAAAATTATAAATCTTTTGCATAATCACAACGGATCAAAAATATGAAGTGCATGTAGCAGAATGGAGGTAAGGATAGGTTTTGTTTGGGCTAAAAAGAACAGAAGGCAATATATTGCCATTTGACTACGTGTAAACGTACCGCATTAGAATGTTGGGATTTAAACGACACAAGATGTGGAGGAGTAAAGATGGAGTCTTGGATGAAAAATAGCAGAACTATATTGAATGGGTGATGAACAAAATCTGACCAATAATTTTAATAGAGGCTGAGTTACAGTGCAGTTATACACAAAAAGGTTAATAATACTTCAAAGACATCTCAATTTTGTAAACATTTTTAGTGGGAGAGAAACATCACTTCAGGTCACACTATATTGTAAATTTCAACAATATGTTATATTAAGAGCGGAGGCAGTCCTATATATTTATAGGTGTTTTGCAACAGTTCCAAACATTTTAAAAAGTAGTTCATTATTACAATCGTCTTTATAGTTTCATATGTTTCTGTTCTATTCTGAACGTTCCGTACGAGTAGAATTGCCTAAAACGAAAATTTAAAAAACGAAAGGAAAAGTTTATGAACCGTTGTGGCTACAATGACATTCACACAGAAAAATCTACTTTCTTAAGGACGGAGTCATATTTTGTTTCAAGAAAAATAAGCAGTTGCTTAGGGGCTTCATCCATGTCATCCAAATCATAAAACGTTCGAAAAAGTTGTGTTGCGTTGCGAAAATGTTTGTATCAATAAAATATTTGCAATCAAATTGTACTCAAATGTTAATTTTTTTATTAGTGAAGAATTTTGCCGGATGGGAGGCAGAAATTTTATTTTTGGGGCCTCACAGCACCTAAATCCAGACTGCTTAACAATGACCTAAAGTGCGACATGATTGCTTCTCAGGGTTTTCACACGAATGCTTCCGTAGTCCGTTAGTCGACATAGCATAGTCTGCAAATTACTCTTGGAGGCAGCACCATCATACACAGCCCAGTGAAAACACCCTTGCTCCCACAGCCCAGTGAAAAACGTTTCGAGCAATGCTTGGAAAAAATTTGCGCAGAATGCGTGTGCTCTTAGCTGTCCGAGTGACGCTGAGTCGAAACCTGTGGTGCAGACGTTTCGTTCTTGTTGCTGTCTTCCTCAGGGCTGGTCTGCCTTAGGGCAAGACAAAATGGCCGAAAAGTCGGCACCACAAACTTTGACGCCTACAACTTCAATTTCGTAGAATGAAAAGGTGACATCTTTCGTTTTATTCTATATTATACTCGTATATTTTTTGTTCTGGAACATGCTTACTTATTCATAATAATTATTTAAAAGCAATCCAAATAGTTTAAAGTCAATTTGACATTTGATATAACATTTAAACATTCTCAACAAAAATGGAATACCATTACGATTACAGTACCCTAGTTGCCACGTGATGTAGACGCAAAGAAACAAATCTGGGCATTCCAAATCATAACTCTATAAATAGATTTATAGCTATAAATATAATTTATTTGCAATGCACGCAATATTTGTTTAAACTTCTCGCTTGGAAAGAGTGAATTTTATATGATCACCGTATACACGTATATCCTCGAGAGCAACACCAACAATTTCCCACAATTCATCACAACACAAAGTTTGCGCAAACTGATATTTCTAGGTCATCCGAGACTTATAGTTCGTGTTCCCCCCACAGTTAAGCGGTGTTAAGCGGTTGTAAAGGTGGAAGTAAGGAAATCCGGAAGCCCTCCGTGAACGTTAAAGTAGAGATCAAAATACCGTGCATAATAAGGGTTGAGAACTAGCATTTGGCTTGCAAATTCTGAAGACAATAGTAATTAAACAAAATTGATTTCTAACAATATGCATCCACAAAATAATAGTTTCATGATTTATCTTCAACCCTGTGTTAAACGTTGTGTCTAAAACCGCATGAAACCGCTTTCAATAGCATACGCAAACGCTATGATCTCGCAATATCAATATCAATACAATTCACAAGATGTTTACACTACAGTGCGTTTCTATGTTTTAGTGAGATATTACTGTTCACTGTGCGGTCATAACTCACTGAAGTGTAATTGTGATTCCAAACAAAAGAATTATATTTCTAACTTTCCATTACTACACCCGCCTCCTTAATGAATATAATTGCTGCTGCGGAGTACGTGAAGCAGTATTAATTTTTATAATTTTGTAGTTTTAGTAATAACTACACAATTAATTTCATTCTTCAATTACGTAGTTTCTATATTATTTGCCGTAAAAATAACTTACTTTACTTACATCACTTAACACAATTTGTAGCTTCTTCTAAAGTCCAATTTTTCGTATTAAATGACTAGAAAAGAGCATGATATTTATAATCTTTATTCCTGTTGATCTCGAACTCTTAACATATCTCCATAACCTTGATAACAGTATGCATTCACCAGTAAATTTCAATTATAAACGGGAAATATTATATTCAATCAACTGTCTCAATTAATTCAATCATGTTTGAACATAGTTTTCGACCTTCAATTAAAAACCAATTATTATTTGGGGCTCTTAGGTAAAAATATTCAGCTTCATATACTCCAACAAAACTGATGTGATAAGCTAAAAAATAATTCTAAATGGTTAATAATGGACTTTTTTTCTCCCTCATGCGATCCAACATCTAAAACTTTACGCGAACTTCAGAACGAAGTAAGCATTTCCTTCAAAGCTATCTCTCTCGCCTCTTGCGCTGTCTTCTCAATTTTACCATAATCGTTTGAAACTTCCTTTCAGTTCCTGTTCGAAAATACAGCTGCTCTCTACTTAAGACTTCGCGAGAGTCACCTGCAACCTCAAACACTTGTTTGGAACATGAAACAAAGTGTGACTGCAGTACTAAAAACCATCCTCCACGCGCGCCACACTCGAAAGACATTAAGCGGAAAAGCTCATTCGCGCAAGTTCATCCATGACCTACGCAGCACTTCTCTCTCACGCGCGCGCGCCATTAATGTTGCAGCAGCGCCACGGCGGCGGCGCGGCGCAGCGTGGAGCGGCGCGGCGCGGCGGTGCGCGGGACGGGCCCATCTGCGCCTCTCGGCCCCTCCAGGTGCCCCTCCCCTCCTTTCCCCACCCGCGTAGCGCAACTTTGCCGTCGTCCTCCACCTGCAACGCGGGCGGCATCTTGGGTAATTAACGGCGCGCGGCGCGCACGTCGAAGCGGCGCGAGAGCTCTCCAGCGCGCCGCCCGCCGCCAGCGGCCCCGGCGACAAGCAGCGCTTTGCCCACGAGAGCGCGGCTTGCGACAACTAAACAGGCGAACTAAATTCCAATTAAATTGGTCTTTCGTTCCCGGCACTTTCCCCTGGGTTGAATGGAAGTGCGGCGTTCCGGTTTGCAACTGCCCGGAGGAAAAGCGCCGGTTTTATTGGAGATTTTCGAAACGTCGCTCGAGCAACTTAGATTATTCACACGCGGAAGACGCCTTGTTGAAAGGGACAAAATCAACGGGGTAGAATAATGGAACTCTATAACAAAAATAGAAAATAAATGTAGTATATGAATCATCAGAATTTACTATTTAGTCAATGGAAGTTTGTAGGCAATTCATCTTTGCTCCTTATTTTTGGCGATATTGTTATAAAATGATAAGTAGAATTTGATAAGTAGAATTGTTTTCAATTTCTTGAGACTTATTCAAAAATAGGCATTTTTGAAGCATTACGCAAGATGTTCAGCAAAAATGCAGTTTCAATAGCACGACAGTAGGCACAGGGTTTAATTATTATAACAGTTCTTACATGTTTAGATCCGAAACGTGCACGTTTTGCTAATAACCAAAGAACTTTAAAAAATATGTATAATCTGAATACCCGCTTGAATGTGTAGTTATTTAAATTACTTAATATTATTTGAAGTACTTTTGACGTCACAATTGCAATTACTACAAACCCACTATACGTTAATGTTCTCAGCAAACATTTTTGAGTGAATTTGGATGTAACTATATGTACTAAGTCAATGTGCTGGTATCACACATCAGGCAAACATCTTTTTGGCTACCGTGATACATTTTGTTTCAATAATATAACTGGAAAAGAATTATCATTGTTTGCTACTATTGCACAGTCTTATGATTTGATTTAACGTGCATGAAAGTATTTCATTGTAACAAACGCGCAAAGTCTATGCCCTTAGGAATAAATTCTAATTATGGAAACAAACATTCCTAATTTCTTTAGTTTCTTATCCATTATGCAATCATCTCAACAGAAAACGAGTTTTACACACCTACAAAGATCAATTCTAAAACGAAAAATTTATCATCCAGAATGAGCAAAACACCAACCAGAAATGAAATAATTGCATCCCCCAGTGCAAGTACGTAAAGCAAATTCTCATTTCGATTTTTTTTCTCAGAATTCTCCAGTCACACGCAGGAAAGCGCATTTTCCAGAAGCACCAACCAGTGTTTCCAATTACCCAACCTGAAATTAAACTAGCTGAAGGTCCGTTAACAATCCATGTTCGCATGTGATCCCTTTCAACTTGTTTTTCCCCATCCTCCTCACCCACAAGAGGATAAGCAGGGGTGCGTTCTGGTGCGTACAAAGCACGCGTCTCATTGGCGGCGGCAAGCGGGCCGATTGCTTCTCTGATTGGATTCTTTTCAGCGGCGGAGGTAACGCATTGGCAGCGCGGGGCGCTTCCGCGCTCACGCGCCTCCGGCCGGTGAATAAATCCCCCGGGAAGAACAGGGGCCCTAATTTAGCGAGGCGCTCCGCCGCGCCGGAATTCTCTTGGCGGAGACTGGAACGCTCGGAGCGAGCTAATGCATCCAGCGCCAGGAACCTCGCGAAGCGATGTGGAGGAAGTGGATCTAGTGTGGCTCTCAGAAATGATATAAACTTACTGTCCTTGCAAGTCCTTTATGGAGAACTGTCTTTGACACTGAATTGACATTAGTAAGAATCACTGGATGACTACTATTAAACGACGTGAAATGAATGACTTTGTAAGACTAAAAAATATTGATCTTGAAATAAATCACAACATTCTTATATTTTTTTCAATAACCGTCCATTTCAGTTACAAAATAACAATTTTGTATATTTTATGTCTATTGATAATATATTAATGTACATACATTGTGTGCTATACTTTTCAAGTTGCTCAGCGGTCAAGCGAATCGTTTGCTTAGGCATTGCCCTTCGTATGGTCAATTATGATGGAACTAGAAAGAATATTTACACACGCTGTGACAGGTGTTTGAAAAAAACCTTTTCGCCAAAATACAAAAATATGAGTGCTTAATCAATATATGTAATTAGAATATCATGCAATATACACTGAAAAAATTAACAGTTATGTGAATTATTTTGTTTTCTTTTTATAACATATCATACGGATGTATGCTAATCTCTCGTTTGTAAAATATTATCATTACCTTTATTATCAACATCATTTTCATTTTCATTATTATTATTATTATTATTATTATTATTAATGGTGATGATACTGCAAAACAACGAACAAAACCTACAAAACCCAGTTAAGCACAGAGATTTCGTTACTAAGTCAAAACAATAACTTACTAATCTTAATATACCGTTCATCATACAGAAAGATTTATCGCACAGCAAGAAAACAGTCACAAATGTTGGAGAAAAATTATCTTTTCATCGTAAAGAAAAACGTTAACGTAGTCCGTAGAAATGAAAAAAGTGGAAGCAGAACTCGTAACACTCGTAACTGATGTGTCTCCTCGTAGTTCTTCCGTCTCACAGGTGCTTCGCTCGACAGCGCCACAAAACCGATGAAACGCTCCCTCGCCGGATTACAAAGTTCTTTTCCCAACTGTTGCGCTCATCCTGCGGCGCGCAGACCTCCGGCGGCGGAAAGCGGCGCTCGGGGAAGCCGTGTTCAAAGCGGGGGAGGGAGACGCGCTCGATGAGCTCCACTCCCACGCGCCCTCCGTACCGCTTCCCCCACCCCCACCCCCCACCCGACCCACGCGTCGCGCCCCCGGGGGCGGCTCGATCCCACTGGGTAGGAACGTGTACCCATCTTATTTGAATGATCCCACTGGATTTGATCTTACATCTTGATTGATTGATGTTTCTGGACAGGTCAATTAGGAAGTCGTTAGTGTAGAGAATGGTTTATTTCGAGTTTATTTCGTTCCTCCTCACTGGATGGTAAGTTCCGGTGCTGACCTACACGTCACCTCACGGAGAATTTCCAGGTACCTCCCACCAGTTGCGCACCGCTCCAGTCGGGAAAAGCTCTAAGCTCCCGACATAGGATAGGGCAGAGCATGTAAATGTAAACTTGTTTCTAAGGCAAAAGCATAAGGAAGTAATTCGCCTGGCATTAATCGGAGAAAGAAAAATACCGATCGGAGAAGCAGAACACTGGAATTCTCCTTCGGTCAATGACTGGTTTTGCCACGTTATGTAGCAAGAATCGACAATCTGCCACAGTCAGAATCCAAGGACCTCCCGGGCAAAATCCCTGTAAAGTCGGTGGCAATGCAAGCTAAACTCTGCTCTAGGTTCATGACAGGAGTAATCCTCAGGGAAATAATTTTCAGTAGAATCCTTAAGTACTCTATGCAATAACTGATTGCGAGTTACTGTTTAGTGCTTACGGGCGCATTAACTACTTAGGTGTTCAGTCCCGTGCGTATTACGTGTTATGAACCGGGAGGTGGTGGAGGCGTGCCTTTCCCGCTGGTTCGTGACATTTGGGGCCGTCCTATTCTTGGATTCAGGGTTTTCTCTCCTTCGCATATTTCCCACAGTGGGGCACCGGCCTGGCCGAGATGAGGTCTAAGCCCTCGTCTGGTCTCCCAACATGTGTGGTAGGGTAGTGCATGTGAGTGTGTATATGTGAAAGGGGAGAAGTCAGTAAGTAGTGAGGAATTAAAGTTCGCGCGCGGTCCATGGTCGGTTTGTTATATTTACGCGGTATTCGAATGAGTGCTTCTTACCACGAATTAGTCACTAACGAACTTAGCAAAAATCGGTCACTTGAAGTGTCCACAATAAATTTAGTCCTAGAGATACGAGCCTAACCAAGAGAATCGTTGTCAATACATGGATGTCCCCTAGCTTTCAAACAAACCTACCGTCTTAATGTATTTGTGCATGCCGGAAAGTCTCGCATTCTATCAGTATACAATCGGCGTGTTTTGTGCTCGATTCAAATTATTTGAGTGTTCTCTCGTTCAGGGGGTTTTCCTTACAAAGTCTCGCATCTTGCTTCAAAGATACACATGACTTCTCTCTTCCTGAGATCTTAATCACTGCAAATGCCAAGGGGTGCAAATTCGTTTGTGCTTTTCCCTTGGTTGGAGGCCTGTAAATATTTTTCTTAATTGATTCTCAGATCTTTTTGATAACTGGCCATTGTATATTGCGCCATTAAATCAATAAAAAATCTCAATTGCTATATCAACCATGACCATTAAGTCATCTTTCACATATTTTCTCTAAGAGAGTGATTTTTTCTCTGTCAATTCTCTTAAAAATACCCCTCTTCTGTAATGTGCATGACCCAACATTATATCGACTCAACATTATATCGTCTCCACCTCAAATGAATTAAAATATGCGTGACATTTTCACCAAATATTAATATAATGTTCAATGACTTGAGATGCTTACTTAAAACTGTCTAAAACATTTTCTATGCATTTTCTATATAGTACTCACTCGCATTCTTCATACGAGTTGTCGTACACAGCAACAAGTTGCAAAGATCGTCACTACATCAGATGGCGCGACGCAGCTCCTACGCTTTCCTACGCTCTTGTTGATAGCCCGTCCATGTTTCGAAACGGCCATCACGGGATGGGTCGTTTCTCATCTACGTCGCCCGTCCGACCACGCCCCTCCTGCACATCAATCCGTGTACTACCACACCTACTACTTCGTCTACCACTGCAGCTTAGCGAACACGGAATCTCGCGATTTACCTCTCTCCCTACCTTGCCTCTCTTCCCCTCGTCTACAGCTATTCCTTCTTCTGAATTTAGAATCTTCAAAACTCACAACACAGTTCACATTCCTGTACTCGCCATTGCTTCTTCATCAATTTTATCATCTGTTTAACAAATTTATTAGCATTTTATGTTTTTGAGATACAAGACTACGTCCACACCTGCAAACCCCTAACGCAGATTTCGCCATCAAAACAAAAAATGCGCGAATGAACTGAATTCCTGGAGTAGGGACGTGTTCACCGAACGGGAACGGACACAAAAATTTACGCCGCATAGCACGCGTGCGCAAGTCGCGCTCTGTCGCTTTTTCCGCTCGTATCAAAGGCTTTTGTGGCGCGAATCATTTGTCGTTTAACTGAGATGCGTTCGTGTATACTGTCTACTGAATATGACATAACATCAGAAATGGCCACAATCGCAAAGAAATGTGTTAATCTTAATGCACCATGTAATAATAAAATATTAGATGTAGCTGAAGAAGAAAATTACTAAAAAAATATTACCAGTCGAATATCCACAGGCCACTAGAGACACGTAAACCATACGGACTACCAAAATACTCTCACGCACACGCTGAGAACCAACGCGCACCGCGCGGCTCAAATATTTGCGCGATTCCCACATCCCTTATACGCCGGAAATATTTGCAGCGAACAGTGCGACACACAAAGATTTGTGAGGACGTAGCTCTTGACATTTCAGGCACAGCGGAAATTTTCATCGTCTCCACCTTCACTTCTATCGCCATCCTCACAGCCACCTCCGCGCCGACACACCGACACCGCTGCGCAAGCCCTGATGCAAAACGCAAAGCCAAACTAAGTGGATTTATCACTTGCACACAATGGCACCGCGCAGGGGCGGTGCACGCGCGTCAAAATCACCGCGCGCCGTCGTTTAATCGTCGGAGCAATAAATTCACACGCACCGCCACGCTGCCCTGCAGCCACCACCACCACCTCCTCCTCCTCCTTCGCCGCCGCGAGCAGGAGCCACTTGGGGCGTGCCACCGCCCAAAACAATAACCCGCCCGCCCCGCAAACCGGTATTTATCGCTCGCGGCGTGTCAGAGCACAGCGAACGCGTCGCTCCTTTCTTCCCGGGCGCACCGCCCCCGCCGCCGAGCCAGCGACGCCCCGCGCCCGCTCCCCCCTCCTCGCTTCGTCGACGCCGTGCAAGCCACCGCACCGCCGCCTCCGCTTCAGAAGCGCCCCTGTTATTTATTTTCCGGCAATTAATCTCACGCTCTGAGACGCGATAGTCCGCTATTAATGCCGCCGTTTTTATCGGTGAACTCGGACGCGCCTCGCCGGCCGGCAAGCAGATAAACCGCTCCGAAGCGCTGACCTGCGTGTGGCTCCGCCGTCGCTGCGGTGACCGTCGACAATGGCCTCCGCCAAATCTGCGTGATGCTTCCCGGAGGCCTGCGCTTCCGCCTTTGGCGCCCTCGCTACCCTCATTGTCGTCGCTTCCCCTGCCCTCTCGTCTCTCTCGTCTATCTCGCCTCTCTCGTCTCCCTCACGTCTCTCTCGTCCTTCTCTCCCTACCCTCTTCGCTCTCTCTTCCTACCTCCTCCGCTCTTTCCCCCTACCTACTCCGCTCTCTCTCTCTCCATACCCTCTCCTCTCTCTTTCACTCTTTGCTCTCCCTCAGTCTTTGCTCTTCCTGCTCTCTTCGAGTTTCGCCACCATTCTCATCGTACTTTTGTCATTCCTTCCCACAAGTTGTAATTTCCTTCGTTTCTTGATCTCGAATATTCCCAACATCCATCATTTTGGCAAATCTTTCATTAATTATATTAAACTCACCATGTTGGCTTCGCATTTGACTAACTCTTCTGAACGCACATTTTTGTCACTTTCCTTCTTTTTTTCGCATTCTACGATCTTTCGGCGGCAGTTCTGAACATCCCGACTCGAAGGGTCGTTACCACAACAGCTGCTGTACCTCGCACGAATTTGGCTGGAGCAACAACCTCGTTTCCACTCGCACCAACAAACCTGTCCAAACATTCTCGCACGCCACCGCAACGGGCGGCCTTGCTGCGTGCCTCGCCCGCTAACTTCATCCTCTTCTGCCGGGCTGACCTGCACCGCCCACCCCATTCGACCGCCACCTCGGCCGCACGGTCTATTCATGTGTTCCCTTCGCGATCCTCCCTCTCCTAGCACACTCTACTACTACACTCTTCTTTGATAGGCAGCGGCGTAGCTACGTTCATGCAGCCTCCGCTGAAAAAGGAGGTCTCTAAATGCGGCTGACTACCGCGAAATCAAGAGTTTAGATCTAATTTCTAGATATGCGTTAAAATATAAATTAGATTTAACCAACGTAGAAATAATTTTCCTTTTCATTCCATCGAGTTACTAACTATTCTGGTAATATTCTGAAAATGAATCCGTAATATTTCATTCCGTAGACTACATAAAATAGAATTGGCAACAAGGCAGATCTAATACATCTTGTGAAACACAAACAAGCCAATTTGTCCATATCTTCGGTCTGTAGTACACAAATAGATACCTTCAAAACATTGCGGAACAGAAACCGCATCTTTATTGGGTACTTTTTCGGTGTCCATACCACAGTGTTCTACATCAGTTGCACCAGCCTTAGCTACAGCCCTAACAATATTCCTCTATCCTGTCTTTACTTCTCTCCTCCATTGCATTCACAACCGCCTCTTCCGCCTTTATTGTTGGTATAAACTCCTTCCCCTCCTCTACCGCCCCCTGCCGTTGCCATTTCCTTCTCCAAGCGCACCCTCCCCACTCCTCCGCCTCCGGCGCCTGCCCTGCCACCGCTGGAGCGTGTTTTTCGAGCCCCTGTGATTTATAGATGCTGCCGCCCCGGAGGATTGAACCTCCTTCCGTGAAGATAACCGTCGCACGATGGTTGCGCGCGCGATAAATCTTATCTCTCACGACTCGCGTTATACTAGGAATCAAGGCGACTTAGGGTGCCCCACGGAGGAGGGGCAATAGCGCGCTTTACACCCGGAGTTTCGTGTAGCGCGAGGCTCTGTTTCAGACTCATAATCCCGAGCCCTGTGCGGCGTCCGCCTACTGCGAGGCGCGATGTCAAGTGACGCAAAACGAATGTGTCTAACGACCTGTACGAAATGTCGCGTCTTCTTCACCCAGAAGAGGATGCATGAGGTTTCCAAGAGTTGTCGTGTGTTACAAAAACTTAATAAATATATGCAGTATTTGTTCAGCATTTACAACGCTCTATGTAGAGACCATTTATTTTGTATTCACGGAGTTTAGAGTCGAATTTAAGTAGAAAGATGTGTTGATCTAAATAACGAATACATTTTATTAATGATTTGACCTGACTACTTGGATATTGTTACAGAAGTGAGTTGTGGAATATGTTTAAGGTGACGAAGAAAAATAACAGATCGTTAATGCAACACTTCAACCCTTTGGAATGACAATGTTCCACCTACGTTTCAGTCGTTTTGAGCAAATAAAGATCTGATTTTTTCTTCAATTTCTTGGTAGAATAGCGTGAAACACATTTATAATGAGTCGATTTTTACGATTACTCAAAATTGTTCAATATTTCCTTATTTTGAATTATTGGACCCCTAGTATAACTTCATTATTTAAGATGGAAATTTTTTCTTCCATTTGACTCGTTCTCAACAATTACATAGATCTTTACTTAATGTACGTTTGCAAACTATTAGTATTTTCACGTAACTTGGAGTGAAATAGAGGCTTCATTTTAAAATGTTTTAAAAAATATTTTCGCACAAATGTTTTCAAATTTTTGTAGTTATATTGCTAACTGCACTGTATAAAATGACATAAACGCAATTTTGCAGTATTCTATTGTTTATTCAAAATTAACACAAATATAAATTTTAATACATCTCTCAGGTCGTTAATATTTACATTAACTACCAACTACTACGAGAAAGTATGAGCCATTAGTTTAAACTTATTCGACAACACATTACCTGAAAAGTTCACGTATTCACACTTTCATCGGAAAGTTCAAATAGTTCCAGAACTGCAAACGTGAAGAAAAATTAAAAATTATGTATAATTTAAAAACACATTAATAAATATGAAGTTGGTATTTTTATAAAACAAAAACTTAAACATTTTTCACCCGATTCTGCCGTGTACGTTTCGCTCCAATAAGAAATAAGTACAAAACCTATGGAACATCAAATTAAATAAAAGTTCATTGTATCAAATTATAGTAAGGTTTTCTTCAAGGAGATAATGGACATTTCTGGAACAAGCAAATTATTGAATACATTTCACAGTTGAATTGTCTTACAAGCAATCACTAATTAGATCGCATCAAGTCGCTAATTTGTTTTTTATTTCTTATCTTAAATCATTAATAATGTTCTGCATTCGAAGATCCAATATGCTACCATTTTTATCTTTCTCGCGCTTGAAATTACGTCAATTCATTCACAACAAAGCATTGTCTGTTAATATTCAATTATAAAATCTTGTCTGGGAACAGAAGAGCACTCTGCACTAAAAGGCAACTAATAACACTAGCACATGTACTACAGAACGTCTTTATACTCGTATGAATGTTTTCTCACACACTGAGCTTCTTGGTTTAGAATTGCTCGTTGTACTTTGTTTATTGGCAAGACTAAAAGAAAAGTGCTTTCAAACAACTGTTCACGAACATAAAATGGGAGCCAAACCAACATCCTGAATGCTAATGAACAAAACAAATTTATAAAAAGATGAAAAAGTAAAAGGTATTTTCTTCCACTTTATGAGAAAATTAAATGTCATGTTTTACACTTTCATGAAAATCATTTTTTGATTGAAATATGTAGTCGTTTCTATCGATAAAAAAATAAGATCAAAATAAAAAAAATCATTTGCACAAACTAGAATTTCAGTAGAAAACATGCCATCTGCATTAGGATAATCGTAAAATACTTATGGCTAAAAGCAATGAAAATGCTTACCAATAAAACCACACAAAATGGTTTTCTAAAAAGTATCAAAAAGTGTTCTCAAGAACAACAAATGAGATACACTCGTGTATCATTGGAATAAATTAAATATTTTAACAAAAACAACCTTTATGAATAATGCAGTAACATAGTATAGCTCTCTATATGCAAAGACCATTAAAAATGTTGCTGATCCATAAAGCAATTCATAAATAGCAAATGTTTAATCACGGTCGTACTCTTCCTTGGTGTCTTTTAGTCGCTTTTCGTCAGCTGTATCGTTAGCAATGACACACTGAGTATGATTACGTCGTTACGCGTAGTATGTAAATGTGAGAAATAACAGAATCAAATATTTTAATTTTTCAATCAAAATCAAACTGTTCCTTTTAATGAGTTTCTAGATATCTACTAAAACTAAATACCTCTCTTATAACCGAATGCTTTTTAAATATTTTTATTTCTGAGCGTATTGGAAATTAGTAATATAGACTTCTAATCCTTCTTACAATAGTTTCCTAGCGTACTCTATAGAAATGTCTAAGAATGTTTTCCGATAAGGTGACATAATCGACAACACCGTGGTTGAAAAAATGATATTGACTACGTATTAGAAAAGAGGCTATATGCGAAAAATAGCCCCAGTTCAGGCAATGTTTATGACAGTGCTAAAGAGACGAACTGGGCTAGTATTTTGTCGTACAGTAGAGAAGTTATATAATGCTACAAAAAATAAATTTTAATTATTTTGATGAAAATTATGCTTTTTGGAGGTATTAGGGCTCCCTGGTACTAAATAAGTGTTTTCCAAAAACGGCTATAACCTCTTTCCGTAAACAACACAAGCGTCTAAACTGTACAGAGAATTTTCACCAAAATGTATATTCCCCGACCTATCTGCACAATTTCATGGCACCTTGAAACCACGGCAAATTAATCTAATTACTTTAAATTAATCTAGGATTACTTTATACGAAGACCCTAGGTGCAAAAGACGCTCGGTGCAAGCCTCATTTTCATTACAACCTACAAAATTTCGAAACTTATAATTGATGTGTTTTTGGCTATCTTCCTACGACTACATTATTTTTCTTAAATAATTATTTTCTGCAAAATTAGATTTTTAAATAATTTTAATATTACACCATTAATTCACACACAGTACCTTTTGTTCAAAATAATAATATTTTTTGTGAAATTTTATGTTACACCGTTTGCGTGCTCCAAGTAGTACCTATTACAAAGCGTGCGTATCGTCTTTGACATGAACGACAAGTAGAAGACACGTACAACTCAACGTTCGATTAACGTGATAATATATCCCGACCATTTTCGTTCACGTCGTTTTCACTCCCTGCCTCCTGTGATAAGATTGACCTCCCGTTCTCTCCCGTGGTGGAGGGGCAGGGTCGCTGCGGCGCGGCCGCCGCCTCCGCAGGTCGCGAGGGCTCGGCGCGGGCAAACGCGCTATGCATCTTGCGCAAACCGCCAGGGCAGGGCCACGGTGATCTGGTACGAGATCGATACCTACGTCTCTGGGTGTCACCCGAAGATGGTGTGGAGCAAGCTTGCTTGCGCATTGGGGATCTGTGTCGGTCGGCTATCACAACTCGTGACTTCAACTCAGCTGAAAATATTGCTTGGATTTAAAAACAAGAAATAATGGGTCTAATGTGTGACATTGTTCAATTTTAATTTCATTCCAAAAGAAAATTCCCGTTTTGCATTTTTCTGAGATAGGTTCGTTTGTACCAATAGTGCTACTTGTTCATTACTTTTAGTGAACCGATGCCTGCCCAATGATACACCAATATAATTAAAATCCTTGTAACTAGATGTGTGCTTTATGACTGTATAAACTTTTGTATGTTCTAAGTATCGTATTAAATTCTCCCATACCTCGAATAGTGGGCCAGAAGAAGTCTAACTAACAGACACACGAATACTCTCTTATGCAACTTACCCGATTACCATATGTAGGATTTATGACACTTTATTCATTGTTTTTTAATCTTTTGTTTTATATCTCGCGTTGCTTGAAAGAGGAAACAGTCAAGTTAATCTACAAATAATCGACAAGCAGTACAACACTAATGATTGTTGAGAAGTGCGTAAACATTTACTGGAAAATTCTTACCACCTTTCACAATCACTATTATACCAACAGTTTTCGCAATAATTATATTTCTATTGAGTGTGTTTTAAATACTATTAATAGTTTGTAGATTGTGTTAACAAATATAGCTGATTCTGAGGTGTTTTCTTTTTTATACAGAGGAACTAGGTGCGACAGGTACCTATTATCTGAATTCTGAAGATTAAAAATATTATTTGTAATTGTTAGAGATTACTTGATTATGAGTGAGATAAATTAAAGAGTAAAAACTTCATAAATAATGTATGAAAAACATCTACTGATTGATAAATTAATTTCTTCAATTTTCCATTTTATCTGTTTTGTTTCTGAATTAATAAACTGACTCTTTAAAATACTAATTGTCGTTCATGAAAGATAATATTCGAAGTCTATCCCACTAAGTGAGCCCAGGAATAAAATTCTACAAACGTGTAAATTTCTTCCTTCTTAAATTCTTATTAGCATAATTAGATATACTCTGTATTGCATATGACGCATTCCCACGAAAATGGTAAGAATATCAGATAAGAGAATTGGGAGAAACAGATTCATTAGAAATAACTCTATAAATTAGAGAAAATAAACAAAGCAAAGTATGGAAAACAAATTGTTAAAAGTTTAAAATAATAACTTCATTTACTCAGCCTTTCATTCTTCACCGTTTATATCAACAAATGCATTAAGCAGATCGTGAATTAAACAAATTGTGTATGAAAACCTCATACGTTTGGAATTTTATGAGTTTACGTAATATTTCCAACTCTTCAAAGTGAAAATGTGGAGTAACGGCAGAATATGCGAGCACCATTTAATTCTGAAGCGCCCATTAAAATTCCAGCGAAATGCTGAACTTTGCTTCTGCGTTCTAATATTAACTTCGCAGCATCTGTGTTAGACAAAGTGAGTTTGAACGTTCTCCAACGTTGCACCCACGTATTTTTGTACTACAGTCAGAAGGTTTTGGCAGTGCCAGTCCTTATGTTTACGATCAAAACAATTTTCATTACTTTAGCTGAACAGAAGTTGATTGATATTTACCTATTTAAAAAGTTTACTCAACTTTCCAATGATTAAATCAAAAAAAACTATTGATGGAGGTTGAAAAGTGATGTCTTAAAGTAGATGACTTACAGAGGTGAATAACATTTAAAATATACAATTTAATGCAATTGTTTTATAAATAAATACAAAGTTGGAGCTTCATCAATTTAGCTATTAATCTCATTAAAATGTTTACGTAGTTAAATAACGTTGCAAATATGATTTCCTTACACTATTATTTCCCACGAAAATGGTTAAACTAAACAATTTTTTTCAGTACTGTTCATTATACACCAAATAGTTCCTTTATACCATACCATTTCTACGCCAGGCAAAAGTAGAACAATGTATTCGCATAAAAACGCCTACCGTAATGAAGGTCAAATGATGGGTGACGGTCCTCTTTAGGAGCAACCATTTGGATTTCGATCCATATAATCTCCAATAGATATACACTCCAATAAGGATAATTTGGATTTTGCGGTGTAACAATGTTGAAAGTTTTCTTGCTTTACTAGTGGTAATGTCTTGTGTAATTCATAGTTTTTTACGATTCTGGAGCTATCAGCTTGCAGACGCCTGGTTGAGAATTTTTTCGTTTGGAAAAAAGTAATATTGCGGGGTTCAAAGTACCCCGTTTTTGCGGTGCGTGGAACTGCAATAAATATTATTTTAAATAATTATATTTTACTTCACAAAATTACTTAACTAATTTACTTCAAGTTACATCATTTTCCATTCAATACACTGTCAGTCCTAACAAATCGTTCTTCCAACAAAAACTACCGCTTCGTCCTTGCCTCGCATGCTCGTCGCTCAAGGCTAACACTGGTTTAAATGTACGTAGAGAACGTTCGCGCTGAACATGTCGGTGTAAAGCCGGTATGAATAACAGATTGCCCTCCCACATATTCTCCTCAGTTTATGAGCCGCTCTTGTTCGCATTCACCGATTATTTCGAGAGGCAGCGCCCTCAGTTGAACCGAGGCTCAGCCATTCAGTGAATAACACGCAGAATTGAATTATTCGGAATATTTCGCTTGCTAATATGCTTGTTTAGGATGGACTGACACACCTATTGGTTATATGTATTAAGGCTGCCGCTTTTCGAATGCTTTATTGATGATATGTATAATGTATAATCCAATAATGAAAGCTTCGACCCACGTTTTAAAATTAACAGATAAATCAGTTTATGCAATTTTCGCAACATTCTACAAAGCTGAGTGTTACTGGGTAATACACAACGATTAGTGACAGTCAAAAATGGAACTAAAACCATGGAAATAAGCAAATAAAATAATTAGAACAAACAATTGTAAAATGTTCACGGGGCCTACAGAGGCTATGCATTTAAAGGTAAAAAAATATCGGCAATAAGGGCATACAATGCGAGTCTACAAAAACAAAGCTCAAATGGACATAGAGAACTCTACAACACTCAAACCTAACCTTATTTCTTAGAAACCTTATAATTACAAAATGTGTTTCTCGTTACATTTTTGAGAAATTTCCACAAAAATATTTATATTTCTTAACCTTGGCAACTACTGTCAAGTTATTTTTATTTTCGCAATCTTTATAGAATTAAGTAATAAAACACTCATTTATTTTTCTGAGATACATTTTTCCAGTAACTTGCAGTATTACCTGTATAGCATAATGTATCTAACAAAAGGAGGACACATTTTTCATATCATATCATTTAATATGAGATTTTGCACATAATTACATTTAAGGATCTGAATCACATCATTACAAAAATGTAAACATATTCATGTTATGATAATGTTGCATTATAAGAGAAACATCATTCCCAGTATTGTGGCTATGATATACTAATAGTATGTCTAATCTCGCTTTTTAAATTAAACTTCAAACTCAATACCCGAAAGAAATTCTTCAAGTTGCATTGTAAATTACTAATAAGGACTACTAAGTTTCCCGGGCAGAAACTTGACAATCCGAAAAAATGTTGGTTATACATGACGCAACCTGATCGCAAAAATAGTTTAAAATTGTGTAAAAAATAATTATTTGATGTAGCTCAAATCATTGGAATGTTCACGTTTCACTTCTCTTCTATATAATATGCTAAGAAACTAATCGTTTAATACTATTTATAAGATTCTTTTTTTTTTTTTTTTAATTTATTTTCCTGCCTGTTCGGCATAGTATGCCTTTCAGGGGTTTTAATTTACAGTTTATAATTACAGAATTTTTTGGCCATTCGGCTGACAGTATATGAGGAGGACCACACGGCTACCTCGTCAACAAAGTCTGCAGAGCAGTAATTCAAAGAAATTTATTAATTAATTTATTTATTTATTTTAATTAATGTATTTATTTAATTTTTCAGCGGCGGAATTGATTAATGGGAGGGGATGGAAATTATTCTAATTTAAGGTGGTTTAAGAGAGTCTTTGGGGTATCGAGAGATAATGCGGGTTGGGATGGAAGCATTTTTGCCTAGATCAAATATTTGTGCACTTGTACACGACGGAAGAAGGGTGAAAAATCTGTTACTCATCCGTTGAATGTATTCGCTAATGGAAGGAATGTTAAGCTCTCTGTGAATTTGCATATTTGGAATAAACCAAGGGGCTTGCACGGCTTTTCTTAGATACTTATTTTGAATGATTTGTAGTTTCTTTAGATGTGTGTTTGCTATATTGTTCCAAATTTGACCGGCGTATGTTAATGAGGGACGTATTATCGTTTTAAAAATTGATAATGCGCAGTCCAGACTAAGCGATGATTTGTTGTTAATTATTGGGAAAAGTTTGTTCATTTTTGCGTAGGTTTTGTTCGTTATTTCTTGAATGTGGTTTTTCCAAGTTAATTTTTGATCCAGTAATACACCCAGATATTTTACGGGCGTTTCATTATTAAGCCAAGGAATTGCAGAATTATTAATTTTGATTTGTAGTGGTTTATGTATCTTTCTTAGTGAGAATATTTTAGGCTGTGATTTGGTAGGGTTTATGGCAATTCTCCACTTCAATGTCCATTCGACAAATTCATTTAAGTCCGACTGGAGATCTTTGCAAGCGTTGGTAATGTTTGAATTTGCATTGAATAATACTGTATCATCTGCATAAAGTGCTATTTCTGAGTAAGTCATTTGTGGATAGTCAGCTATATATATGTTGAACAATAAGGGAGAAAGTGGGGAACCTTGCGGCACGCCGGCTTTGATGATATGTGCTCTTGATTTATTGTTGTTTATACTAACTTTGAAATCCCTCTCTGACAGGAAGCTTTTAATGATGTTTTGGAGATAATCGGGGGTTCCCAAGGTTTGCAACTTGTAAAGTAGCCCATGATGCCACACTTTATCAAAGGCATGTGCGATGTCGAGAAAAATTGCAGCTGTGTACTTTCGGTTGTGAAATGCTTCAGCAATGTACTCTGTTACTCTTAATAGTTGATGACTTGTGGAGTAGTTTGGACGGAATCCGAACTGCGTATTTGGAAGTGCATTGGTTTCGGTGAAAAATTTAGATAGTCGGGATTTTATAAGTTTTTCAAACATTTTGGCAAAGGTCGGTAACAAACTAATTGGTCTATAGCTAAGAGGGTCTTGTGGATTTTTGTTCGGCTTGCATACTGGTGTTATAATGGCAGTTTTCCAGGTCTTTGGATAATATCCTAATCTTAAACAAGCGTTATAGAGCGCTGTTAATGCTGCAATTGCATTGCGAGGTAATTCTTTCATCATTTTATTATTTAATAAGTCGTGTCCTGCAGATTTTCTCGGTTTTAAAGCCTTGATTATTTGATATGTCTCAGACGGGGCTATAAATTTAGTTTTTATTGGGACGGAATATCGCGGTATTGACAAGTTTGTTTCCACTTTTAATTGGAAATCAAAGTCGGTTACCGGGTTAGTTGTAAATATTTTCTCAAAATGTTCCGCTAAAGTTTCAGCTTTTTCGAAATCCGTCGTTGCTAGACCTGAGTTAGAGGATAACTGCGGGATGAAAGATTTTTCCTTTGTAATCATTTTAATTGTGTTCCACATTGTCCTGGAGTTTGGAGGGATGCTGCCTAAAAAATTTTGGAAATGTGTACACCTCACTTTATGTAGTTCTTGTTTAATTTTTACCGATATGCTGTTTAATTTTTGTTTCACTATTTTATTGCGTGAATATTGCCACAATCTACGAAGGTTATGTTTTTCTTTAATTAAATTTAGAAGTGGTTTAGGAAGCGGAATATAATTTTTGGTGAAATTCCTAACTTTAGTAGATGACCTTTTAATAGCATTTTTAATAATGTTTTCGAGAGAGTTAATACAACTGTCGATATCAGATGATGTTTTAAGATTCTCAGGAATCTGACATTCGTTTATTAGTATGTTTCTATACATGTCCCAATTTACTTTACCCTCTATAATTTTTTCGTTTTGATAAGTCTGAAGTTCGGCTTTGAAAGAAATTATTACTGGATTGTGGTCTGAGTCTAATTCTGGTTTTACATTTTGGTAAATCGGAATGTTTAAATTTTGTGTAATAAGTATATCTAGAATATCAGGAACTACATTTGGGTTATAAGGGTAGTATGTGGGCTCTGGAGGAGCTAGTATATTAAGATTTCTTTGCAATGCGAATTTATGAAGAAGTTTTCCATTATATGAAGTAGAATTACAGTTCCAAATTTGGTTTTTACAATTTAGGTCTCCTGCTAAAATTATTTGTGACCTACCATCAAACAATGCTTTCAAGAAACTTGACGGAAACTTTTTGTTGGGAGGTTTATATGCAGCAATCAAGGTTATGTTAGAAGAGATCAGTTCGATATTGATAATAATTGTTTCTATTTCATTTGAGGATGGGGATTGTATCAGTGTATGTTTAATTTTTCTATTAATGAGAATTGCTACCCCACCTGATGCTATATGCGAAATTCGATCATTGCGGTATGCTAAATATTTTGGGATCGAAAATTTTTCTACCGGCTTTAAGTGTGTTTCTGAAATACACGCAACATCTATGTCGTGGACTTGTAGAAAGTATCTTAGTTCGTTCTCTTGGCGCTTTATGCCATTTGCATTCCAGTTGAGAATTTTGAAGTTCTCTATTTTATTTTGAGCCATTGAAATGAACAGAAATAAGTTTTTGAACCATTTGTTGCAACTGTGGAATGATTGCAGAAAGAATATTATTTATAATTGTTTGGATTAGGTTTTCGTTTATTACGTTCATATTTTGGAAGACTGGGGGAGAATTCCTGTTATGTGGCCTAGGCGGCTGGCTAGCGCGATAAGCAAAAGAATGCAAGGGCGTTGAATTAAGCGGCAGAGGAGGAAACTCTTGTGGGGCATAGTGATAAGGTTGTGTGTTTTGGTTTAATTGGCGATTTGAGAACTGCCTATTTGGCAGGTTGTAAGCTGAAAATTTATGATTAGCCTGATTTAAATTATATTTTTTAACTGCTTCTTTGTAAGCTTTGCAGCCTTTGTAGTTAGCCGTGTGTTCCCCATTGCAGTTACAACACTTTGGTACATTATTATGTTTAGGTTTGTCACATTTCGAGTAATGATGGCTTTTTAAGCATCTCACACATCTAGGTCTCCTTCCGCAATTTGCCTGTGAATGACCGAAAGTCTGACAATTTTTGCACATTATTGGAGTTTTAGACTTTACGCGCATTTGAACTCTGACAATGCTATATATAAGCTGATTTATTTTTAAAATTGCTTTGTTATTTTCATTATCAGTTAGATCGACCGCAACGGTAGTTAACGGTTTACGTTCTCTTCCGAACAGTCTAACAACTTTTAACACTTCAAAGTTTTTCGAAAGTTCATTAAATATTTCCTCTTCTGAATAGGTAATTGGCAGATCTTTTATGACAACTGAAAAAGTTTTTTGGGTAGGATCCCTATATGTGTGGTGCTCGATTTTCTCTTTTTCACAGAATTTTCGGTATTCTCTATAGTCCTCTATTGAGTTGAATTTAATTTTTATAGTGTCTTTTTCTAATTTAGTAGAAAAATTGTTTTTTGTAATACTTTTTAGTTCACTGATAAATAGGGGATAATCGAGTACTTTATGGACATAAAAGGGGGGTATTTTAATGATGGATTCTTCACTTTCTTCCCTTTCGTTTGGCGAATTTTCTTCGGTCATATTTTGAAGACCTTGGTACCTATTTTTGACGGTCACGTTATACAGTATTCTTTTAGAAGCATTGTTTTCATCTGGTAAATCTACGTGCATGCGTTTTAGATTTTTACTGTTTTCATTAAAACCACTGGTTGACTGTTGAATAACTGTTTGTTGCGGGGCAGCACCATACCTGTTATAATAAGCATCTTTAGTGCTTACTGACTGAAGGTTGGTCAGAGTCCCTTCCGGCTCTCCATCCAGCTGCAGGGCAGGCGGTTGTGATGTGTTGAACTGTTCCAAGGGTTGAATATTTTCCATTTGTGGTGGAAATGGAAGCACATCTCCATTCATTGCTGTGAACTGATCTGGTGTGCCACCATTTAAAACGTGGGCTGCAGACACCAATTGGCCCCCAAAAGCGGGGGCACTTGTTGCGAACATACAGCTTTCGCTGCACCACTACACTTTCACTGGATAACACAATATTTCGTTATTAGCAATAAACAATTCTATTGTACAAAAACAATCACTGTTAGAAATATGGGGATCCGCTGGTAGCGGCGCCCGTTTGTACTTGCACTAAACACGAGTTTGAGCGTAACACCGAAGCACAGCGATAAGCGGAGCGATGCGATGCTTACTCCACGACGTCTAGAGCGAGACGCTAAGATTCCTTCGACACAAATCTGTCAATTGTCTTCTGCGGAATAGGAAATTACCCCCAAGAAGAAAAAAACAAATTTGAGGTAAACAAGATTACAAGAATTTGAGACACAATTGTGTAGTATGGATTAAGTTATGTACAAATCAGTAAGCACATATGCGGTCCACTACACAAGAGAGGAATCAGGGAGCGAACAGGGACATCGACTTCACCACCATACGGAAGACTATTCTACAAAATGAGACTTTTTGGACGTGGAGTTTAATTGGAAACCCACTCTGAAGCAAGGGTGTGTGCAATTTAACGGAATGTATCTTGTCGATTAAGTTAAATACTATAAGAATGTTTGGCCGTTTCTCATTCTCGCCCCCACCCCTCTCCTTACAAACACACTTACATGCACTAAACTACTTCTCATGTTGGGGGATCAGACAGGAGCTTTAAGCTTATCCCGAGTGGGGCGGGAGAATTACCCGCAGGGGGAAAACTCGCAAGCCGTTGAGGTACGCGCAGGATTTCACGTTCAAGCAACTGAGAAATACCGCCACCTTCCGACTAAATCGTGCAGTCCGCTCAGAGGAGTAAAATCAAAGATTTTGATGCACCCAAATTCACGAAATTCCACTACAAATCACAATAAACACCGTGAAACGAAGCGAAACTTAACATATAAACATAGTTTTATACTAAATGTTTACGTAATGGCTTCCACAACATTAAAAAATAGTGACAATAAGAACCTTGCACAACAAAACGAACTTGATAAAAACGGCAATATAACTGTAAATATAACTACCGAGAAATATCTTTAAAATATTTTATATTAGAAAAATTTCTACGTCGCATAACATGATTTGTTAAAGGTTGATAACCTTTCACGCAAAATGTGATACGTGAAGATTCGCAACAAATGTAATTGATCCCTGCTGCATAAAAAAGCTCACTAATAGGTGGCTTTCCCCTCAACTCATACGCAAAACCCTTCATCCTCTAAATTCCTCCACTAGGAGTACTTATTAATAACAAATCCCGGCTCTCCGTTCTCAGTTAATGAAACTTCTGGGCAAAGTAGCGACCTCGAAAAGGGCGAAATGAAACGAGTTAAAGGTCCCGAGATTACGGTCGATTCAGTCCTCGTCGGCCGCAATATCGGCGAATATCCCAGTCAGCGTGTTTGAAGAGCGATCAACGGAGCGCCCGCGAATAATGGAGCGGCCGCGAGCGCAGCGGCGCTGCACGGCGTGGCGTGGCGCGGCGCGGCGCGGCGCGGCGCGGCGCGGGCCAGGTGACGGCGCGGCGGCCTCGCGGGTAATGAAGGCGAGCGCCAGGCGCGCCGCCACCCACCGCCACGCGCAGTGCAACAGCGGCGCGAAGGAAAATTTGGCAGTAGGTACCAGCCCTCTGCGCCAACCTGATGGCGCAGGCAGATGTGGCAGAAACCGCGACGGTATCTGCGCGCTGCAAGGATTCTATGTTCGACTTCCTCACGGTGTTTGCTTACACCTTGTGAGTGGCGCTGAAGAAACCGTTAAACGCCTAAACGGCGCATTTATAGTTTCGAAAGTGCCCATTGAAACCTAGTCATATTATTAGTATTTACTTGGTTGATAATGTCCCCATAGATTCACGGGAAAAGTAGTGGGCGTAAAATGAGAAAGAAAGTGAAAAAGTACGTTACATTCCTTTAAATGAGAGTAACACATGTTCGTACGGCAAGGCCATTTTTTAGAAATTTAGTACACAGTAATATGGTAACATCAGCATAATTAAGAAGTTAATATCATCAGTCACTAAAGGTATATTCGAAAATACTGGGAGTAAACCTAATTCTAATTATTTAGAACCTGAACTATCAAAAGAAAACATCATTTATTTATTTCCTTCGTCCTTATTCAGTCAATATTCTGCCAATTATTTACATGAAAAGAACAGCAAATTTTTTGTGTGTTTCAGGAAAAAGGTATGCTGTTGAAAGGGTCAATCGTTTATGACTTGCAAATTTGTACTCAAATTTACAGCAATATTCCCATCACGAGCCATAGGGAGCTTCTCAATGCAGGGAAGGCCTTTTCACCCACTTCCGAATGTAGTTATCGAATAAAATATTTGCTATAATTTTTAGTTGACAGATAGCAGGAAATGTAATATTTTTCTTCGTATTTGCTTCTTTTTGAACCAAATGAACTGTGTGCCATGTCACACCAGAAGGGACGTGCGCTTAACAGTTTTTAACAGTTAATACTTCGAAATGTTGTGCAAAATAAGTTATTTCATTTACCAATAATAAAATGTTGACCTTTGACTATTTTTGAGAAGTCACAGCCATTACTGAAAATCAAACACCTTAAATTTTTATAAAAGAAATTTGCTCTTTTCGTGAAAGAAATTAAAGACATTGCAATTTTTCAGAAAATTTCGTGAGTCTAGAGATTGTACGAAAAATACACTCTAAAAATGAAATATTCTTCAAATTTTAGGAACATCGGCCAAGTTGATCGATGAATACAATAGAGTATCTATAATTCGAGTCTCAATTGTTCAAGTTTCCCATAAATCCGTGTTAAATCCTATTTAATTTAAATAAATAAATAAAATAAATTTATTCCCGAAAAATGTGAGTCAAAAGGAGGGTCTTGCGGCGCTATGAGGATCGTAGAACAACAGCCTGAGGCAACTACAGCCGACAGTATGATTTCAGTAAATGACATGATATAGCCGAACGTAAAAGATACAATGTACCTATAAAAACAATTGACAATTACTTTAATATGTAATTAACTTATCTTCTGCAATTAAAGTATTTTTTATTCAAATACACATACTTCGAAATTTAAAAGTTGGTAATGTATTTCTATTTTAATATATTAATCATTTTCGATAATTTTAGTTTTCATTAATGCGAGCTAGGCCCGGTCCGATCCACCTCAAATTACCGAGATTCTACTGTATTCGTTTTGATGCAAATCCTGTACACAACGTATATGATGAAGTACTCGTAATTTACTACGTTTAAGCGCTGTATTTCTAACGAAAATCCAATGTTTTTCCTGCAGTAATGCAGAACTTTCCCCAAATAAGCAACAGATACGAGAAACGATAATGCAGAAGTTTTCATTTATTTCATTTATATCACATGTCGCCAATCATTATTCCACTGACATTGATTTCATTTTCTCGTAGTGTTTTACTTTCCAAAATGTTTATGCCTTATATCTATGACTTCTTTCATTATATTAGTTTACTTAATACAACAAACGTTATGATAACAGATTATACAGAAAAAGAGATAAATTATTAAATTTCATACAGGGTTTTTAAAGATCAGAACTTATTAATATCACTTATAAACTCTAATTCGACATAAATCTTTCAGTGCAAAGGTGTGCCTTTCTCCGAACCAGCATGTTATAAAACGAGTACTTTTATTAGTAATATTTGATGTTAATACTATCATTTTCCGTCCTACTAAACTTTTCTAACTACCTTTTCACTTCTGAATCGTTTTAGTCAGTTATCGATTTTCCTCTTTTTTCTCATCTACTCCTCTTCATCCCGACTCGTAGTCTCTGCGCGACACGACTCTTGGCATTAGTTAGCGCACAAATTCACCGTGTGCAGTTTTTTAAACATCTGCCATTAAAACGCCGGGAAATGCATTCCTTGCTGCAATAAACCTAACGGTGTGGAGGTGAGGACATACGCTGCTCTAGTTTATGGTCGAGCTTTTACGATAGCGGCCAAGGCCGTAATGTTTTAAGAAATATCCCGTCGCTACTTCCGCCCCACAGGGTATTGCTTTTCTGGAATGTAAAAAGTAGAAATATCTCCTGAGACACGTGTACGACTGCACTCGAAAGTACCAACTGCGATAAACCTGTAAGACATAAACATAGAATAACTAGTTGCAGGGCACCTCCGACAGTGAAACATGTTCGTTATCTCGAAACGGACTAACAACATTGAGTTACGAAATCTGAAAATGTAATACGATTATCTTAATTATACTATTATTCTGTTACTTGTTTTAATCTTCGAGGACTCCTAGGGAAATACAATCATCGTGTACATGAATCCGTTTGACTGCACAAAAACCTGGACAATAGTCGCTATGAGAACCCCTAAAACTATGCAACCATACTTACAACGACGTTGAGCGGGACTTACCGTACATAGGAGAAATTGCAAACAAAGGTACTACATAAAACAAAAGCATTTTTCGTATTTGGAAGCATAACGAAGACCATGGAAATTATATACGTCATAGTAACAAATACATTTTTCTTTAATCTTTCATTCAACAAATTCTCGAAATGATTTTAAATACGTTTACTCCTTCAAAGATATCAACTGTTTCCACATTGAGAATAAAATGTAATTTTATATGTGCAATTTAAAGATTATTCGCTCTTACGTCAAGAGAATAATAGCTTAGTTGATATTATATTGTACCTTAGTGTAATAGGATATAATAGGAGAATACTATATAATACATCAGAATTAGTAGGCGAAAATAATCGAACAAAAATCAATTAAGAGAGAAAAGATGAAATAGAGCACTACAAGTTTATAAAATTGTGATCCAAAACAAATGGAAATCATATAACAACATTTAACAATAATGGATAACGGTGGTAAAGAAAAATGTGACATTATCTGGACAATTTGAAAGGACCTTGGATTAAGAATTCTCCTCCTCCTCATTGAGACCAGGACTTTTTGAAAGACAACCCATTCCAAAGTATCCGTGATTTTCGCTGTGACCGTCCGAAGGCTGTAACTGCCCCTCCGCAGCGCAGCGGCCGCCTGCCCGCCCCTCGCGGCGAGCGCTCGCAACTCGCGGAGCATTAAAGCAAATGGGGCTGTCGCGCGCGCAGATCTATTTCGCACTTCATCACGGGGATTTATTAAGTTATGGCTCCGCGTCCGCCTTCCCGCAGCTCCCGCTTTCGCGAGCCCTAGCTGCATCTCCAACACGCGAGTAACTGAGAGAGCGAATATTGGTTGCTGGCACGTCAACTACTTGGGACTAGTTCTATATGTGTAGTGCATGTGTCCGGCGCTGACCTACACATCGTCTGGTTGTTTCCCTCGCTCTGGTATCTCTCAAAACACACACCGACCCAGCTGGAATAAGCTCGAAAATCAGGTCCTCGATTTATGTGATGACACAGTGCATGAAAGTGTGTGTGTGTGTGTGTGTGTGTGTGTGTGTGTGTGTGTGTTGTGAAAAGTAAAGGACAATGATAAGGAAGGATTTGTCAGGGAAGTGCTCTGACCTTCACCTTGTATTGATCGCAAAAATCGTAGAAAACTACAGATCAGGACAACCAGCCTAGACTTCTTATTCTCCTCACAGCGAGAGAATTCGAACCATCTTTATAGCTAGCACACCACGCGACCATCTCCAGCTAAGAGTTTCGTATTAATTGCACTAAATTTTAATACTTGGGTTTAGTTACAAGAACCATAAATGCTTCTGATATCATTAGAAAATTAAATAAATGTGAAGCTCTTCTTGAAACTATTCAAAAAGAAGGACGACTTTGAAAAGAGTCGAAGAGGAAGTTAGCAGAAAGTTTATAGAATTGTGATTGTTCTCACTCAATCAACGACTCCAATCTTTGAATGCCAAGAAAGTAGTGATTAAATGGAGTAGAAGCACTCTAAATTCAATTTTAATAAGGGTTATTAAAAGAGCATTTAAGTAAAGATAAAATCAAAAAATTAATAATCCATGATATCCAGTTTTTCTTCCTGGCGTTCATAAAATTGATCAAATAGAAATGTTTGTCTAAAACATACAGGGGGGATTCAGTCCTCGTTTCTAATATGCCGGGACCTTATTTTATATATCATGTAGAGATTGAATTCGCCAAAATTGGATACCCTTCATTGTTTAGTTTTGTAAATAATAAACGTTAAAGTTGGACTATGCGCTTGTACTTTTGTAGCTACGACAAGTGAGCGGGCAGGCTCACCACTTCTCTGGAAAACTCGATTACTAACAATATCCGAGAAGCCCCAGAAGCGAGAACAAGGCAAATGGCACGCGAGATCAGTCTCTCTCATGGCTAACAATTCATGCGGAGAGATTACGACTTGCAGGAGGCAGCAGTTTTGCAGTACACACTTTAAACGTAATTTTAATTCTCTAGGCATTTCCTGCGCAAATGCTAAGAAAATCAGGAATTTGGACAGATAAAACCTCTTTTACAAGAACTTGCACAATGAGCGCAATTTGCATGGCGCATGTGGTGTAGCTCATCAAGAGCGAATTTCTGTAAATGTGTCGGTTGACATTGATGTTGAATTTTTCCTCAGTCCTCATTTCTTACCAGAATGTTTAAGAGACGTTCAGTATATGAATTTTATAACTCAGGTATTCCCAACTCTTATGGAGATGGAGTTAATGAAATACCGAGTTAATGCTACCGAACAAGAGCATCGTCATGACCTTATTCGAAGCATTGAAAATGTGGTGACGGAAATAAAGGTTCACCCGGCAAAGTTGTGCGAGGCACAGAGGCCGTGCGGCCCAGATGCCTTTCTTGCGTTCATACAAGAGGAGGTCATTTTGAGCACTTGTAAAGCCTCTGTTACACGAAATGAAAATGCTACATTTTGCCTTTATAGCAAATATGATAAACTTTCCTAAATAACGCTTAAAAATTAATGTTTTCTCTTTTATTTTGTATTACGTAGATAAGTAGGCAATATTAGCAACATAGAACACTAAATAATGTAATACTAGCGTGCACGTGCAAGAACTCTCGCATGTTAATCGGCACCCTTTCCTATCCATTCTATTAATAAGGAAAGTTGTTAATAAAAAACGTGTTTATTTGTTAAAAAATATATTAATGTACTTACATAATATAAAACAAAAATAAAGACAACGCAATTGAGTTGGAAACAAATTTTCAATACTATAGTGTGTACTACATGTTCTTTCAATAATTCACACTTCCTTAAAAATAAGATTTGAAGTAATTATTCAATTTTTCTAGGCAGTTAACTTTTAGCTTTCCTTGATATGATTATTGAGGAATACAGGAGGTTTCGGAGGGGTAGGGCGCCAGCTTGCTGGGGGTCGAAAGTTGAAAAATTATTTATATTGCAAAAAGTATTGGATTATTTTGTGCGTTCTTACGTACTTGAAGAAGAGCAATTACCAGCCAAAAATAATAAAGCTTATGTGAAATAAATGCCATTTATATTCTCCATATAATATAAATGCCATTTATATTCTCCATATAATATAAATGCCATTTATCTTCCCCATATAATATAAATGCCATTTATATTTCCCATATAATATAAATGCCATTTATATTCTCCATATAATATAAATGCCATTTATATTCTCCATATAATATAAATGCCATTTATATTCTCCATATAATATAAATGCCATTTATATTATCCATATAATATAAATGCCCTTTATATTCTCCATATAATCCATTCTCGAATCAATACCATTTGTGTTCTCCCAAAGCTTTGAGAAATAAATACCATTTGTTAACATCAGAAACAATTTAGAAGGCTTAGACTTCACTTCGGTACATGGGAATGTTGCTGAAACGACGTTTACGAATTGAATATCTTAGTGAACCGACACCTTTAGTATCAAACGTTTTATTTACAATATGAGTTTACAGGTGAGCATTGATGTACAGACATCCAGATACCGCCAACATTTTAAATCGTGGGTCTGGATTGTGATCGTTGGCAGTTGACGAGTGACTTGCACTATTCTTTCTATAACTTTAAATTTGGTTGTTTTTTTAAATTAATTCTCGTAGTGTTGTAGGTTAGCTCGTTCTTATTTTTGTTGTTTATTTCTTTCAAGCTATTTTAATTTAGTTCGTTTTAAAAGTTTTTCCTTTGTGTTGTGCCATATCACAGGTTCTCCCCTACTATCTCCGCGTGCCCGTGTGAGAACTCTCATATGTTAAACCCCACACTCTTCCCTGTCCTATTTTAAGAAGGAAAGTTGTTAACGAAAATATTATTTTGTTTAAAAATGTATAAAGGTAACTTCCAATGTACTAACACATAATCAAAAATAAACAAGAGGTGCTGCCAAAGCACATACTTTATAGCATTGTTTATAAAAGCTCCACAACATTACACTACTACATAACCAGCAAAAGTGTTGTCAAGCAGCTAATTATTTTTCCGTTCGGAGACTCGAACTCAGATCCTCAGAATCAACGTGCCAGCACTCATACAACTACTCCACAGAAGCGCCGCATGAAACGGACTATGACAAGGGTACAAAAAGGTAAATGCCAGATTTATGTACAAAAACTTCAACAATCAAAATATACGTTAGAAACTCCTAAAGCCTCCTCTACGTTAAGATCAATCACGGTATATTAATTTTCAAGAAAATTAGCTGAACAGCTTAGGCGCTAGCGTTAACCACAGATGGACAGACAGACAAACGAACATAAGGACATTTTGCCGTCAATCGATTTTTCGGTGTGAAGAACCTACAAAACATGGATTCTGAGTACTCGACGAGTTTGAGATTTTTTTTCTAAATTTAGCAACAGGATTTATCCACTTTTCAATACCAGAACGCGGCAATGAGGTTTATTCTGGCGAAATTTCGGCGTTATCTGGCGCACGATTACTTAACTTTCTCTTCTTACGAAGAATTCGTAAGGCGAGAAGTAATAATAATTTCTGAACTTTTAGGGATATTTAAGTTGGCCAAATGGCTATTGATCTTAATGTATTTAAATTCCATGTCGATGCATTCATTAGTTTACTTAAATCGGTGCGTACAAAAACTCAACAATTGATTTGACATGACATACGTTTTACAAATCGCAAAAGAAAAATGTTTAAAAGTTATAAATTGCGAAAGAGTGGACAGAGACGTGACACGAATATGTAATGATTTCATTTGTGAATAGAAATGCTCCAAATGATTTTCAATAAATTTTCTCGAATCCTTGATAGTTTTCAACAACAACACTTTCATCAGATAAAGCTCCCCGTGTTAGGTCTCGAGCTGGCGACCTCTTGGTTTCAAGTGATGAACCCGAATATGTCACTTAACAACCTCGGTCATTGAGGAGAACAAGACCTATGCACAGAAGGACTAAATCGAATTTTTGCATATATTGACTATGGACAGAAGATACAGAAAGACAGAGCAGATTTTTACGTATTTCCGTTTCATTCTGAATTGGTAGTTGCGATTTTCAAGCATGCAGTAAGTAGAGAAATAAACATATAAAAACTTGTTTAGAGTTCATAGTTTTGCATGGCTTTATTGTATCTCTACTTTAATACACTTAAAAATTTCCTAGTGAGGCTACTACAGTACCACGTTCTTCCTCTTAGTAGCTCACTTTCTATTATGAACCGGTGCGAACGTTTTACACATTTAATTTACTGATTTCCTTTTTCCGAGCGCGTCAGCTGGTATGATTATTAGTGCCGTAAGCATATTGCACGTTGTTATCTTGGAAGGTGACCGTTATTGATGAAAAAACTTTCAATTAATTATTGTAATCGATTAACTATAAATGGAAAATATTGACAATTACAATTAATCGATTACGTAGTTTAAAAGTAACATTTGATATATTAATTAGAATACACCGTTCTTCTTTAGTAAGGTAAACATGTGAACTTTTTGGCAACATTTAAACGACAATAAAACCGAATATGAACAAGAGTATACTTTCCCATTTGTCTTCTCCGTCCTTTATCTGTAAATATTTAAGCTTTAAATAATCATGAATATTTAATATATTTTTTCTGTTTTCACATACTTTCCTCAGAATTTCCACTTCACTAAATCATTCGTAAGCTTGGTAAAACTCTCCCACTCCTTCTTCCAAAAGACATTACATTTTTATTACAGTATATTAGCCGAAATACATTTTCACAGGTATTAAAAATACCCACATTATTAAAACAATGCAAATCCTCCAACGAGGCAATACCGAGTGAATAGGACGCAAACAGTCTCTCTGCCGCTTTCATCAGATTATTGAATATGATATATACTCTCTGCCGATTTCATCAGAAGATTGAAACAAACTGACTGCGTCACTCTTGAATTGTGAAAAATTATAAATCCACTGCTACATTCTAAAATTTGGAATTCAACTCAATATGATCAACCTTGCGAAATGAGTACACAAGACTCGAAAAGGCAAAAAGTATTTGAAGACACTTTCTGAAGATTAAAGGATTATTTAAAAAAATTAAAATCTTGACTGCGTCTAATATAAAGAATAAAATCCGCATTAATTGTATTTTATACTGCACATCTGGAGCATGTTCTTTTGGTGTGATCGTATACTTGGTATCACTGGATGAAATGTCCTCACACGTATCTGCTGAGTTATCTCACAGCCGCTGTCTCAGCAACGACTCTGACCGCGAGTTCTTAGGGTTTCTAGACCCGACGTTGCGGAATTTTCGGCACGAACTAAATAGCGAGGTCCAATTCAGTTGCTGTCTGGAGTAAGATTCTATCGGCCAATTGCTCCAATCGGTAGTTTTACGTGGTTTCTCCGATAAATATAAGGCGAATGACAAGCCAGTACCCTAACAAACCACAGGCCGAGTGTGATGGTCCCTCTTACTTGTCCTATTCTCTCCCCTTATTCACACATGCTTATCAAACAGACACAACATAACCACACATGTCGGGATATCGATGTGGAAGTTTGAGTTAATCGCAGATGAGGCGTTCCCAAGAGGGGGAGATATCTGACGAGGAGATATCCCCGTAAATCGATGTGTAGGACAGCGTCGGATCACACAATCCAGTTCTAGGGCAGCACCACCAATTCCGGGAAAAATACATCCACTACACCTACGGAACTAATGACTATAGCAGTTATAGTGCCATGAAACACCAATCAAACCCGTGCAGGTGGGACTTCACATATTTGCAGTGTTCGAAACAAGACAAAGGCAAGCAGACAGTCTCCCGCCGACATTTTTTTCTTGAAAAAAGAGACATTTTATATCCTACACGGAGAGAAATATTTAGTTGAGACAATTAATCACGTAGTATAGTGAACTAAATAGTATAGTATGATTATATTTTGGAAGACCAAAGTTCTTAGTCACGTTCACGAAACTGCTGTTCAGTTGAACATACTAATACAAGTATTTTATTTATTTATAGTTATTATTTATATTATTTATTTTTATAATTATATTATATTTACTATATATTATTTATCTATAAATAAAATGAAAGTGTAATACCAATCACCGTTTTCGTTGTTCATTCACTTACGATTCCATAGTCAGATTTTCTAAACGAAACAAAATCATTTTTAGTAAATCTTACCACACGAATAATTGGATGTACACGAATAATTGATCGCTTACTAAACATGTTTAGTACATTATACTGCAACATTTTTCGCAGGGTATAAAACAAATATTGCATACTACCACAAAATATATTAACGTATTAATAATAACGTATTATTAACATTTCAGTCGTACTCCTGCAGGTATTTTACAAAATAAATCTCGATTAAGAGATCATTTTTTTCAAAATTATAATGCATTATAATGCCATGCATATCATTGCATGTTAATAAAGCATAAACATTTTTTACCGTGCTGGAAAAAGGATAGAATGTTACACTCTTGAACTACCACTTCCCTTCCAATATTCTTACTAGTCCTGAAAATCATTCAGACCCGACTCACAAAGCAGTAATAATACAAAATAGTGCGTTTTCGATGTCGGTAGTGATTCCTATTTACTTTCCTGTATACATACGTATATACGGAGAAATAGACGTAGTATAGGTAGAGTTATGCAAATCTTCGGAAAATCGATTTCGTGATTTCAACGGAAATACACGTTTGGGGGTTCCCTGATAGTGAAAAAGTCTTGCTTTTTTCAAAACGTCCGTCTGCTTGTCTGTCCGTCCGTCTGTAAAAACCATGAGCGCCTAAATCGTACGTTATTTTTTTTTTCAAATAAAAGAAACATCTGACTCAAGTCTCTGCTTTGGGGCTTTGAAAAAAAATTCTTCAAAATTTGGGGGTAATTTACAAGAAGCCTCCCGGACATTTTCAACATTTTCTAAAAAAACTTCAATTTTTTTATAAAAATACAGTAAAATACACTTATAAAAGTGGCATTGGGCCGTTTTTCACGGTAAAGTCTGAATTACCAAATATTCCAAAACTATTTTTACCTAAAATGAAATTTGTTGTCTATAATTAGTTCTTTTATTAAGATCATGTACACTTTTTGATAAATTTAGTTGATTTCGTGACATATTGCGAGCATCATTTGCAAGTTTAAAAAATTAGAAAAAAAGATTTTCTCAAAAACCTCAAACTCAACCAACGGGTTTTGATAATTGCACTCTTTAATATGATGTAAAGATTATTTTGGGGCTTTTTTTTTTCAAAGTTACTCAAATGTAATTTTTTAAGATTTCTCACGCCATTAATACCCACACTTCTAGCAATTTGTAAACACTATTGAATTTGTGAGATAATTTGATTCAAATGACTTTCAATGAAGTTTTTCATAACTCAAAAATTGTTGGTGACAATGAGCTTCAAATTTCGAATTCGCAGCAGCACTTAAACGTCATTTTCTTAAAACGGCTTCAAATGTTTCGATGAAAATTGTAATTTAGAACGAGGTTTTACTGTTCTTTAATATTTTTAAAATATAAGTTCCGTTTTACTATTAGGAAACCGAAAAATTAAGAAAATTACAAAAAAGTACTTTGGGCGGCGATAGATGTCATCTGGCAAGAGTATGTGGCAAATCCGTATAGCTCGTCGAGATATTAGGAAATAGAAAGCTAATGTGGGTAAGTCTGTGCCATTCTGTAGCACCACTAATTAAAATCTGAAATGCTCACTAACGTGCATTCTCAAAATTATTGTTGCGGTCTTTATGAGCAAAACACTTTAATTTCTTGCATTTACGTTTGCGTACTTTTGCTTTCACTAACGGAAATTTTTGTTCTTACACTCTTTAACACGTGTCGGTATTTTTCTTCTTTTTCCACAAAGTACAGTTTCTGCTACATAAGTAACTTTTTCTCAGAAACCATTCAATCAATTTAATTTAAAATTTCAAGGCAGTTAAAACAACTACTATTGCACATTTTGACATGTTTTTATATTGAGTATTTAAAATAACTACACGTATTTGAGCAATCAATTTTGCAAACTTCAGCTGTTTGATCATTCAAAATTTTTTCCTTTGCACATATTACAAAATAGTTAAAGAAAGAATGTCACAATGTATATAAAGATGAACTTCACTACAGAAACAAATTCAAAATCATCAGTCTATTAGGACGCGAGAAAAACATACTTATGTTAATAAAACTCTCGGTTCCCCTTAAAGTCATTGAAAAACAGGGAATCAATTTTAAAGACCTTCTAGGTATGTAATGTATAAAATTGAATTATGGAGAAATTCAATTTTCAAGAACATTAATCGATTATTATTGGTTTCAATTTAATTGTAGTCGGTTAATTGGAACAAAAATGTAATTCAATTAATCTATTTTTCTCTCAATTAATCGATAATTAAGCGTTTTTTAAAGTATTTGTTGCCCCCTCTAGCGGCTGTGTTCTTCCCCCATTGAATGGCGAGATTCTGCGTCGACCCACGTTTGCGGGCTTTTCCTCCATCCGGGTATCTCCTACCATCAGGTGGCCATCTCAGTGGGAAAAAGTTCTCAGCTCCAGACATGTGTGGTAGTGTAATGCTTGTATGTATAAATGCGTGTAAGGGGTTAGGATACGCCAAGGAAGAGGAAGGAAAGATCTCGTGCGGTCCACGGCCCGTTTGTACTGTTTCGGCATTCGCCTTTTTTTGAATAGCCACATTATTGCAAAATTCAAATAATTTAAAACAATAACCCAGGAAAAAGTAAACACGTTGATGATCGGAGAACTTCAGAAAACTGCCGATCAGAGCAGCCGGCCGCTAGAATTCTCTCCTTCGCACAGCGGCTAAATTCGACCTAGTTAACTAACTAGCATCAAAAATCCCGTTACCCCCGGGTTTAGAACCCGAGAACCACCCGGTGAGAGGAACTGTAGTAAGATAAGTTTATGTCCTGAGACAACTCAGCCAGTGAGGGGTTAGAGAGGTCAAAATATTTACTTTTTCATAAAGCCATAACTAGTCAGAAGAATTTAACGTTAGGTAAGTCTTTTGTATAGGAATGTAATGTTTAGATTGCTACATTATGCTGTACAAAGTATACAAGTATATTAGGCAGTTTATAAACGTACTTTTCAGCACCAAAACTTGATACGTAATTCAGAGAAATTATGATTTGCTCTTGACAATCCGCTCAGATTTCCATTGACTGTTCACATCTATCTGTAGACCTATCCTCTTTCGTTCATTACAATCCAGATCGAGTCACTGTCCACAAGTCTGTCGCAACTCCATTTGCTATCCATTCTCCCCAAACCGAAAGTGGCGAATGATATTCAAACGAACGCCGTCGCGAGGAGATGCAGCAGATCGCATTGTCCCAACGGGAGTGGGAATTCACGCGACGCCCATAAACCTCTTTCACTGTAGGCAGCGGCTCGCCACCTGCACCTCCGTGTCCGCGGGGCCTTTTATCCCGGCACACCCTAAGTGGCACATGGCGCGCGAAAACACGGCAACTCTCCCTGCTGCTCCGAAATGGCACTCGTTTAGTCAAACCCTCATTAGCTCCATGAACAGAAAATAAACTACTCTCTTATTTATGTCATTGGCAATGAGTCGTTCAATATTTTTATAATACCATCTCCTTATATGCAAAAAACGTTAAACAAGATTTTTTGGAATAAGTGTAGACATACGCTATTTTGTGTTGCAATTCATTTTTTCGATTATTATTATTACTGGACTGTGGACTGTTAAATCCTTGGTGCCGACCTTCATGATTAGCTTTTCAACACATTGTTGGATGCAAATGCGATATTATAGCCTAACTATTACGAAAAGTATTGCGGCAAAACCTGGACACAAAGTTAATTTATAAATCTTATACAAAACATACGGTACATAAAGTGTATGTAAAGTATTTCAAATTTTGTTCGGTTGCTAGTTTTAGATCTCAACTAAGTGTTGATACCTGTTTGATAATTTATAAAAAAATATTTCACTATTCTCGAACTAATGCAATCCAGTCTAATAAAATGCTGATGAAATAAGTTTCCTATCCTTCCAAAATAAGTTTCTGAGAAATTTACGAGTCCTTTACAAATTTCAATATCTGGAAATTAAAAATGTAACTATTTCCTGTTTTTTTTGAATAGCCACATTATTGCAAAATTCAAATAATTTAAAACAATAACCCAGGAAAAAGTAAACACGTTGAATAAAAACAATGCGATGAATAATTAATTGTATTTTTAAATAAAATTATTTCCGTTGCTTGATGTCTCGTATGTTGTGAAAATACCTTTTTTATACAATTCGGCAAATCATTACAATATTGTTGAAAATATGTTTAAAGTAGAACTTTTATTCTGTTGTTGAAAACGACTACACGAAAAAATATAAAATTAAACGTAATACCCACACACGGATTATCTAAAATAACTTCTCGAAAACACACTGCGGATGGTTCGGCGATGTATATAACATACAGAGAATAGCAACCAGAAAAATGTGAATCCTACTTTCTCGAGACGCAGATGAAGACACTTTCTGCAGAAGTGGGAACGTACACCCACCCCGCCAGCGCCCGTAAGTCCCCCCAAAGCCAAATTGCCTTCCACCCAGATTACGCCTCAACAGGCAACCCGCATTACAGGAGCGAGATACTATCAACTGTGGGACACACGCAAACCCCAGAATCGTTCACTGTGCGTGCTCTGAATTGCCTAATATCCATGCGCCTTTCTACATTTTCAGTATATCTTCTTGAGCCCGATAACATATTAAAGTTTTTGTATTATGAAGATTTATTCGCTTTGTCATGACATTTGAGATATAAAACAAATCAAAAAACACAATATTCAAATGTCTAACCATTGAATCTCAAGAAAATCTTCTTGAAATTAGATTGAAATAATACGTGTTAACAATCGTATTTCATTGGTAACGGGGTAAATGACGTAGGAAAATGTACGAATCATCATCGTTTCAGTAGATAGTTCATCATAAACAATTCATCATTGTTTAAGTAGGTAGTTACTCTTTTATCGATTAGGACTCATCATTAGAAACTTTCTTAACCCTAAGTAATAGTTGCGTATTTCACCCCACGGCGGATTTTTACTAAACAGTCCGAAACCGTTGTCATGCACAATGACTATGTAGAAAATCAGGAGTTTTTAGCCTATAATCACAATAAAATGTCAATTCAGTATCTGTCGATGTAGACATCTGTAACTGCATTGTCTATTAGGAGTAGCATAATGAATATTGAACTATATCTTCAGCAAAGTGCAGAAAACACTCACAACATTTATGTTATTACCAGTGCTCAAGAACTAAAAGTATTTCAAATTTGTAACACCAAGTTATAATATAGTGCTATATATTGTAACGTTTCTCCGTGGCGAATTAAAACTCACACAGCTAATATTTAACAAAGACGTTTATTTTTAAACAATGTTACACTAAAATACTTGATGTATTCACAAATATATTACACAGTCTTTGGGTTCTTCACTTGCTTATATATTTACACAGATCATTTCTTCTGATTATTTATGTACATTGTTCACTGCAATCTGATTATTTATTTACACTGTTCACTTTTTCTACACTCTCACACAGTCCAATGCACTGTCCACGGTCCACTGCGCTGACCTCAATTCCCTGCGCAGACCTCAATTCCCTGCGCAGACCTCAATTCCCTGCGCAGACCTCAATTCCCTGCGCAGACCTCAATTCCCTGCGCAGACCTCAATTCCCTGCGCAGACCTCAATTCCCTGCGCAGACCTCAATTCCCTGCGCAGACCTCAATTCCCTGCGCAGACCACAATTCCCTGCGCAGACCACAATTCCCTGCGCAGACCACAATTCCCTGCGCAGACCTCAATTCCCTGCGCAGACCACAATTCCCTGCGCAGACCACAATTCCCTGCGCAGACCACAATTCCCTGCGCAGACTTCCACTGCAGACTTCAGACTGCTGACAGCTGTTCACCCACTGCACCACTGTTCACCGCAATGCACACTTTACAGGTCAGCTTCCACTTCAGACACGCTGACGGACTGACTACTTGACTGATTACATACACTAACTCACTCGCGGCTGCTTACTTCTGACTACTACTATTCACTGACTATATACACTGACTACAACTACTGACTGACTACTATTGACTCGCGGCCGCCGGCAGCGGCGAATTTATACCTGGTCGGCGCTCGTCTCCACACAACCGGCACTTGCTCCACCTTACCACGCGACTCGCGAATAGCCAAGAACCATCCAATTCAGGGGGAAGGGGAGCGCCGGACGACGCATTCCGTGCAGCGAATCCCGGCAGATGATGCAATATTCGGTACGATATGTAGCATTATGTCTTAAATAAATAAAATGTTCAATTATGTTGCAATTTATTCTGGTATCCATTGTTTACACCCCCTTTGGGGTTCTCCAGGTTCCTGAGTGGCACTGACATGAGTCTGTTAATAAGTAATTAATAGGGGCGGATTTTAACGAAATTTCATTTTTTCTTTTCACTTTAGAACAGTGCCGTTTAGTATAGACAATAATTTTATGTTAAACAAAAGTAAATGACCTATATTCATATGTCATATGTTTTTGCATTTTACATCGATTTCAACTAATAAGTCATTTTTACCCTCTCCCGTAAAAACTAATAAGTCATTTTTAATGCATTTTCGCATATTTTATTGATTTAATATTATTTTAATCATACTTGCTTCTTCAAATAATGAGAGATGCAGCACATGTTTTCCACAGAATTTCTGGGAGGCCTATTCGATTTCTTCACCCATACATTGTCATGTCAGCCGTTGTGAGTACTATGGAATCTAAGGTTCCTGTGACGCCTATGAGCGCGATTGTCGGTTCGGCTGATTTCGCGATAATAAAGGCAGAGCTTCCCGCGATTATAAAGGCAGTGTCCAAAGTTTGAGAGCTGAGTTCACTTGAACGAAAAGAAGCAGCCTCAATTATATCAGTAGCATATCCAAGAGTATGAGTTGTTCATCTTAACTGGTTTTGATCACATTTTTACTTCTATTTTCTTTGGTATTATGGCATTTTAAAGACACTATAAGAGTATGTTATTGATCATTTTGGGCTATGTTGTAGGTCATCACAAGCCGCTCCCTAGTAATTATATTATCTAAATTATATTTTGTCTCTGGCCAATTTCTAAAGACAATTACATTTTTCTTCTTCTTCTTTCTTTTTAATGCAAAAATTTTGTGTTTTGAACATCTTTATTTGAATATATTTGAACCTTTTGAACATTACTTTAAAAAAAGTATTGTACAATAAACTTTTTCATAAAAATTGTATAACAAAGCAGCAAAAGGAAAACTTAATTTTCTTTAGAAAATGGCCAGAGACAGTTTATTTTTGTTTGTACTTTAACTGTCGGCCCGTGTACGGGCGTCCAGGCCAAGGGGGTACGTGTGGTTGTCGCGAAGATATTCCCACGCCGTATTCTGGTCTTCTCAACCAGAGAAATAAATTTCTCATCGTCACACTGCAATATACGCCGAGTCATTGCAAGGAAAACGCGCACTATAATATTGCCTGGCCGGGAATCGAACCGGGGGTCACGTCATGGAAAGCGAGCGTGCTCACCAATGAGCTAAGCCGCCAAGCCGACGCCATATGCAATTCAAAGAAATTACAAGACAAATATAAATAAAATTAAATTATACTATCGGTGATTTCGGCGCCGCCTGACCCACTGTGGACGTCGTGGCTCCGCGGCGGCCGCCCGTTAATTGTTTCACAATATTGACCCGCGGCGCGCGCACGCGAGCCAGGCGTGTGCGTGCGGGCGCGCGCCCGTGCGCTCCGTGCACCATTACACGCCCCGGCTGGGCTGATCGCGCGCAGTCAGAGGCGTCACGCCGCGGGAACAGGTGGGAAAAAGTTTGCCCGGCGGCGACTTTGCAGATAACTCTCGGTGCTCGCGGCCGCGCCATTACTATGATTACACGCGAGGAAACAGTCGTCCGGCGCGCGACGGAAAAAACCACAGCGCGCAGGGCGTGAAAAGATTTACGGCCGGGCCCATTAGAGAAGTGTGTGCTTCGGGTGGTATGATATTGCTGTATACTTTGTTGCGGTCACGTTTAACGGCACGCATGTTTGTAGGTTAGCTTGCACAGGCGAATAAAAACTTCAAAAAGGAATCAAAGTTTACAATTTCCCAATACTTTTCAAATTTTCCACAATAAACCCTAACAAAATTAAAGGTCAGCGTAATACAAGATAATATATATTTACGTTAAAATGAAAAGCTGTAAAAGGCGCAATTAGTGTTATGTCCAGAACAATACACTAACAAGTAAATCAACAACAAAGTTTATTTTTGACTTCTTACAAACCAAATTGCAAATCGTACCGATAAAATGCTTACAACCGTGTATACCAAACGTCCAACAAACCAAGCACGGTCGTCGTCGCCAGAAGATTTACCAGTACAATCTAAAGTAACCAATATCCAATTAGAACCAATAATATGAATATAATAAGACACGGTCAGCATAGGTACAATCACAATAATGGACACTTATGACAGGGAGTTTTATATCCATATAGTACTACTGCTCCGTCACCAGCCGCCATTTATGTACGGTGGGCGACGTTTGCACCAGAGACTTGCTCCTGCCTCCGGTTAGGGTGGCTGCTTTTGCCGCCACGAAAGCCTACGCCGCTTAGCGCATATCCCGGCTGAATGCGCGCACTATTTAAATCACTACATACTGATAGACCGCTTAAGTTGGCCACGGGAAATATCTTCAAAACGGTTTGAAGTATCGAGATGCTATTTGCGCCAAATTGCTGTAGATGATGGGGCAAATAACATTTCTTTCTTTCTACCCTATGTAATTTTAGAGATATTAACACAACTTTTTTTCATGGAAGTATATATTTTTTCTCCATTATCATCAAGTACTTTAAAAATGCAATGCAATGATATAAATATTGTTAATATTCGAAAAGTGTTTTTTGCAAAAACAGTGCAATCAGAACTTGGTAAACGCCATGGCGCGCAAGGTCAGCTAACCTAGCTGACATCGTAAAAGTGAGTCGACGCACCTTGTCGGAAAACGAGAAAGTTCATCAATTATTGGACTTCCTATGCTCTTACTGGTAAAACTCATGACCTCGGTTTTGGACTGACATAAGTTTTATAAGCACAAGTAAGGCATTCATCTTGATTTCAGAGGAGTTGTGTATCTAAATACCTTTTTTTAAATTTTAATTTGGGGAGCGTATAGTACTCCAGGGAGAAAGAAAAAAGCACGTGTACACTTAGGAGAAATCACAGTACATTTATTTCCTTTTTATTAAAGCATTTTGTAACAATTCTGTAGTAAAGTTGTAAGTTGAAATAATTCAAAACAGAAGAAATCATTAATTAAGGAATTCTAAACGAACAAAACAAAGAACCGATCATAAATTATCAAAGAACAGAAATTCAAAAATAAAGAGAATACCAATATTCAAAGTAACATGCAAAGTATTAATCGTTTCGAAAAATGGCAGCGCGCAAGAAATTCACTACTTTCAGGTCATGTGCTCTATTAGTTTCCCGTCGATGGTGATGGATATTTGTAAGCAGCGCGCAAGGTCAGCTGTCCTTGCGCGCTGCGGCATGGCTAGTTCTAATTGCGTTTACGAAGTTCTAATTGCACTTTTTTTGCAAAAAATACTTTTCGAAAATTAACAATATTTATATTGCATTTTATTTTAAAGAACTTTAGAATGACGGAGAAAAAAATATATACTACCAATTAAAAAACCAAAGTTGGATCAATATCTCTAAAATTATATACGTTAATAACAAGAAAACCAAATATTTTATTTGCGCCATCATCTGCAACAGCATAGCGGAAATAGTATCTCAATACTTCAAACACTTTTCAAGATATTTTCTGTGGCCAACTTAGATGGTCCACCCTGTACACTATAAAAACTACCTCTTCCAATAATATGGCGCACTAAGTATCCAACAAATCATAATAAATATTTGAAATAATTCTTGCGCAAATATAGAATAACGAATCATAAATGAACGAGATTTGTGGATATAAAGCTTTTTTTCCGTTCTCATTTTTCGTTTTCTATTTAAAAGTGTTAATATGCAACAAACACTGAGATACATATTTTTAACAAACTCTTTTCACTATATCAAGTATAAACTCGCTAAGAAAGATCATATAAATATTTGAAGTAGTCTCATATTTCTGCCACACTTCTTCCCATAGTCATAGGTCGATGAACCATATCAATATTATAGAAGAGGTACGCTACTCAAAGACGATTTGAAATTGTTCTTGGGAAAGGTGCTCATCTAAAAATAAATCTTTAAAGAAAACTAGGATGCAATTCAGCAGTCCTGCCACTCAAAGTACCACCGTGTTTTGTTCACCTCAGAATACCTGTTTGCACGACTAAGATGAACTACTGTTGAGAGTTTTTTATTTATGGAAAACAAAAAACTAGGTGATATAATGTACCCCAAATTGCATGTTATCGAAGGAAAGGGTCATGCTTCAAAAGATCATATAATCTGCGTAAAAAGAAACCTTAGTTTCTGAGAGAATTGCTGAATGAAAGCAATTTATCTTTAACCTTCTTCATTTCTGATTCCAAGAAGAGTTTCGAATAATCGTCTCCTTTGTTTGCATCCCTCTACGCTGAAGGTTTGCTTCCCTCTCTTCAATATTTGTTGAAGAAATTATTGAGAAACTCAATATCAGGCATCTCTGCACGCTATTCGATATTACTGACTGTCTATCGTGAAACAAATGGTCAACAGAGTCGATAGTGTATTAGGATAATCTGCACCATCATTCGCCTTTAATAAGTTGTGATGCAGAATGGCACATATTTTCTCCCACTAGTTAGTTTCATAATAGGGAGATTTTTCACTGCAAAGCACTATATCAATTGACAAAACTAGCGAACTTCCGCGCATGTGCAGCCCTAGAACATCACGAAGCCCCTTTCTCGGTTCTGTACGTGTATATACTATTTGTTCATGGTATTACTTGACGTCATCAGGGTGTTTGTTCTATTCTTCAAAGTATTGGGATCCACTTTTTCATTTACATACAGATATTGTACTCATAGTTACCAGTCAGGCCAAGATATTATGGAAGAATTAAGGTACACTTGTAAAACACGATTATAGTCTATAATTAGCTTGAAAAGAGAGTGGTACTTACGCATAGTACGCACGGGTTCTGCTCAGGGTGCCATCCTAGGCAATGCTTACAAACGTGTGCACTTAACATGTCATAATTGTTCAGTGAGGTGATCAAATCAGCGGTACAATTCAAGATAAACCAGTGGAACAATTTCACAGTCTGCTTTAGCGACAATCGCCCCCACGCCTTTCCTGGTAGTGTTGGCCTACCGTTTCTGGAGTGTTCGGTTGTTCCTTAACCAAAGGTATCAAATTTGTGTCTCTGTGCATGCGGGATGCATCTTGCGAGAGTGCGTCAAACTGTAAGAACTTAACAATCACATTCGTTGTCCTGAAGATTTTTTATGTTTGTGGACTAATCCAAAGAATCTGGTTCGTGTGCAATCTACAGACTTTGTTGTAAAATTGTGTCATGGCTTGGTGTACGCACTTTAATTTAATTTGTGTAAACCATGGAAGAAATAATCATTGAACTTTAAGTATAAAAGAGTATTCCAATCATATCACTAATACAAAGCAAATGAAATTATCTTCCCAAATTAAGGAAGTTCTTACAGCTATTTAGACTGAAATAAAGCATCATTAAAATTCTTGAAGAATTATCTGTTGGCTATTTTATCTCAATATTTCAATCGATAACTCTATTTGTTTTCGAATTATGGTCAAACGTTTCTTTTGCAATTGTGAAATCCATTAGGTTTCAACGGCCACGTTCCTTTTGAACCCCTTTTTCTCAAAATATAAATTTAAAAATTGATTTCGAATATAACTTTTGTTCTAACGCGTTCATGTGTATTTTAATATTTTATAGGTCAATATCTACAAATATAACAAAAAATTGTTTCACTTTCTGTTTCTTATTAATGATCATTATTACTGAAAATTCAAGTGATATGTTATATTCAATCAATTATATAGAAAAAAATATTTTAGAACTCATTGGTTATTATATGGTCCTGGTTCATTTTGTACATAAGGCATTGCTCTAAATTTCACAATTTAATAAATAAATAAAAAATAATATATGAGGATTTATTAGTTAAATGGTAAATAGCAGCATTGATGATATTTACAATTCAGACTAAAAATTTGAATATTTGCAACATTTGGTATTCAAAATGTGTTCCATTAACCAAAATATATCTTAAAAAGAAGCTAAGGTCTCTTTTAATATAGAAATATATTTTATAAAAATTATTCAAATACTCTCTCTACTTCCTTAACTAAGAAATCTAATGCGAACAGTAATAATTCCCTTGGAGTTCATTCCCCCAGTAAATATCGCACAGTGTTATCTGCATATGCCATTAAGGGATACCTTTGAGGTCTTGTTATTCCTCGGGGCGCTGATGCAAGGCGCTCTAAGGACGAACGAGGACGAGGGCGAGGAAGATGAAAAGGGGTGGAGGAGGAGGAGGAGGGGGGCCGGGTGCGGGGGCCCTGCGGCGCCTAATGGCGTTTCCTCGTAAGACACGTGAACGGGCGGGCGCCGCCGGCGCCCAGGTGGCAAGTGCCAATTATAAAGGGCCACAGTTTAATAACTTTTTTTATTGTTTCATCGCGACGGCGCGGCGGCGGGCGGGCGGGCAAAAAGATTATGAGGTGGTGCCGGAGGCGCGGGAGTCCCTCGCTGCCCTCACCCCTGAACTTTTCACCGGGATTTTGCTCCTTAAATGCGCCTCTGTGGCGGCGACGCAGACTTATAGCGGTGCAGTTAAACCTCCTTGGAAAACTCTGCAGGAATCCCTTTTAAATTTTGTTTGCATACACCGATGTCGACCTGACAAGACATGGAAGAAGGTTATCTTCAACAATACTCCTATAAATGTAAATAATAAAGTAAAAAGTTAAATTTTCGGGAAATACATGGGTCTTTGTATTAGGTATCTGATCTGCCAATTAGTACCTATTGTTAAAAAAATTATAACATTTGTTTTACTCCATTTTCAAGAAATATTCTGAAATGTACAGATTCAAGATTATTAATTTTCTTAAATATAGAAAAGAAAGAAGAAAAAATCAGTGAAGTTCAGATTTCAGTAAACGATTAAGCAGTTTATAAATTATAGGTTGAGTGTATTATTTATTAAATTATTAGAGTTAGAAAATTGCATAATAGTAGGTAACAAACTTTGTCATCTGAGTAAAACAATAACTTCAATTTCACAAAACTTTACAAAACCAAGTATTTCTGAAAATGTATTGCTTGTCAGAATTCGTGGTTATATATAGCCGTATAAACATACAAGAGTGGGGATGCGACAACAAATTTATCGGTAGTATTGAGAAGTACAGTGCGAGGGGGAGTTATTGACTCGTGCATGCAAGTTTTGACTTTTCAGGCGCATTAGGAAGGATTTTCCTACTGAAATAGAGTTCGACATTTAATCCTGAACAGCCCAGTGTTTGTGGCAAAGTTCTTAGGAAATCGAGAAACACCCATCTGGGAAAGCCTCAGGCGGAAGGATAATCTAACCGCTTAAGAACGTCTGCTGCTGAAATTACATTGCTGAAGAAGGACCAGTAGTCGCCAGTGTCTATAGCAGCAATCTCTATAATAATATATGGAGACTTTCAACTTCCAACCTCAGAACGTGAAGCATATTCCAACCAGTGATTAGCAGAAGAAAGAAAATAATTTCCTTGTCCCTCTTTTATACTTTAAAATTAAGTAAACTAGTAGTGCTACAGAATGACAGACACTTTCCCGAATTAGTTTTATATTTCCTTTGGTCTCGGTTTGCTATTCCAACTCGTGACATACTCTTGCCTGCTGCCATCTATCGCCGCCCAAGGTGCATTTTTTTGGTTTCTTAGTGTAAAGCGGAAATATTATTTTAAGATTATTAAAGAACAGTAAAACTTAGTCTTAATGGCAGTTATCTTTGAAAAAAATGGATCCGTTTTTTTAAAATTGGCGTTTAACGTAACTGTAAATTCGAAATTTGAAGCTCTTTTTCACAGAAAATTTTTGAGTGAACTTTATTTGAAATTATTTTAAGAACTTTAACTTACAAATACATAAATGTTTGAAAATTGCAGGAAATATGCATAACAACGACGTGAGAGATCTTTCGATAAATTTACATTTTTGTAATTATTGATAACACAAAAAATACACCGAAATTAACTTTACGTCATATTAAAGAGTCAATTACCACAATCCGTTAGAAATGTTTGAAGCAAAACTTTGGAACCTTTTTTAAAAAAGGCGTTTGAGCGTTTCTGAAATTGCGGAATTTTGAGCTAGTTCTGACAGAAAAAGGTTGAGTGTTCGAGAAGCTTTATATGACATTATTTAAATCACATGTGCTCATAAATACAATAATGTGAAAAAATTGCCGCTAATATAAATATTAACGACATGAAAAGCATGACAAAAAATACATTTTGTAATTTTTGAAAAAACAAAAGAGTAGATCAATGTGGTGTTTATGTTATCTTATAGATTACATTTATCACTATTCCTATCAACAATTTAAAGAAATAATTTGTATCCAGTTTTGAGAAATTCTTGATTTTTGTAATATTTTAAAAATACACAAATTGCAGGCAATTTTGAGTAAAAACTACTAAAAGTTTCAAAAAATGTACAGGATTTTAATGAAAGAACTCACTACGGAAAACAAATTTTATTTGAAGGAAAAATCTCTATTTTCAATTTTGTAGTTGTAGGAAGACACTTCATACTTTAAAGAATTCATTGTTTTGAAATTTTCGCAAATTTAGAGTTAACCGTGAAAATCGGACCTATGCCACGTTTATTAGTGTATGTTACTCTATTATTACAAGAAATTTAATGAATCAATTTGGAGCCGTTTTTTGAGAAAATTCTGAAAATGTCCAGAGGGCTTGATGTAAAGTACCCGCCAGATCGACATGTGTTTCCCTGTGAGAAGTGTAATCGCTTGAGTGCCGGGATCTGTGTCTGGTCCATAACGGACAGACACTACGCTGCCATTGCTCGGGCCCATTGCTGCTAGTGCCCGAAGGGAACGCGTTACCGGAGCCGGCTACACGCCCGGGTTCGCCGCCGGCCGCTTGCCCGCCCGCTTGCCTGAGGAGCGTCGGGGGCCCACGCAACCGCACCGCCGCCGCCGCCGTCGCCACCCAAGCGACCGTTCACCGCCCCGCTTGTCTCCGCTACCCGGACAAAGCCCCGACCGAGAGCCGATGGGCGCTGGGACAATGGACTGTTGAGGGTGATAGCTAGAATAAGGTAGTTTTAAGTTAGGATTAAGTACTTGATGTAACCGAAGGATTAACCTGCGAATTACCAAATTAAACCAGATCTGTTATAAACCAAACCACGTTGCTTTTCAATGCATCTGTGCATGTTTAAAACCAGTTACGCATGCGTCCTGTCCTCATTTCAGTACCAGGGCGACGCTATGGAGCCACTAATGAAGAACAGGTGAGTCGGGCCACCCTGAGGTTCAACTACCCCTGCAGGTAACAACATGGCGCTCCCAACTTTGGAGCGAGAAATAAGTAAATGATAAATAAAAAAGGGGTTGTTACAATAAGGATTTATTTTAAGCATTCGTGTTTTATTAATATTTTCCAAACGTTGCAAGGACACTGCGACAATTTTGAAGAATAGCCGGAAAAATTCCATATCTATTCATACCCTCCTTTTTGTGGAACCTGTCGTTTAATTCACTTGTATTAGTATAGATGAAATTTTGTTTCATTTATTTTTTGTACGTTTTGTGAAAGAGACATGGTTTCAACTGTTGTTTTCATTATCATCACTGTAAGCAACAAAACAACGTTCTTCCATATACATAAACTCTTTCTGTTTTTCTACTTCATTTACACTAACGTATATTCAAAACAATGCCACTCTTCAATTATTTTTTCAATTACATCCATTCGATACTGAAGAAAATTGCGGTCTCAAAGAAAATCTCTGGGAAACGTAAAATTGGAAGTATTAATAAACATGTACTGTCGTTTGTTTTCAGATACCAGAGAAATTAAAAGAAAATTGGAATTCTTATTGCTTTTTTCATTCAATATCTTTGCAGCAAAATCGTAATTAAATTTTGGAGACCAAAATCAAATTTGCATGAAAGAATACGTCAGTTATGCAACGACACCCAAGAATGAAAGTCTTTTTTTCATTTGTCACAATTTTCCCAATTCATTATAAGATACAGAAAAATTAAATTTCAAAAGTTCATCAATAGGAAGTTAGATTAAACATGATAATACTTATAAAGCACTGTCAGTAAAGCTTTCTGTAGAATATAACAACAATGTTAATGTATCAGATTTAAATATGTTCGATGTAAATTTATTTTAAAATATTTCTTCAAGAATAAACTATGAAAATGGTATTAGTATTTAAAAATGTTCTATACAGAATATTTTGCAACAAAACGTTTACAAAATTCTGTATAAAATTTACAACATTAAGACAAACTGATGAAACAGAATTTCCTCTCCCAGAACATGCCAGTAAAAACTAAAAAATCAAATGTGCTAGAGCTAGTACTATTATATCAAGGTAGAAGATCATTGAAATTGTCAAAATATCTACAAACCACGGAGGGATTCGGCGAGGGGTCTCATATGTTAATATCAAAAGCACAAGTTATATTCATTTTCATTATTATTCAATGAGCAAAACTAAAATATTCAGCATTATTACTTGATATTTTCCTACCGAATCTTAATTTAGAATATAAATGCAATTCAATGTTAAAAGAGTGCATTTACAGGCAAATAAACGAGCCATCCCTTGCCTGAATTTGGTCTTGCAATAAAACTATATCTATAAAGCAGCTCTTATTGGGTGACACACGATAAATTTCTTAACTTTGTAGTCTACGTTAGAAATGGAATTCACAAACTGATTCCCAACATATTAAAACCAATCATCCCGTAACAAAATGCATTTTCGACACTTTCAGTCTTCATTGAAGCCATAAATATAACCGTGATATGACGCCTCATTTCACCTCACCTGCACTAAATAACAAACTCTCACATCTGTCACTGCACGTCTTATGAAAAATTACTTCTCCTTTCCCCAGCAAGTGCGCTCCTGGCTCCGACGTGGCATCGGCGCAGGCGAGGGTTTCCGTTCCGCGCGCAGGACGCAAACCAGAATGGGGCGAAGAGGGCAGGCGGCGACTGTGCAGGCCGTGCCGGGGGGAAGGGGCGGAGCGGGATGGGGTGGGGCGAGCAGAGGGAGGAAGTGGGCCGGCGACGGAGCCTGAAAAGGAGGCGACATCTGGGATCACCCGTGTGATGTGCTGAGGGAGGGGGAACATTGGCACTGTCGTTGTGTAGGTGATGTAATCCTCACGTTACCATGACGTTGGGGTTGCGGTGTCAGCAATGTGGCTCGACACAGACATTAACAGTGATATATGTTATGAATGTGACGATGAAAATTGTTGTGTGACTGTGACTGTGACGTGACTGTAGCAGGTACTCTGGCAATGACGGTGTCGCTACATTCAATGAAGGCAACCGGCCTATTGCAAGTAATAGTGACTGTGATGTTGACAGTGACAGTGACAGTGACAGTGACGCGTATCTGACGTAACACGAAGCATGAGTGTCGGTGTCAGGGATGTAAGTGTGATGGGAACACGTGACGTAGACTATTACAATAACAGCGACTGTAATAGTAACTGACACCAGATGTTTTAGGGTAAACGGCTGCATATTCAGTTTGAAAGACAGTCTGGGAGTAAGTGAGGTACTTGGAGAATGAAATTCAGATGGAGGTAGTAATGGGGCTGGTGGTTGGTGTAATGAAATAATGGGCGTGGCGAGGAGCAGCGAGAAGAAGGGAAGGCAAACTGTATGCCTACGAAATGGTTGCGCGATCTGTAGAGGGGCAACTGCGGTGAGACGACAGATCGTCAGAAGGCGACGGCAGGGAAGCGAGTCGAAGCAGGGAGTTTGCAGTGACAAATTCGGTGAAGTAGCAGGAAGCAGCTCCGCGGAGGCCGCGGAGGCGGCATCGCGAGCGGGAGGCGGGGGAGGGAAGGAACATGGCGAATGCCAGAGCGCGCTGCGACGCACGCGGCTTCAGTGACAGGTGCGTGCGACGCGATGCGATGCTGCACGACGCCACGCCACGCCACGCCAAGCGCGCTCTCGAGCGTCGTCGACACAGGCGGCGACCTCTGCTCCTTCGAGACGTCTCTCCCTGCTGTTCCCTGCTTCTCCCCCCTTCTCCCCGCTCCTCCTCGCTACTCCCACTGTTCCCCGCTTATTCCCTCTCCCTCCACTCTTTCCCGCTCCTCCCCGCTGTTACCCGCTCCTCCCCTCTATTCTCCGCTGCTCCCCTCTGTTCCTCGTCGATCCTCGCTGTTCCCCGCTCTTCCCCGTACCACCTATCTTCCCCAAGCTCCACTTCTCCCCCATTGCCCCGTTCCTTCCGCTCAATGCCACTCTGCTTCACTGCGATACCCTTAGTTAAGTAATCAAGAGGCATTTCTATCACTTCGTGTGAATTTTACTTTCCCGTATGCGTATGTATAAATGGAGTAATATACGTAGTATAGGGAAAGTTATGAAATGCTTCGGAAAATCGATTTCGATATTTCAACGGAAATACATGCTTTGGGGTCCCCTGATACGGAAAAAGTAGTTTTTTTTAAAAAAAGACGGTCCGTCCGTCAACATTACTAGCTCCTAAACCATACGTAGTATTTATTTTCCAAATTGAAGAAACCCCGGTCCATTTGGCTCGAGTCGAAACTTTGATATTTTGAAAAACATTCTTTCAAATTTGTGGGTACTTGAAGCCCTCCGGACACTATCTAAATTTTCTCAAAAACGGCCCCAATTTTTTTCCTTAAATTTTTTGTAGAATAGAGTAACATACACTTAACTTATATACTTTTACAAATAGGTTCGATTTTCACGGTTAACTCTGATTTTCGAAAATTGCAAAAGTTTTATTTTTTCGGTGTTTTCCTACAACTACAAAATTGAAGATAGACATTTTTCCTTCAAATAAAATTTGTTCTCCGTAGTGTGTTCTTTCATAAAAGTCATGTACATTTTTTAAATTTCAGTAGTTTTCGCGCAATATTGCTTGTAATATGTGGAATTTTAAAAAATCTCAAAAACAAGATTTTCTCAAAAATGACTGCAAATGTTTTCTTTAAACGTTTGGTAGGAATAGTGCTAAATGTACTCTACAAGATTATATGAACGCCTTATTGTTCTATTCTTTTGTTTTTTGAAAAATTACAATTAATATTTCTTACTTGTCTCTCACGTCGTTAATATTAACACTCGCGGCAATTTGTTCACATTATGGTATTTTTGGAAACATGTGCTTTATATAATGTTCTATAAAGTTGCTCGAAAACTCAACCGTTTTCTGTGAAAACGAGTTCAAAATTCCGCATTCTCAGAAACGTTCAAACGCTACTACCTCAAAAACAGCTCGAATTCCTTTTTCTGCAAACATTTCGAATAGGTAGTGCTAATTGCACTCTTTAATATTACGTGAAGTTAATTTCGGTGAATTTTCTTTTCAAAAATAACACAAATGTAAATTTTAAAAGATTTCTCACGTCGTTGATATACACATTTTCAGTAATTTGTAAACACTATTTAATTTGTCAGTTTAAGTACTTAAAATGACTTCAACTTAAGTTTCTTTAAAAACTCAAAAATTTTCTGGGAAAAAAATGTTTCAAATTTTGAATTTACAGTAAGGCTTAAACGCTAGTCTTTTTAAAACTGCTCCAAAATTTTCAAAGAAAATTGCCATCTACCACTAGGTTTCACTGTTCTTTAATAACCTTAAAATAATATTTTCGCTCTACAATTAGGAAACCGGAAATTTAAGAAAATGTCCAAAAAATGTATTTTGGGCGTCGATAGATGGCAGCTGGTAAGAGATTGTGGCAAGCTTGAATAGCTAGCAGAGAGCAAAGTAAACATAAAACTAATACGGGAAAGTCTGTGCCATTCTGTAGCACCACTAGTTCTATTTAATTTCATGGATGGATGTTGTTAAAGCAACTTCCCGTTTCTAAAAATCGTGTATACTATAAATAAATATATATATATATATATATATATATATATATATATATATATATGTAGGTATATAAGAAATGATAAAAGTAATTTACAAAGTTTAAGCACGAGAAATGACTACAGTATTAGATTTTCCGATCATTCACTGAAAAATTTCCTATGTCTTTAATTATATAGAATGTGCACATAATACCATGCATCGAACATCACTGCGTGATTGGTGTTTCTATTTCAATAAGACGAATTATTAATAAAAGTATGTTATGAGAGGAGTATTCTATATAGAAATTAGTCGTAAATTTTAGTCATTAAATCTACAAGAAAGCTAAATAATTTTATGCATAATTTACTTATTAGTTTTTCTTAAACTAGACATGAATCTCAAAGAAAAAAATATTTCACTTCCAAATAACTTGACTATTTAACTCCGTTATTTCTTCTAAGTACTTTGATCGCAAAATAATATGTGTTAAATACTGTTGCTATGTACTCAGGCAGTGCTTCGCTTTTACAAAGTGTAGCGAGTTTGTGTGTGTGCGTTTATAATTCCCGATCGCCCAAACTACCGACATCACTAGACTCCATAAGTGACCGTATACTGCCGACAAGTTACACTGCGGAAAGTGGCGGTAGTCCTTCACACTGGGACGAGAAATCCGCCGCCGACCTACACGTTGGCTTGAAAGGTTATTATCCTTTATGTATCGCCCCCCACCGGTAGAATACCGCCTCAACCAGGAGAAGTTCTAAGCTCTAGTCTGGTCATTCGCCATGTGTGGTAGTGTAGTGGGAGAGGAGAGAACAAGGATGAAGGAGGAAAGATTGCGTGCGATCCTTGGTCAGTTTGTTTGAGCGTTCGTCAAGTAATGACGGGAGAAACTAAGAAAATTCGTGATCAGAGGAACTGATCGCTAAAGTTCTCTTCTAGCCAAAGATGAAATTCGACTTTTGACATGTACCATCTACTGCCGAAAATCCGCCACCATCGAGATCCAAACTCGAGGACCTCCCGGTCTGCGTTGCTTCATCGCTGCAGCCCCGGCCATTGCAGCCCGATTTTTAAAGTGTATAAGTAAAGATTGTGTTAATGTAAGCATTGTCCCCTAAATTAAGAACTCATTTCTGTTACAATCATTGCAAGGAGCATTCTAGAAATTACTTCATGGCTAGGTATACTGCATATCACAGAATTATGATCGCTTTTCATGATTGCCCTGGTCACAAATTGGCAAGGGCAAATTGATACACCGAGCGTGCCACCCTGTGGTTTGCCGCACGGGCGCAAAGGAGCACGTCGAGAGGCAACGTCTCCCCAAGACGCGGACGGCGGCGCAGCACAGTCCCAGCGTTGAACGAAAGGAGTGGAGCGGGGCGAAAGGGGCAGGTCTGGGTGTGAGTCGCGGGGGCGGAACTCTGTGGAGGGTGTGAGGCCGAGCGGGGAGAGACTGGTGAAGCGATGCGGAGAGGGAGGGGTGCGGCGGACCGGGAAGGGCCTGGGCAGGCAAAGGGAGAGGAAGGAAAGGGTGTTGCAGGGAATTATGGGACTGAGAACGGCGAGGCGGGAAAGGGCGGAGTAGTGAAGTGTGCGCCGGGGGAAGGGCGGGGCGCGGAAGGGAGGGCGAAGCAGTGCGGGGCATGTGAGTCCAGGTGGGAGGAGACGGAGAGAGCGGAGGGGAGAGGGATGGTGCGAGGTAGACCGGGGTGAGGCAGGGGATTGAAGGGGGGCATTGCTGGGCGAGTGAGGCCGAGCGGGTGGGTGGTGGGAAGCTGAGCGGAGAGGGACGGAGTGAGGCGGAGCGGGAGGGGCGCAGGGCGAAGCGGAGGGAGGAGGGCTGTAAGTCGCGCGGAGGCCCGTGGCGGAGCGGGAAAAGCCGAGGTGGGACGGAGACGCGAGGCACACGAGGCGCGCGTCCTAAGCAGCTCAGCGCTTCTATGTTTAATGGCGCGCCGCCTCTTCGTCTGTTCGGGAGGCGCCTCACACTTAATAAGACTTGCCCTTTACCGCCCGCTGAGCGTGCTAACCGATACGCACGACGTACCACCTCCCCCCCCCAATCCCGGAGCACGCGCTGTCGCCCGTCCTTTCTTGGCAATTCACGTTGCCTGCGATACTCTGTCGGCTACGCGCCTGGCAGCTGACACAAACTTCTCGCAAAGGTTCTGTCGCGCTTCACAGGGATGGCGATGACTCGTTTATAAGGAGGAACATTTATTGGTCTGCATCCTTGAAGAGGCTAGCAGATAACGCAATTTTGAGACAAAAATTCCTCTTTCACTATTTGGAAGATAATTCCCTACTGCTAAAAACAAGGGGCGTACGAATTGGGTCATGAATTGCGGGCATTGCTGTATATCCTCGACCCGCAATACGTTGACCTCCGAGTATGACGCAAGCGCAAGCTGAACGTGTTTGATCAGCGCGTTCACGAGGTAGTACGCTTGGTTGGCGATAAGACATTCTCCGGCTTTTCGTAGTATTTGTCATTAGAGTTTCCTACGGCTCCACGGTAGAGCTAAGTGAACCATGGAAGACAATAGCGGGATCACGTTCCGAGAATATGGAGACATGGAGGCAGTTACTGCTTGGCAACCAACGAAGCTGGCCTAGTTTATCGGGAACGATTACCCGATCGTCGCGTTCCTTGTGCGCAAGCAATACGCGGCGCTTTCAACAGACTCGTAGAGGCGGAAGCGTTGCACTTTGCCGATTCAGACCGCCCACACGGTTTACTGGACGAGCAGGTCGTCCCGGAGGCTACTTCGGACGATGCAACTGCTAGCACACAGCAAGTGCGGGGGTTTACAAGGATGCATTGTCAGCGCTTATGCAATGTTCTAAAAGATGAAGGATATAAACCATAACCATATTCTTGTTCATGTTTAGTTCGTGAATTAAACAATTATGTCAGTTTGCCGACATTTCGGAGTTTTATTTCTCTCTCTTCATAGCAGTATTACATCAGCAACACGGTGTACGCAATAAATTATTGGTTTCACAAAGTATAGCTCGATATTAATCAGTATCAATATAGTAATCAATATTAAATAGTATCAAACAATCGCTATGACCAATTACAAAGGAACAAACAAAAAACACGACAGCAACATCATTATCATGAGGAATGCAACACCTTACTATCATGAGGAATATTTAAGATACATTATAACCCATTTGACCACTCATACGACATGGGATGTCATGATAACCCACTCACATAGATATCATGATCCCAACAGAAATGGTGTTACAATAGTAATATTCGTGCAACTTTTCTTGAACGATGACCTTGATCCCCCTCCCTTGTGCAATAAACAGTTGAAGGCAAAAGCTCGCAGCGGGCACTAATGACAACCTTCCAAGCATTGAAACTTCGTTGGCGCGAAACAGAAGCTAGTCAAAGCCAGTTGCTTTCATAGTGCAGAACCCCTGTTCAGATTTATTGTCAATATCGAAAGAAATGGCTGAGTCAGGTCCAGGTTCTTCAAGGGAGTCAACTAAAACTCCCGAAAAAGTTTGCAGTTTTGACTTTCATTTCACAGACGTTGGCATTACTTAAAATACTCTAGTGGCCGACTTTGTAACTAATACCCCCACTCCACCCGAAATCGTCAATCCATCGTTCAAGTAAAGTTGTACGAATAATACAAGCAAGACAACCCCCCATCAAGGAAAGTACTTCCGGTACAACGTATGTTGACACATTGCCGGCCAAATTAGTTCAAATTTGGCGCTTTGTCTTCTTTAACAGGGCGTTTGATGTTCTTTGAAGGCGTTTCAGAGGAAAGGATTATACATTTTAAACTTGGCGCCTCCGAGATTAATTTTCCCCAAAAAGCCGCGCGAATTTCTTCTCTGTTGATCAAACATTCATTTCTTCGTGCAAAGTTCCTTGAAGTCTATTGTCAACTTCTTTCTATTAGTTCGGAGCGTCACCGAAAGATCGCACCAGCTCCTGGGACGAATCCCGCGTAAACTTGGCATTGTCGAAATGCTGGGAATTTTCTATCGCAGACGCCTGCTCGCATTGTCACCACAAGCTAATGCGGAAAGCTGAGTAAAAGCGTTTTGAACATCTTCAAAGTACGATCCAGAGTGTGCCAGGCACTGGATGTAGTAGAAACACGAAGCAAATAGCCACGGAATTCGTAAGGAAAGGTCTAATTTCGTTTGGACAGAGGTAACTGTGACAATTTCTTCAATACTCGTTAATTCTTTCTCCAAGTAACAATCCTTGTCAATTGTGTGTCAACTCTTTTCCAGAACACTCTTGTCTGACAAAAACTACTGAGATGGAAGAGGCGATGTTCCGTTGCCATTTCCATCAAAATGCTCTCCCATCTGTTCTTCGACTATTTCGCCACCTGAACAACGTACATCAAATAATTTCAAGTTGCTTATAAATGTAAGCAACTGCCTGTTGTTTTTTAAACGTGTCGCGACGCATGTGTTAATGTACTTCATGCATGATGGACCCGGCCCATTTTGCCGCCGTGCGCAACCACCTAAGTGGACAATATTGGCAGCAATGATAGCCCTGACATTGCTGCGCGTGCGTGGATCGCTCCCGCAGCGCGCGCGGTGGTGCACAGATTGGGCGGGAGCTCATTTCAACCTCCCCCTATTGTAAACACTAATAAAATAGCATTGCTGTACCGTTACAAAGTTTGGAATATAATACATACAAGTCACGAAATGTCTTTAAAAGTAAATGGATAAAATTTCATTAATAGTTACACGTGTTTTTATTTTATTCATCGCCCGAACTGATTAATAATTTATTATGATGCTTGCTTCGCCTCGCGAAGTCTTTTTTGAGTTCGGAATGAACGTTTGAATTTATGTTCTGAAATTTGTCTGTACCAACGAAAACATTCTTAAATTCAGTAATATTCAGATATTTATCAAATTTCAGAAGACAGGTCTAAACGTAAATTGAGAAATGCAAAAATACTTGGATATGCAAAGGTGTGAATGATACTTTCGTAAATATGTTCCTTCGTTCCTCAACAGCACAGTATTGTAGTGCAATTAGCATGTTATTTCCTGAGCTTGGTATCAAGGTGAAAAGCAAAAGTCGAAGCTATTCCAAGTGCACGTATTGTAAGACGATGCGTCCTTTCCTTTCACAATTCAAGTGCCCTTTAAACTGCAAATTATTGACCACTTTGCGGCGAGTAATAGCAAATGCAATGAATATTTTTCGAAACTGAGCTTCGATGCATTCAAATACAAGGATTTTAGTGCAAGGTGCATTCAAAGTATGCGCGCCTGTAATAATTGCGCGATTACCTGTAAGAGATTCGTCCCTGTATATCAGGATTGTTTTGGTTTTAGAAAAAATAGCTTGATCTAATAACTCTAACAATCATGTGAAAATGAAAATATATAAATCACAAATATCACAAGGGCTGAGATATCGACTTATATACTTCAATATTCTTCAGTATTTAAATTCAATAATTTATTTTTTTTTTATACATGTATTGCTTTTATTGCATACTTTAATATTACTTTATTTTAATTGTATTTAGATTAATTATACTTTCGTATAAGAAGAAAAAATATTTATATTTTGTTCAAAATTTGATCTATATTATTCAAAAATACATATTTTTTCGAGTATTTTTTCCAGTCCGGGATTGTTGATATTATTAGAAAATATAGTGTCTAAACTTCTCAGTTGAATGACTTGGATGTTAGAATCCTACCCTGGATATGAATAATTGTCTTTATGTTGTTTTTTGTGTTCTGTCGCAGTGGAAATCGCATTTAGTTGATTTCAACCTCGAGGACCTTTCAAATGAGTTGATGTGTATGTACGTTTTGAATATTCCCGTTAGAGTAACTGACTTCGGAAATATCTATAATATCTATGCACTTTTGAAAAACACTAGTGAAAGATAAACTTAAATGTTCTGAAGTATTTTTTGAAAATTATTGTTCGAGTGATTCATCGCTATGCCTATTTATGGAAATGAACAATGATACGAGCAATTGTCAACCCGAACCATTTATGTACTTTCCTTTAATAAAAACAAATTCCATATAGAATCTTCCGTCAAAACTACGATTGAATAGCAATGTATTGTATTATACTTAACTGAGAATATGCTCTATTTACCTTTTATGGTAACAATATTCAGTAAATCCTCATTAGCACGAACTCGCTTAACACTAATTTCGCCGTAACACGAACAAAACTTGGGTCCCGGCAAGGGATTACAGGAATACTTTCATTTATAATAATAAGGTAACACGAATTTTGATAACACGAATTTCAATTATTTTGGTCCCTTGGAATTTGCGTTAATAAGGTTTTACTGTAATAAAATGTCAATAAAATTGCACAGGAATTTAAAACTGGGTACTCTCACCTGTATCCAGAACACTAACCATTACTTTATAAAGCACAAATGAGTGCTCAAATATAGTGCAGTGAAATTATCATCAGTAAAAGAATCCTTGAACTAGTTCAAAGTCCACAGCAAAATCCTTCTACCATCACTTGAAACTACACTTTCATGCAACTCTATTCGAAATTTCTTGAAATAACATCGCAAATTTAATTCCACCTGAGTAGAGACAAAACTACACTCTGCGATGTTACACATTCAAGACCTGTACCAGAATTCCGCGCAACGGCAGACTACTGTCATGTGTATCGTCTTTGAATTAATTGAAAGGTAAAAAGACTTGAGCATTTCGTAAAGCTAAAAAGAAAGCGGCAAAATAGCCCTGAGGTAGGTCGCAGAATATCGTCCGAAACGTTGACACCATTGCCTAGGACGCGGCCAAGTAGCTACTGACGGACAGCCAAGTAGTTACTGACTCCGACTACGGAAGACTACTCTCTCGAAAAGAAATGTTTGCAAGATAGCTCGTTTTGAGCTGAAAAACAGTTGACTGGATTTTTGAATGAATGGTTACATATAACACGTGCTGTATTGTATTTTACGGATAAGCGTAGAAAGTAATAGATAAAAAATAAAAAAACTGCTATAAAAGGAAGAAATATAACAGATTTAATTGCTAAAGAAAATCAAGGACATAATCATCTGTATGAACCAGAATAATATTAAGTGATTGAATTGAATTATTATAGTAATTCAGAAACGATTGTATAAAGAGGGGGATAGTTGCATGAGTAGTATGTTCAAGAAAACAAGCGACGATTGGAGCGAGCTTTCTTATATACCACGAGTGCTTTTATACCCCTTTATACATACGTTACGTCCAATATTTTTTCGTTTCCATTTACGAATAATTAAAGTTTTGAGAAATTCAAACGCATCTTTTCCTATCGAGGTTTAGGACATTTGATGACATATTGTTTCTGAGAAGATCATGTTAGTGAGCCTTGCATTGTTTGTTTGCAAGGAATATTTGCGTATGGAAGGTACTGAACACGAAGCTGACAAAGTCATTAAAGCATTACTTCCCATGAAAAGTAAAAACAGGCATGAAAGAGAATACAACATACGTACAGTCTTACGATCAGAATGAATGGATACGATTGTAATATAATAGGACAAATTAATAATCAAAAAAACTAACACACTCAATATCCGCAAACACACCACCCTCACAGCAATTGACAAGAACACTACAGCCATGTACCTCACAATCCCCTATGTAGGACACTTTCCTCTTAAAATAGCCACCACACTCAATAAATTTGGTCTCAAAACTTCTTTCAACACACTGATACATTACAGGAAATACTAACCAACACTAAAGACCCAATCCCACTTACCTCCTTATGCAGGGTCTACGCTCTCACTTGCAACAACTGCAATACCATATGCATAAAACAATCAGAGCAAAATTCTCACAGAGAATCAAAGAACACGAACAAGCATGAAAAAACAACACCACCACAGTCTCACACTTAGCGCATCACTTAAATTTAAACAAACATACATTCGACAAACACATTAATTTCTGTATTCTAGAAATTGAAAACGGATACTGGCACAGAATAAAATTAGAATCCTTTCATATACACAACCTCAAAAAACAGAACATTACTTGTTTTAAGCAGCAAATCGCAGAACTTTCGTCACCTCTACTATAAATAGCACAAAGTGAATACCCTTAACTCCACTCGCCATCGCTCGCCCGACCCCTCCTCACGCCTCCACCAGCACTCACGCGTCTCACGACCCTTCTCCCGCGAGCCCCTCCCCTCTGCCCGCCCCCACACGCTGCCGATCTTAAACAATACACACTCTCTTTGTTTTCGGCCTGGAAGCTGCAAGGTATGTACGACCCAGTTTGCTTACGCATATGGCTTACAATGGCAACATTGTGTATAGAACATTTTGTAATAATTTATACTTCATTTGCATAATTCTTGTATTAATGTAATTGTATGTCTGTAATTTTAGTTTTAGCTCAGAGGATAATCGCTAAGCCATCGAAAATATCTTAAGCATAATATATTTTTTGATACCAGACATATTTTATTTACCGTATTTAATTATTAGAATGTATCTACCTCACCAGCGATCTAATTAATAACATAAAACTATTTAAAGAACAAATAAAACGACTAAAGATAGATATTTGCAACTCACCAAACGACTTAATATCACTGCCTCCTGGAATGATTTCGTGTACGCAATGGAAGACACATTATAGTAGTTTTGGTTTAATTAACTAATCGTGCACCTTAATTACATGAAAAATCGTTGATTATCTCTATTTTAATAGCATGCGTGCAATTAAAACACCAACGTGCAAATAAAACATCCACAACTACCAATCAAAATTCAGAAAAGAAACAAAAACGTTTCATTAAGACTGCAAAGCACAGACGTGGCCAAGGTATTTCCAGTTGTCCAGGTGAACAAACATGTTCATCACAAATTACGAACATACATCGACTACATATAAGCAATGAATGAATATATCTTAATTGGTGTAGTATATGTTAAACTTGCTAATAGAACAACATAAAATATTCAACATAAATAAATTAAATGTTTTACAAGAGCAACATTTGGTCATTTCGTAGACCTAACACAACTGTCTTAGATGTAAAAATGTTAACATTAGTCGTGTTTACAGGTTGTAAAAAGTAGGCCAGCGAAACTGTGTCAGAAGTGACTTTTTATCTTTCCAATGTTTATACCTGTTGTATTCTCTCTCATACCTGTCTTCACTTTTCCTGGGAAATAATGTTTTAACGCCTTCGTCAGTTTCATCTAATATCTCATCCGGAATAAGTTCATTTCCTTCCATTTGACACATTTCTTTATCCTGTAAGTCAATGTAATAATGATCATGCGTACACTATACATGGCCCAAAAAAAAGGCCTTTTTCAGAAGCAACATGACATCAAATGTATGCCTTGAATGGTAAAAATGTGCTTGAATTTCTCAAAATGTAAATTATTCTTAAATGGAAACGAAAAAATATTGAACGTAACATATGTAAAAAGGGGTATAATTGCATGAGTGGTATTTTTAAGAAAATAAGCAACGATAGGAGCGAGATTTTTACCTAGAGTGCAATTATACCTCTCTGTATCCACTCCTTTCGTTAATTACTATAACGATACGAGTGGATGAGGAGGGGTATAATTGCAAGAGTTTTCTTATATACTACGAAATCAATTATACCTCTTTATCCACGTATTACGTTATTTTTTTCGTTTCATTTAAGCGTAATATATATTTTAAGAAATTCATGCACCTATTTACCATTCACATAACACAAAAACGTTTTACGTTATTTTAATACTTATACTGTTTGTTTTCACAGAATAGTGTAATGTGCATATTAACAGAGGAAATTGATTTGACTGTTTTAGAAAAAACAATCGTACTATACATGTACAGTAAATTACATTGAGAAAATTAATATTTTTGCTGACTCCTAAGATTGATTAATGTTCGAAACTCTGTGAAATAATTATATATGTCTTTCCTAGCCACATAGAAACAATGTGGATTCGTGGTAGACATTTCAAAGTTCTACTGAAAACTCTATTTACCTCCACTGCTACACCACTTTCGACATTCAAACATCTAATATACCCTGCAAGTGAAACGCCTCTGAGGAGAAACACCAATGCTAAATATTGTGCGAGAGGAGAAAAGAGAAATTATTTAAGTAAAATTAGATGATTGAGAAAATTCTCGGAGCGCGAAGTGTAGAATGAACGCATTCCTCCACATGGACTCAGTCTTCGCTAGTGACACTTTTCGCCCTCGTAATGAGAAACATTTCTAGTAAAAATTTTTCTCGGGCACCTTCCCTCAGGCGTTTTCTCTTCCCTAATGAGAAACCGTCTGTATCCTGCGCCAAACCCCTGCTTGACCTTGTTGTTGACATAGAACGTCTTCTGGCATTGCACCTTATTATGTAATGTCTCAGTAAGTTTTTCACGGTAGTACACTTAGCTCATGCTCAGACAGCGTCAATGTTTATTTCTTTATTCATTAGAGTCCTTTGTTCGTGTAATTTTCTTCTCTCTTGTAATGCTTTCTGTAATACTCGTAAATATTTCATCTGACGGGGATTTATCAGCTCTCTATAACATGTCTCCGATTCTTAATAATGTGCATTTTACTTTCTCCTCAATCAAAATTTTATCAGTATTCTTATTTGCCCGCGCCTTCCCTCTCAAAATATACATGTTTTTCATTTATTCAAATTTTCAAATTAAAGTCCGTATGTTCTTTTGTAAGGCAAATATCAGTGCTACACAAATATTACTAAAACATAACTTATAATGCTATGCCTCATTCGTAATCCCTCATTCTAACCCCCACATCCACTGATAAGAAAAATATAGGAATTCTGTACGTCTCTGACCCATACCATGGCTAGGGGTACCCTGAAGAGCCTCATGGATCCTAAATAATATTTTGTAAATTACGGCGTCATGGACATCATTCTAGATCTTAGGACCCGAAAAACCACGTTTAAAAGTCCCGAAACGCACCGTCGTCGTCGGAGTATGTCGGTAGGTGTGTGAGGAAACATGCCTTCTAGCGGGTCGTGTTTTGCGGATTGCATCTACGACTGCCTAGTTGAGATGTATATGGTTAAAATGTATACGGGGTTAGTGTAATTCGTCCTTTCTCAGTAAAATTATCTTTCTCTTGGCATTTTTATTTGTTAGTATTGATTGGAAATGATCAGGTATAATGATGTGCATGATATGACCGGTGCATGATATGACCGGAGCATATCATGTGTATGATATGCTCCGGTCAAATTTGAAAAAAAAAACTATATGCTCGGATATTCTCTGCTTTACACTTCTCTGTATGAGCCCTTTCTTCCTGGTCGGTGCTCTGTGCAAACATATGTTAGAGTTATTTTTACTTTCTCATATACGTACATATTTACGGAGTAATATACTTAGAATCGAGAAAGTTATGTAATGCTGGGGAAAATCGATTTCAGAATTTCAACGAAAATACACGTTTTGATGTCCCCTGAAAACGTAATAATAATAATAATAATAATAATAATAATAATAAACAATATATAAATAGTAACAATAGGAAAATTGAGCAAAAATCGGCTCGAATATATTGAAATAAATTCAAGTAACGAAATAATCAACTTTTCATGTAAATGTGTATCCTTTCACTGCATCAATATATCACTGCATTTAAAAATCACGACCGATATTCTACTTTCTGGGGTGAACGCGAAACTCCCTAAAAATTTAGAACAAATTTTCAACAGTGGAGCTTTAAAGAGCTTAGCAGCAGTTCTCTAAACCGGAGTCAGGTGACTAATCCCAATAAGCAGCTTTTAATAAGAGAAGTTATGAGTGCTTACAATTGCACTCGCAGGGCTTTTCCATTTAATTTCGAACACCCATACCAAGATGTAAGCAATAAGCTGCGCCAATGGCAAGCACTGTATGTTGCATTGACTCTAGTTCCATGTACATACATACATACATTGCTGAACTCGAAATCGAGTATATAAAAACACATTTTTTGGATTGCATATATAAAATTAAATGTCTAAAAAGTTTAAAAAGTTTAAGAAGAATAACCTTCACTTCCGTTTAAAAATTAAGAACTACACTCATGTAGACAATAAAAAATAAAAAAAACTGTCCATGGCTATGAAGTTTGATGCGTCTTACGGTGACTGAAAAGACCGATCCGCGAGAAGATCACCCGACCGCACTCCGGACACTCGGACACTTCACTGGGCACATTTCTTCTTCTTCTGTTTTGGTGTACAACACTAAAGTTTTTACACACTCGTCTCCATTCCAGTCTGTCCAATGCTAACGTCTCCCAAGAATCTTGCACTTGCGCTTGCTTCAGCGTGCCGTGGAGAACATCTTTATATCTTTTGATTTGTCCTCCTTGTTTCCTTTGGCCGTTCACAAGTTCACCATAAAGAACACATTTAGGTAGTCGATTCTCTTCCATGCGATACACATGACCAATCCATCTGAGTCGTGCCTGTGACATCAGCATCTCAATATCCCTGCATTTGGCTCTTTCGAGAACAATCTTATTTGGGACTTTGTGGAACCATTTTATTCTCATGATTTGCCGTAGATGTCTCTGCTGTAGCGAGCTGAGAGATTTTATGTGTCTTCTATACGGTGTCCAAGTTTCGCACCCATAGAGCATTGTTGGAATAACCACTGCTCGATATACAGCTGCTTTAGTTTGGACAGATAGATCGTGATTGTCAAACACTCGTTCACGTAGTCTCCAAAAGGTCTTGGATGCAGCATTTATCCTGTATCGTACCTCATCATCAATATTCGCAGTTCTGTTAACTACACTGCCTAAATAGTTGAAACAATCAACATATTCTACCTTTCTGTCCTTTATCATGATATTCGTTTGCGTTGCACCAGGAGGGCAGGACATGACTTTCGTTTTATCGATGTTAATATTTAGTCCAAGTGCCTGATATGCCCAAGAATATGTTTTAAGGATTTCTTGTAGATTTTCCGCTGAGTCGGATATCAGACCACAGTCATCAGCATATTGAAGGTCCGTGATAAATTTCGTTCTAGTTTTAGCTCGTAGTCTCCCCAGATTAAAGAGCCCACCATCAAATCTATGTCTTATTTCTAGGCCTCTTGTACACAGCCTGGTATCGACTATTACAGATAATGCTGTAACAAATACAGTGAAAAGTAGGGGTGCTAAGACACAGCCCTGGCGGACGCCCGTCATTGTTTGGAAAACTTCGGTTGGTATTCCATTGTGCACTACATTAGCACGATTGTTCTGATGTAAGCTCCTGCAAATCTGCAGAAATTTTTTAGGTACTCCAAATGATTCCATGATCATCCATAGGGCTTCTCTGTTTAGAGAGTCAAACGCTTTCGCGAGATCAATAAAAGCTATATACATTTGTGTTTGTTGTTCCTTGACTTTCTCTTGAAGCTGCCTTAGTGTAAAAATAAGATCTATGGTTCCTCTCTGTGGTCTAAATCCGCATTGGGATTCAGGGATAAGGCGGTCCATGTGCTTGAGAAGTCTAGATGCCATCACTCTCGCCAAAATCTTGCCACCGGTTGATAAGAGAGAAATGCCTCTATAGTTATCGCAATCTGAGGTACTACCTTTCTTCTTAAAGATATTTATGATCTGCGCATCCCTGAAGTCCTGTGGGACAGTCCCAGTAGTCCAAATTAAATTAAAGACTGACCTCAGATGCTCCAGAGTTGTATCCCCCAGAACTTTATAAACTTCTGCTGGAATATTGTCCTTCCCTGGGGCTTTATGATTTTTAAGAGCCCCGATGGCGCATTTTATTTCCTCCTCGGATATTTCAAGATCAAGAGATTGATCGGGTTCGTACTTAGGAATACGGTTAATGACCTCTTTATCTATATTTGTCTTCAGATTTAGGATAGAGGAGTAGTGTTCCTTCCACCTTTCTCTGATTTCTTCTTCCGCTGTTAAAAGATTTCCATTTTTGTCCTTTATAGGGCAGATTTTTCTGTAGGAGACACCATATATTTGTTTTACTGCATTGTAAAAGCTTCGTTGGTCATGTTGATCAGCAAACCCTTGGATTTCCTCTGCTTTAGTACGCCACCACGCATTCTTTATGGCTCGCACTTGGTTTTGGACCTGTTGTTTAAGTTTCTTATATTGACTTTGAGCGTGGAGATCATTTGCTTTATTTTGTAGAGATTGGAAGGCTTTATGTTTGGCATCTAATAGATCTTTAATTTGTTCTTGATTTTCACTGTACCAGTCAGGATTTTTACGCGCTCTTGTGGTCCCCAACGTTGTTTCACTTATCTTGTATAATACATCACGTAATTCCATCCAGCATATTTCCGGTTCACTATTTATCACTAGCGACGTTACCTTTCCCTCTATATTTTGACAGAGGGTTTTCTTAGTTTCTGAGGAGGAAGAAAGCCTTTCCAGATTAAGGCGGGGGGGGCCGCGTCTTAGGAAACATTTTCCTGCGTTTTGGTTTTGGTTTGAGCTTCATAGACATTTTAGATAATACCAAACGATGATCTGTCCAGTTTTCTACGTGCGTTATAGCCTTCGTAATGTGTACTTCTCCGAGCTGCCATTTCTTAACTATTACATAGTCAATGTTAGTTCCATGTACAGACTTATTGAATACCAAGTAACAATCCTTTTATTGACGGTTGTTTTTTTCTCCAACTCATAAACCTCATATGAATTATATAGAGAACAGTAAACATTTAAAATTGCACTTATTTCTTAGACAAATACAGCAAAAGTATTCTTCATCGACAAACAGGAAAGTAAGAAATGGAGAATATTTCAAAAGAAGAGTTCATTTAATTCTATAATAGTTTATTTATATTTCATTAATATTATCGTACAAGTATTATATTTTATTTCTAATATTTATTTCGTTTTTTCTGCTTATATACTAATATAATACGTCACCCACCTCCGATGATCCAAAGTCAATAGAACCACGTGATACATGATAACTATTTTTCAAGTTCAACATAAAGTCGCTAAGACACTGAAGAAACAACAATCGAGTTATCCTGCACACAGTAGCCATTACATTTTGCAAGAACGTTTTGAAGAACAAATAATTAAAACAGTAACAATGATCATTTGTTTTAAAAACAACAAAGATTCAACGCTTAAAAATACAGTAATATACGTATTTATACGTATACTGTGTTAATATTCCAATAGCGTAAATAAAAATTGAAGCAAGTAACAAAAAAATAATTCCTTTTATGTCTATTGTCTGCGTTGTAAATTATTATTTTAGTTTGATAAGTCATTTCGCTTCCCAATATCTTAAAAATAATGATGCAGAAGAATCGATTTCATTTTCAATTTATTTATTATATATTTACATAGCCATTTCAGAACATAAATTATATTCTAATTTGCTTCATACATATCAAGTTAGACTACCAATAACGATTTACAACATAATTATTTGTTAATGTTACCAAGGAAACGTGCATGCGGCAAACGTGCATTTTAAGGCATTACAAAGGAACAAAAACAGTTTCTAAGAAGCAAATATCGAATTTCAAAAAAGGCCAACAATGATGTAATTTTCAGCATCAAAAAGAAGTCTATGATGTCTTTGAATTTAACAAGATAGGATTGTGATAAGCTATTTAAAATACTAAAATCTATTTTACAATTGTTTTCTTACATATAAAGTGAATACTTCAAAGGTTTAATGCAAGTAGAATCTACAATTTCTTGAGTGGCAAAAACAACTTCCTTGCTACATCATAGTACTTTAGCATCTGTAATATTTAATTTAAAAAATGTTTCAACACATTCAATATTGAATTCATACTCATTGTCATTATTCCGTTATATTTTTCATGATATTTCGACTAAACTTTCCTTTATTTTTAAACTGGAGCAGCAACTTTTCTCACCTCACTTCGCGAGAACAGATCTTTTACCCCTGCAAAAAAACTTCCCTTTGACAACTGGAGAAGAATACGAGATCCACCCAATTCGATAAGCTTTTCCTCCGTTCGTACACTTGTGAGTACGTAGAGAACAGCCTGCATTACTCGATCAAAGTGACGTTATGATCTGTATGAACTGATATAAAACATATTAAGTAAGTATATTATAAATGTGAACGTTATATAGGTCAAGCCCAATTTCACTATTCATTAAGCCTGTAGGAAGACACGATAAATTAGCGCTAGTTGACAATTGAATTGAGATGATGAGGGACAGAAGTAATAAAAAACGAATATATAATACCAAAATGCGTAGTCAAAAAATCCAAATTATAAGATAATTACACACACGTCTCGCACTCTGCATTGCCCAAGAATATACGATTACGTGTGACAAAAGTAAATCTAGGATAGACGTCACGTCTGCAACGCAGGGTTTCCTTTCGCGACCTTGGTATGCGAAATAGCCTTTGGGCTTGGAGAAGTCTTATTTTATGAGAAAGCGTTTCTTTACTCCGTGTTCCTTACAGAATACATATCAAATAAATGTCATAGAAGAGTGAAAACTGTAGTACGTGTTTGTTCCGCCACCCTTCGCCTGCCTGCTTGAACAGCTGCTGTTCGGAGAAAATTTATTATTTCATGTTTCCGGGGGCGTCAACTTTTATGATCACTAATTCCGTACGTGAAGTGCATGTTATATCACGGGTGGTGGCGGTGGCGGTGTATTTCCCTCACTGGATGGTGATATCCCGCGCCAATCTTCACGTCGGTTTGCGACTTTTTCCCCTCCAGATATAGCTCACCAGCGGACCATTGTCCCAGCTGGGTTAAGCTCTAAGCTGCCGACTGGACTCCCGACACGTAAGGTAGTGCAATGTATGTAATTAAAAGAGTAAGTAAAAGATGAGGATAGGGCAACGAAGAGGAAGGGAAGACTTGCGTGCAGTTCGTGGCTCATTTGTTAAGAAATTGCTCCGGCATTCGCCTGATGTTGATTGGAGCACCTAAGAAAACTGCTGATCATAGCAGCCGGTCGCCACAATTCTCTAAGCAGTGGCTAAATTCTGCCTAGCTATCTAGTTTCGAAAATCCTAGATCATGAATAAAAGTATGTCTCCCTTAGAATTCGAGCCCTAGGACCTCTGCGTCAGAGGCACTGCAGTGGAAGGATTTGATGCCCTCAGCTCCATGAGCCTGTCTATGAGGAGTAGAGAATGAGGTAAAACTTGATGTAAATGATATGTTCAAAAAAATTTCATCAGACAAAGAGTGAAGACATTGTTTAATAGGTCACACATTGGTAAAACGCCTAAGATGGTTCTCACAGAACTTGATCAAACTATTCCCTTTATAATTACATTTTCCAGAGTGTTCTGGTATTTTCAACACACGTGAAATTACAAAATGTCACAGCAACATTAAAACAATCAAAACATACGTATCTCAAATCCCAAATTTAATTGTCATAAAGGACATGCACTAGTGTGTTTAATTATAAAAGCGTCACATATATTATGAGTTTCGATACATGTGATAATGTCTGAATCAGATGAGCACAACCCGCGCCCCGGCGATGTACAATTTCTGCGTCCTGCGGTTGTCAGGCAAATATAATTAATCAGTCTTCGAATATTACAACTGATCTACTAACTTCCACAAGCCTTCAGCGCATGCTCAAGAACGACGGACATAGTATTGTGATAGAAAAGTTGACTAGTGGACCCCTCAGTAGTTTTCATTTGGTGAGTGTGTGACAGCTCCAGGAGATTTTTTCAGTACGCTTACCGTGGAAAATATGCAACAAATTTGATTCGGCCACATTTCAAATCCATGCAGAAGATTGCTCAGAAGGAGAATGCTTCTGAGTAGTGAGAGTTAAACAACGTTTGCGTATTGCACTTAGTTGGCGTTCGTGAAAGTGTAGTTGCATACTGAACCTAGCAAATAGCGGAAGGTTACTTAGGAGCCCGCTCCTTCAAAGAAAATGGGAGGAGCTTTATTTTACTTGAAATTATTATAATTCTCTCATTAATCTATTCCACAGTTTGCACTAAAAAGTTTTAAAATAGAACATTCAAGATATCTTTAACATTTGTTATACATTCCCATTTCCCTACGAGATAGGTAGAAATTTATGTAGTCCTGCGTGAGAAAACTCATTATAGGGCACTGGTAACGAAAACGTGAATAAACCTAGTTGTTACATTTAGAAAAAATATTATATCACGTGCCAGACTGCATGTTTTGTAGGTCCTTCATACCGAAAAATCTAATGACAGCAAACCGTCCGTCCGTGAACAACACTAGCGGCAAAAATGTTCAGCCGATTTTCTCCAAAACTGATATTCCTCTATCGATCTGGCTGATGTCGCGGCTCTTTGAATTTGAAACCGATATTTTATTTTTTTGGGAGAGGGGGGTACTTTACATCAAGTCCCTGGGACATTTTTCAAATTTTCAAACAATGGCTCTATTGTTTTTTATTACATTTTGTTGTTGGATATTGTTTAATGTACGTTTAAGAGAATAGTGACGGCCCTATGTTCGTTTAAAAACCTGATTTTTCGATAATTGCAAAAGTTCAAAGTTTTTGGAGTCTTTCTACAACTGAAATATTAAAGATAAGATTTTTCCATTAATAAAATCTGTTCCTTAAAGATAGATTTTGAAATAAGATCATGTATAATTTTTCGAAATTTTGAGTATTTTTCGGGTAATTTTGCGTGAAAATGCAGGGGGGAGTACGAGATGTTTTAGCACCACTAGTTTGATTCTCGCCACGTAAAAAATTCATTACCGTCGCTGCGGTCTTTTATGATACATTTTAAAAATGTCGAGTGATAAAGGTGGCAGGATTTTCGACAGTAGAAAGAGGCTAGATCGAGTTCAGCCACTGTCTGGAGAATTCTAGGGGCCAAGTGTTTTAGTTTTTCGTGGGTTTTCCGATCAACATCAGGCGAATGCCGAAATAGTACTTTAAAGGACCTTGTACTATCCTCTCCCCCCCTCAGACACATGTCGGGAGCCTAGAGCTTACCCCGGGTGGAGCGGTGGCGGGAGATACCTGGCTGGGAAAAATCCCGTAAGATGACAGGTGGGGCGGCATCGGGTCTCACTGCAATGAGGGGAAAGAAAATCGTCACCTCCCTTGACAAAACGTACACTACATTTACTATTTCTTTTCTTTTCACTTCTGCAGGGGAAACTACGCTTGCAACGGTCTGGGTTGATTCACGGTCGCGCTCGGCGTTCTCCATCCCTTGCCCCTGCCCGCCTAACGACCGACGGAGATTTTTGATAATTCATATTTTTTCTCATTAATCTTCCTCTAATTGCTGAAAGCTCTCCAAAATTTGACTCGAGACGTTTTCGGTTATACACTACCTGCTGGTGAATTATTACAAATAAATACGAATGCCTGGCAGTAAGCGCTGCGTGTACGTTCAAGTTCTTGCTGTCCAGTGTCCTTGGCCGACGCACCCGCTGGTAGAGAATGCGAGCGAGTGCAAGGGGCTGAGATTCGTGAAGACGCGGGAAACTTCCGAGTATCGAGCTGCGCCGCGCCGCCAAGTTCCGCGTCTCCGCGAGTGGCTTTGTCGCCGCCGCACGAGCCGCTGCGCTGGACGCGCCGCTCCGGAGCAGAGCGCCGCCACGCCGCTCCACTTCACAACTTCAGCAGAGGATATCCCCCACGCGAGATTCAACCGCAGGGTGCTTTCACGGAGGGTCACTTTTTCCTCCAAGTTGCACGAGATGCTACATTGTATGCCGTCGGTTTATAGTACTATAAAAATCGTGCCTTCTGCCCGATTTTTGAACTATTAAAATGTAAAAAAAAGTAAACGATATCCACTGTCGCAACGAAATTCTTCATTGAAAGTAAACAGCAGAATTGGAGTGTGCTTTTAAATTAATTGATAGCTGCACAGTTAGTGAGGTGTAATGTTTTTATTTGTAAGGAATGTCTTTGCATTTATTATATTATCAAAACATTAATAGTTGGTATAATGGAAAACATTACAGAATACGAATACATCTGGTAGTGCTTAAATGATAAACAACATATTAAGAAATTAGGCCATGTAGAGGAGGAGTGAAGTAATATTTTCTTGAAATGGGTAAAAAAACAAGCAGCAGCGGAGTACCAGATCTTAAGAAGTGTAAGCTTCCAAAGCAAAATCAATAAAATTATGCTTCATTGATACTAGAGAATTAAATTTAGTAAAATCGAATACTCGCTTTAACATGTGATTTTATACAATTAATGAATTATTACACTTTACAGTTTCAGAATTCTTGACGTAAGCTCACAATTGTCAACAGATAAATAGCACATATTATTACAATATAGTTACGTTGACAACTTATGATCACAGTACAAATATCGCCCTATTGGTCAGTCATCACACAGATACTAACGTGATAAGATAACATTACTAAGATAAATCTCCCAACTTTGGAAACCAAGACCCTAAACATATCCATTCATGCACAAATTAGTTTTTCCAATCAGTCTTATAATATTCTACAAATACAAGTTCACAAAGAAGTATTCAATGAATGTTTAAATGTTAAAAGTCCATCTTAAAACTCCCTTAGAAATTAGTGAGTGGCTTCATAGTGCTTTCACGAGTTGCAAAAGAGTAAGAAAGTGAAAACATTTTAAACAAAGTCTATGTTGATATCGCTTCCCAATGTGATAACTGGATTCAATGAACATTGTTTGTGTAAAAATGAAATTCTCAAAGAGAAGTATGATGAATACATTTAATTATCAGTCTCTTATAGAGGTAAATTTCATGATTTATATACTTTTCGATCTTCCAGCTTTTCAAAATAATTCGCCACCTTGCAAATGACTGAACGTGTAGAACAGAGACCGTGGACACTCAGTTGAATTTAACTTTGAAGAAATAACTCCGTGAACCCTTCAATAGTCACAATAGCTTACAATGATTCAAGTTATTAAGTTTACTTTTCGTCCGAAAGAATTGAATTGAAAGAATTCAAGATCGGAGTGATAAGAAATTATGTTCTCATTAGTAGTCTCGTTCCTCAGGAGAATATAACATTTTCTATTTAAAGGAAATATTTGTATGATATGAAATAGCATAATCCTTGAGAAATACATTACAGTCAACATTGCGCCGCTGCTTTTTATAAATCGTTGTGTGTCTAATCGAGAGGTGAGGCCCTTGTTTCTGATCTGAACGGTTTCAGTAGATTTCTGAATGGCATCAAAATACATAAATACGTTTCTCTACTTTATTGTGAAATCACACTATTCCCGGGAAAGGGCGTATTTGGTGTGCTCAACTGAGTAGCAACTTCTTCAGTAACAGAAGTGAGTTATTAAATGTGTTTTAGTGCATCTATTTTCTCTCGTATGTAATCGTGTATTTGTCTTAAATTATTAATAAATCAAAATTACTTTTACTGATATTATGATGTTGGTTACAACTCTGAGTTGAAAATTTCTAAACGTTTCTACGCAAACTATTCGCAAAAACGACGCCCCGCAAGGTCACAGGCTTCTTAAGCTAGCAATACTTACGGGACAGTTGGAAACAATATTGGTCGCAATGTAATCTAGAAGACATAGAAATGTATATAATTATGTTATATCCAATTCGAATGCTCGCGTACTATTTAACTATTTAAAATTTTGTAAATAATAAAATTCGTATTTAATAGCCAATGACTGAGAATTTGGGGTGTTTTTAATGTTTAGAGGTCACAGCATGAGTTAGACATCTTACTCCAATATGATTGGAATCAGCGAATGATAGACGCTGTTTGTTTAAAATAAAAACGCCATCAAACATTTAATGACTACAACTGAAGAACAAGGCCTCAATCCGGTCCTGAATAGTTTGGTGAAAATATCATCTCAATATCATGAACCGTTTAGAGAATATTAAAGGTGGTTGCTTTTATTGATTAACCCTGTAATTCTCTTATTAGATAGCTTCAGTTCGGTTCACAATGATAGACATTACCATTCAGCTTTATAATACGTTCGACAAATCAAAGAAGTTTACAAACTAGTACTGAGTTGTAATTAATCATTGGTCATCGCTCTAATAAATATTTCGTTATGTTGAGACGACCGCGGTCAGGTGACAGGAAACCACACAGACGAGAGTAAATGCTAAATCGGGAACGGAAGTGAATTAGACACCTCCAAAAGTTCGAGAAAAGCCAAGAATAATAACGAGTAGTAGTTTTACTACTAGTTATTATACATTACTATTAGTCTACATTACTCGTGAATGACAGTATATTACGTGACGACTGATACTAATACACACTCTCGTTCCTTGTTCATGTAATATATTTCATTCTTGTGAATGAAATTAGTAAGTTTCATTAGTACGTTTCAGAATATATTATTAATGATAATAATAGATGATTTCTAACTAAGTCAGCCAATACATATGGATCTTGTTACGTAAAGTTTAACACAAAGTTAACATTTAGCTAGACAAAGACAAGTAATACTATTCAGATTCGCAGAAGTGTCAAATTAGATTGCCTTATTAACGTGGGTGTTTACATTGAAATAATTAAAACATACGTTGCCATATAAATCGTTCTATCATTACATGTTAATATATTATTATATTTTATATGTATTTCAAAGAAAAAATATGAAAATAAACAAAACATCATGGACGCTCTGAATAATCTCCAATTGTTTCTGGTGGGTTCTTTCTACAAAGTCGCCAAACACGTGACTGACGAAATTTGAAATTACAATATATAAAGATCAACTACTGCCTACAGACAAATAAATAATTACTATTTTACTTCTGAGAGAATACAAAACAAAAATGAGAGAACTGTGCGGATAAGGAATGCTCTCTAAATCTCAAACAAAAAATACTTTATAATCGCTTAACTCTAAAACCTCAAAAAAATGTATCTCGTAATCCGTCAATCAAAATTAATAGATATCAAAGAATAATAATAATAACACCAAATATAATAACAATAATAATAAAAAAGAATGAATATAAAACTTCGCTTCGGCCAAAAACAATGTTTTATTTAATAAATTAATATTCTACATTTTCATTTTTTATTGAATTCACCTGTACAAACTCTGTAACTTCGTTTAACATTTGGTGAAGGATTTGTGAATATTACAAACCTAGTTCACTTGATCTACACATTGATGTACGTTTTATTGGCAATACAATAAAAATTTAATCGAATGATGAAACCTTCACGTTCATGTCAAATACAAGCAAAAACTATCAAGAAATTTTAAAAAATGTACTCACCTCCTGAAATCGCGACTCCAGCAGGCGTAAATGACAGGATTCATGCTGGAGTTGATCCACCCCAGCCACGTGACGACAGCCGACACCAATTCTTCTCTCCAAATGCACTGCAAGCAGAATCCGGACAGGAGGTTGACCACGAAGAACGGCAACCAGCACACGATGAACACCCCCATCACTATGCCCAAGGTCTTAGCCGCTTTCTTCTCCTTGGCGAACTTGGCCAGTTTGCGGCTGAGGGAGAAGTTCTTGCTGTTGAGCCCCTTGCCCATGCGCTGCGAAGGGTGTCTGCCGAGCCCGTTGTCGGCCGCGCCCGTCAGCTCGTCCAGGTCGGCGGGCTCGGGCAGCTCGTGGGAGCCGCCGCCGCGGTGGATGCGCAGCGTCAGCCCCAGCTCCCCCGACGCCACCATCACCTGCTTCGAGCCCAGCTTGAGAGAGCGCGTCTGGATGACGGCGGCGCGGTAGATGCGGTAGTACGTGAACACCATCACGAACAGAGGGAGGTAGAAAGAGATGGTGGAGGAGAAGATGAGGTAGCCGAGGTTCTCCGTGAACGGGCACTTGTACGCGGGCACGGCCTGATCGCGCACGGCGCGCCACCACGCGATGGCTGGGAACGAGATGGCGCCCGAGCACACCCACACGGCGGCGATGAGCGCGGCCGACCGCCGCCCCGACATCCGCATAGGGTAGGTGAACGGGTCCGTGATGGCCCAGTAGCGGTCCAGCGAGATGACGCAGAGGTTGAGGATGGACGCCGTGCTGAAAAGCACGTCGAGCGAGCGCCACACGTCGCACCAGTCCGCGCCGAAGAACCACGTGTGCTCCATGACCTCGTAGACGGCGCTGAACGGCATCACCACCAACCCCACCAGGCAGTCGGCGACGGCGAGGGACGTGACGAAGTAGTTGGTGGCGGTGTGCAGGTAGCGCTCGCGCGCCACCGCCAGGATGACCAGCATGTTGCCGAAGACGGTGGCCACCGAGAACAGCAGCAGGAGGACGGCGAGCGGCGCCTTGTCCTGGGCCAGCGACGCCCAGCGTCGCCAGCGCAGCGCCTCCTCCGTGTCGGCCGCCGACGCGTTCTCCGCCGCGTCGCCCACGCCCGCGCCCGCCGCCCCCACGCCGCCCTCCGACCCGTTCCCCAGGAACCACTCCGAGGCGTTGCTCATCATCGAAGAGGCGAACATTGACAGTCTCCCAGCTGCGACGTCGGTTCACTCGAGTTGCTTCGTCGGCGGCTCTCACAGCGGTACTTCCGCGGCTGCACAATGATCAGTTCACCCGCACACCCGACTGCCCGCCACCCCTCTACTCCGCATCCACCCGCGATTCAAACGGCGAACGAACACATCACTGCTCTCCGCCTCCTCCACGCAGAGGCTTCAACAAACGACGCCGGAAAGACTTGAATCCAAAGTTGAGGTGCCGCGCCGGCGCCTTCCTTTCAGCTCACCGACTGCGCGACCCTCCTTGCCCCAGGTAAGGCTCTCCGGCGAGAGGAGGCTGTGCTCTGCCCCACCCACCTGCTGGCAGCATCACGCGTGGCGTGCAGGCGTCGGCCGTGACGATTCTGGCTCAAGTAGAAGTGACGTGTCACTTTTCCACTCGCTACGCGACGTCTTCGGAAGGTATTTAAGAAATGAACCTTGCTTATAATGTTCTCAAAAAAGCGTAAAGAAATGGAGAAGGATTTAGTTGTATTTTCCTTACATGCTGGCAAAATGTAAGAAAAATTCAACAATTCTAAAAAAAACACCTCAAATTTCAACGTTAACTCGTTTGAGTATATGGTCGAAGAACCGTAAGACTTAAATTGGTGTACAAACAATAAGCATTAAAATTCTCTAAACAAAAGAATACATATAATAAACTGAATATTTTTTATTGGAGTTCAATGATTATATTAACTTCCTATCAATATTGAAAATAAACCCCATTTGAGTGAAATGTATAACGTATTCTACGGCTCAAAAAACGCAGACACATTCAGAAGACGTCGAATAAACATTATTTTCCTTAAATGGAAGTATGAGGATCAAAACATTGTGCGCCTATACCTTCAATAAAGTTTCACATATTAGTGGAAGTAACTTTTTTGATAGTGTGATTCTTCTTCAGTATTTGAGGAATGATTTTGTTTGAATCTTCTTTGATCTTTCTTTCATAGTTGAAATCTCTTCATCAGAATGAATTAAACGGGACCTTGTTAGTGTATTGTTAATATTGAAAAGAGTCAACCAACATGTTTTGCAGTCGAATAAACACTTCCTTCTTGTAATGTTTTTCAAGGACCTACATACATTATGAACACATACTTTTCAATTGAAAGTTGAAACATTATTTTCAGTGTAGTCAAATACATTATCTCTCTACGGTTCCACATTTCCTCCGATTTACTTTCTATTCCACACAGAACACAAGTAAAACCCACAGGGATACGCTAAACCTCTGTCAAATTAATTTAAATTCATCCGGGCGTACCGAACTACTTATCGAATCACATTACCCATTCAGAGTCTCGCGGGGACAAAAGTTCATACGATATTAATTTTGTCGCGTGAGTTTTAAAAGTTTCTCTCGAGTCGGGGCGCGGTGGGGCAGGCGGCGGCGGTGGCGGTGGTGGCGGCGGCGGTGCCCTACGGCGCGGCGACCGCCCGCGCACCCGCGCGACCCGCGGCGGCGGTGGCGGCGGAGGCGCGTGCGGGGGCGGGCGGCGCTGCTGGAGCGGCGGGGGCGGGGCGGCTATTGAGACCGCGCACGCAAAGGACACGCGTCGTCATTCAACGCTCGGACGGCCTTGGCGGCGGCGCCGCAGAAGTGACGGTGGCGGCGCACGCGGAGCGGTGGCGGCGGCGGTGGCGGCGGCGGTGGCGGCGGCGGCGGCGGCGCGCGGCGCGGCGCGGGCGGGCGGCGTCCGTCGGCCGAGCGGGAGAGCGCCGTCGCGACGCCGGCGGCGCGTCGGGGCGGGTGCAGCGGCTGGCGGCGGGCAGCGGGGCTGCGCAGCGACTGAGCCGGCGCGCGCCGCGGCCACCTGCCGCCGCCGCCCTCGCCGCCCGGCGCCCGCGCACTGACGCCCCGCGCTGCCGACGCCCCCGCGCCCTCCTCCGCCGCCCTGCTGCTCACGGCGGGCTGGCCGCTAGGTGGCAAATGAAGAGGCACGGAAAGGCGTGGGACCTAGTGGGTGCCGATGGAGACAATGAAATAGTTACTGCGTAGGTGTAATGTGGGTGGCGGTGAATTCCTATGTATGCCAGGAGATGTGCAGGAGAAAGGTTTTGGAATTGTGACTGAAGGATAAGGACGCTAATCAACAGGCATTGTAAGTTAAAAACATGTAATGCTGGTAGATAATGGATAGTGAGTAAAGGGATAGATGAATTAAAATGCATCGAAGATCAAGATATTTCTTAACTCGTCAATATTTGCAACTGGCATCCATACAGGAAATGTAAAATCTGATAAACTGCAGACAACTGTCCTCAAACTTCGATTCAAAATTTGAATCGAAAACGTAGAATATCGACAAAAACGTGGAAAACAACAAAACAAAAGTATCATGCAGGAGTACTCTAAAGGAGAGTACACACGTTGCAGTATACCAAACCAATTTCAACATGCAATAACCGATCAAGTTTTCATCACAATACCGGGAAATGGCAATAGTTTAGCATAACATTAGTAGATTTCCATCGTACCATGTTGTACCATTATTTTATATACTCTCCATACCATAATTCTAGCGGCCGCATCGGCCAATCCTGATCCTAGCGAACATGGCAGAATAAGATGGGCAGGGCAGGACGAGAAGTAGATACACTAAAGACTGAGTTAATTTTGTTCCCTGTCTAAGAGACGACAGTGATAAATAAATACCTGGACAACGCCGGGTACTTATTTAGATGTTTTACACCTCCAGAATACGATTTCTTAATACAGATGCAATGCATTGCCAGTGTGGTCACAGGACCCCTTTAAAAATCATATCACATTAGTTTAAAATTAAATACTTCGACATAAACATTCTAAGCGAAAGTGAAGCTAATTAGAGCGAAAATAACACGAATTAAAATTTTTTGGCTCAATTAATTATAGTCTTACACTTTTAACGTAGTACTTACGTACGTGCATCATTCAATATTTAAATCAACATTTGTGGTGAAGGAAACGCTTAACGTAAGCAATTACATTTGTAAACGCTTGCTGCCCACCTCGCCAAGAGTTATTCAGCTGTTCGATTAATATTTACGTAAACATAACATCTAATGTCTTAGTTACGATGGCGTGTGCGTTTAAAGAAAGTACAGCGTAAAGAACAGCATTCTGTAATCCGAATTTTTACTTTCGGAAATTGTACAACCGTTAGAAATATTCTCTCAGTTGAACAAACAATACGGCAGTATTTGCATTACCCGTGGCCGTTTTATGCGTGATGGAAAAGTTAAAAAAAGGCTGCAAAAGCGTCCCCGTCGAGCACGGCTCCAGGCATCTGGCAGCAGTGTCGGCCTCTCGTATTGATTCGTATACACCAAGGGCCCGACGATTTACAGTTGGACAAATTGCTGAAAATTGTCAAATAAGTGTTGCCAGAATTCATTCAATCGTTCGACACAAACTCTAAGGTTTGTAAAACATGAATTCCAATACAGCTTAACGTTCGTCACAAAGGCTAGCGACGTCATATTTGAGATCAAAAATAATTTAAATTTCGAAGATTTAGGGTTTTTAGACAGGATTTTAATCCGGGATGAAATTTTGATAGATCATTCTGATCCGGATTCCAAGTATCAATTATTGCAGTGAAAACAAGAGAATCACGTAAGATGTATTAAACGCAACTATCGACAGGTAAGGTCATGTTTAACCATTTCTTGAGTTCCTATGGACTGATTTTCCGTTACTATTTGAAGAAGCATCACACTATCAGCAGTCTACTTGTATATACTACTGAATCAATATTGAGATCAGAGACAAGCCCGCCTTAAACAGGTAATGTCCCGCATGAACGAGGACAGACGTGTTTCTACTTTTTCAAGTCAACGCGGTGCCGTCAAGAAGAACACTTCACCCCCGTCAGCAACGCCACTGATGATGCCTGCCACAGTTACAGGCGAAACGTATGGACAAGTCTCCATTAAACCACAGCCTACAAACTCCGAAACGTCTCATTAAATTGGCTAAACTGTTTGGGAGCTCCTAACACAGCTCTGACAATGTTCCTTCCGATTTACATATCTTTGGATCAGTGAAAGAAGTTTTGTTTAGCATTAAGTTTAATGACTACGAAGGTATTAAAGACAAAAGTAAAAACCTCTGGTCGAAACCAAGGTAAAAAAATTCATTGCTCAGGGGATAAGAAAATTTGTAAGAAGATAGGATAAGTGCAAAGAAGTTGATGGGTATTACAAAGAAATGTAGACAACAAATGTACCAATTTAATGAACAGTTTTTGCTGTACATGTATTTGTTGGTTAGCTACTGAATGAGCGACGTGTAAATAAATTTACAATTCTACACTAGAATGTAGTATAACGAGAAACGGCAATAACGGCATAAATTACTTTCTGTTAACTGTGTTTTGCACGATACCATTTATTTGAATACATCAGTGAATTAGAAGAAATTTGTCTTCTCTTTGTACTCACACATTTTTGTATCAATATATACAAGCAATTGCTCAAAATTACAGAATTACTCAAAAACAAAAGAACTACAAAGAATTTGAATATAACTTAAGCAATCCTTCTCCATTACCTCTTAATTCATCATTTATCTATCCTCAGTAACCATTTTTATTGCTCAATTCATTTTAACATCCTATGTACATAGTATGTGTTTCTAGTGTCAGTTTCTGATATGAATTTCATGATCACTATTTTTAGACCTATATTATTGGTAGATTGCAATAAGATTTTTTTCCACAATTGATATTCGATTACATGCATCCTGCCTTGTTACCTGTGCAAATATTGTATTTGCCTCGTCAAAATTATTTTAAATACACTTATTAACCTAATTCCTATGAACGTTTAAATAAAACAAAAAACTTTAAAATAATATATAATTGATACCAAAAATTAAATTTTACATTTGACTTTTTTATATAACCGTTAATAAGAACATGTGATTAAAAATAATTTCGTTTACATAGCATTTCCCCCTCTTATAATTAAGTAAAAGATTTAAAATCTACAATAAGCTTGTCTCGTTTCCTCTAAGATGTCAATTTTTTATTGTCAGGAAAGCGATCACAGGAGAGGCCCTTCCCGTGAAGTGCACGGAGGCATTCGATAACGTGCAGTTCGAGGGGCGAAAGTGACCGAACCCTCCTCGGGCAGACCTTTCGCAAAGCAGAGATCAGCGCACAGCTGCCTCCTCACAACGGTAGCGGGGCTCAGAGATGGCCAACGGCCCATTAGTCACGTAAATAGACGTCTGGCGCTGCCGCGGCGGCGCCCTCACGCCAGCGCTAGAAGCCAAGGCACCGTCCCGCGCCTTCCCATGCTCCACTCCATTAATAAATTGATCTATTATTTATTCCAGTCGCGATAACTGCTAAAGTGACGGTCCCGTAAGTGTAGTTTAATTTCTGTCGCGAGTTGGCGTCCGTGACCTGTTTATACCTACTGATCAGAGCAGCCGGCCTCTATAATTTTGAGCCACTATATGAATGAGTTTGATCTAGTTCTCTAGCTACAGTCGAAAACCTGCCATTGTTGGGTCTCGAACCCTAGGACCTCCCGATCAAAGGTACTGCAGTGACATCAAATAATGTCCTGAGCTACCTAAGTCGGTGCCCTTCTCCAGTCCGCTGACTCACTCCCCTCGTAGAGGCAGGGTTCCACTCTCAAGGATAATGAAGAGCGTTCTTTCAAAATAATAATTTTCGCGTATTTTTAATGTAATTATGATCATTTTTAAACACCACATAAAATGTTTTCAAAACTTTTCAATTTTTTCTAATATTTTTAATACAGGCGTTTGCTAAATAACATGACTTATGTCTTATTTTCATTTAAATCCTCCAGAATTTTGAAAATTGTGAAAGTTAATTTTTTTGATTCTTTCTTAAACGAAATATTAAATAGAGTGTTTTTATTAATGTAATATATTTCTCAATAATAAATGACTTTAAATCACTCCAAGTTCTCCGTTTCTAGATATTAGTCGCTTTGCGCAAGTCTGAGTTACGCTCGTTTCTCATACAATGGCTGGAGTACCAGTAGAATAGATGTTGAATATTTTGATTACATTACATAACCGTTACCAATAACGCAAGAATGTATGTGCTGCTGTATCACCGCTAGTTTTCTTTCCTCCGTTTTTTTTCTATCTTCTTGCACACAGTAAACTCATTTGTGGGTATTACTTGACTTTTTAATGGAATTATAAACACAGAGAAATAAAGAGCAACATATATGACTTAAATACAACGCAAGCTTGTCTCTTAATACATGCAAGCCTAAAAGTCGAACGACCTCAAAGACGCAGACTGAAGACTGAACTTTCACTTCTGCCTTCATTCCACTTTTACTTTCTCGCCTTACCAATTCTTAGTAGTTTTTCAATAGCATCAAATCTTTAGAGCGTTATTAAGCGTGAACACGTGCTGCGGATCAAAGGTCTACACTCTTTGTGATTCGACAACTAAAAAAATATATCTCAATTTTTCAATTCACTCAAACTATACCATATTTTCTTACGTCCTTGAGTTCTTGAGCTTATTAAAGTGTAGTTATCATTTGTTTGCCTTCCAACCCCAATAGTGATCGATTTGGATTATATTACATCTTCAAATAATGTTCTTTATGCCATCGTTTTCTCTTACTTCTCAGTGTTGCTTAATTCGACAAATATTTCTCTTCCGTATTTGTATCTTATCTGCCTCTACCTATTTCCCTTGTGTGCTCTCGCTCCTTCTCTTGCTCTCGCTCTTTCCTTCATTTTTTTTTCTATTTGGACTTCCATCACTCTGAATCAACCTCTGCAATTTCTCTCGCTTGTACTTACTCCTCTCTCCCCAACAGCATCTTCACTTCTATTTCTAACACCCATTAGGAATGTTTCTTCACCTCCTTTTCCTCAGGCCTCTAACTCTGAGCCTTTTCCTAACCTTTCTCTTTCCCACTGACGTTGAAGTTCCTCCTGCGAAAAACTTTCAGCGTTGCTCTGGTAACAGTAATAAGAAGCCGCATCAGATATACTATAAATAAAAACTTTGCACCAACTTGCTTATGACTAACCAAGTTTTCAACTTCAGATCTGAGAAGTTATCTCACAAATAAAAAATATAAGATGAAATACCATTGCGGCAGAGCTATATTTGCAGTTTAACTCCAATGTCAAAACACGACAAGGCAGGTAGTATTCCAAAGAATATTACAACAAAAGAGAAAGGTGGAGGGGCTGAATCGAAAATTTCCAAGCAGAAGCTTCAACTGTTCAATGATTAAATTATATTTCAACAAAAGAAACTTATTACGAACTTCTCCGTTCGATTTCTACAATAGGATGCGCCATTCTAAACTGCCATAGAAATTTTGTATCAGATTTACGGGCACTTTTGTTATCAATTAGAAGAAGCCTGAGTGTCAGCGAGTCCAGACTTCAATATTTCCAGCGGAGAAAAGTTGTGACAACTCTACAGCCCGGAGCCGAATAGCAATAAGAGCCCTTAAAAGTAGAACAAAAGCGGAGCATCAATAATGAAATTATAGAAGCGAAAAAACTTTGCTTTCATCCATAACAAATATTTCTCACAATTAAATGACCACGGTATTCAAGCTCATTTTCTTCCAATAACGTTCTCCTTTCAGAATAGGATTAAGGATAGCACGATAATGTGATTAAGTAGAACGAAAGAATTGACAGTAGGGCATCGCTTCTGCGCTGTAATCGCTGGAGCTCTTCCAGAACACAAGCGAACGGAAATGCACCACTCAATACATTTTTTCCCCTCTTCTTTTGGGATCACTCATTTAACTGGCGCACTCTCCTGCAATGTTGCCCCGAATCAACGCACGACAATATTTTCATGTAAACGTCGAAAGCATACTAAAAGGCCATAATGCATGTTCTCTATCATGCAATCCAAATGCATTACTGGTTGTAACCGCAGAGTTCACTTCCTAAATGTTTTTGTATTCCCTTTGCCCACAACCGACATCTCGACACAGTAAAATGACGAGGTGCAGAGCTCCAACAACTAACGCGCTCTCTATAAAATTAAATATCTTTCTGGGACGGAAAGTTCATACAATGTATTCAATCCAATAATCTCAAGGACATCATTTGCGAAATAGAGTCTGCTTAAATTAATATTTGTCGTTCCTAAAATAATCAATCTTAGGGACACATGTCTTAGAACAAAAAGCAACAACTTTAAAATTAAAATTTCAAATCAGCCAAGCCACATATTTGGTTTATGATTGGATTTGAAAGTCCGCACCTGCGACTTCTAACATGTAGTGGTGTACGTTTTGAAGGTTTTTTTACCAATCCCGAAAGCGTCATGTCACGCTAATGAAATGGAAAAGAAACCAGGTAGGTGTCAGGAAGAAATAAATCTGCCAATTATCACCTTCATTAGCTGCTTCTTTGTGCCCGTCAAGAAATAACAAATCAGACGGCCGTGACCATTGTGTCGCAACCTTGTTGGCGAAAATTGGGGACACAATTAACTAAGATGCTGGGAGTGCACAACGGTGCATATAAGATATTATCACCAATTCTACGCCTGCATGGTGGATCTCTTTGCCAAGAACATGGGTTCTGAAAATATACCACCTCATGCCCGGCTATTAGTTGCTCTTGGCAGTTCAAGAGTCTCTGACGTTTGTGCTTTGAAACACTGATAGCAAGTTCGGTTAACATCTCCACATGGCAAGAAAGTCTGCGAGAGCTACTGAAGTGTCGTGACAAGCAGAAGAAAAATGTAGTATCGATAATGGAATTAGAGTCACTGCTCGGCGTAAGAACTTGGCTTTCATCATTATTGAGGGCAATTGCGAAACCCTCCGCCCCGCGGCGCCGCAGCAAATTGCCGCCGCCGCTGCCGCCGCCACCTCCCTCTGAGCCGGCGCGTTTTTGCGAGGGGGCCTGCGCGGAAGCTGGGCCGCGGCGCGTTGTTAATGCCAGGTCGGGTTCACAGGGCACTTGTCAAACCGAGCAGCCGCAATTTTTGTTTTTGCTCTCGCACGCTGCGCGCGACGCACGGACCGGCACGTTAGGCGCGCGTAGGGCGGGGGCGGGGGGTATGCGTGGTGGCGAGGAGCAGCGGGTGCGTGGCGAGGGCGGGCTCGGTGGCATCACATTGGGGGATCGGGGGCGAGACAGGGTGGCGAGGCGGGGCGTCAGAGGGAAGGCGGAGGAGGAGGGGGCGGAGTGAGTATTTAAAGGGGCGGGGTATTGTGGCGGGGATGAGGGGAGCGTGGCGAGGGCCACCTCGGTGCGTGGCCAGAGCGTGGCCGGAGCGTGGCCGGAGCGTGACCGGAGCGTGGCCGGAGCGTGGCCGGAGCGTGGCCGGAGCCTGGCCGGAGCGTGGCCGGAGCGTGGCCGGAGCGTGGCCGGAGCCTGGCCGCAGCGTAGCCGCAGCGTGGCCGCAGCGTGGCCGCAGCGTGGCCGCAGCGTGGCCGCAGCGTGGCCGCAGCGTGGCCGCAGCGTGGCCGCAGCGTGGCCGCAGCGTGGCCGCAGCGTGGCACAGGCGGGCTCAGAGGCGTGGCGGAGGTGGGATCAAAGGCGGGGGTGGGTCGTGGGGCGGGACGTTGCAGGCTGGCAAGAGGAGTGCGGGGGCGAGGGGCGTGTGGGAGCGTGACGGAGCAGCGGGGACGCGGTCGAGGGTGAGGTGAAGTGAGGAGGAAAGGCAAAGGAATGCGAGGCTGAGGGATTTTTTGTCCCGCAGGTCGCACGACGTCCCATCGCTCGCGCGTTCGTTCTGGCCCTGCCCCCCGCCTACAGCTCGACCAACCTGCCGTGTCCCGGTCAACTGCAGTCGATGGCCCTCATCACTTCATCAGTGGGCTACTCCCTCTTATTTTCTCCTTTTCCCTAATCACTCTTTGAGTTGGACTATTTTTCTTTACGTTTGGTGTCCTGCTCGTTTTTTTTTCAGTTTTTTCTTCCAAGCTTCGTACTTTCAGTTCCCTTTCATTGTACATTTAACAGTTTGTGTAATTTTACTGATTTACATTCTTTGTAACAAAAAATATTTATTTGGTTTTCATCCTAATTATTTTTGTTGTTTGTTTCTTCAACTTCCTTTGCTTATGAAACCAAACACCTCTCCTATTTCTCTTAACTTCTCTCACCTACTCCTGTAATCCTCGTGGTTATTCTCCACCACCAATCATCCCCCCCTCACCACCACTCACCTGTTTACGCGCCGCTCTCTCGGCTAAGAGAATCGATTGTCCCCTCCCCGGTCCGTTTTTCTCTATTTAACAACCTAATATGTCTCTGTAAAGCCACTGCCGACTCTCGCGCTAAAAGCGGAACTGTGAGCCTGACGCTGGCGCAGTAAATGAGCTCCCGATGGATAAAAATAGCGCAACACCTCCCCCGCGCCTTTCCCAGCAGGACAGTGCTTCCAGCGCGCCCCAGCGTGGCTCGCCCGACAAACGCTTGAGCCTACTTCCGACCAAAAGAAACATTTTCTGCGTTTAGTAGGTTTATTTTTCATTTCAGTTTAAAAACCCTTTAACTGCTGAAATCACTGAGGTCCGTGAGTTATTTAAAAAGTAGATTAGGTGTGGCCAACTTTATATAAAGCATGCGCCACTATTTTTCGCATATGAGTTCAAATGCGCCAAACAAATTTAACTCTTTTCTACCTTCTTAAGTATTGGTAGGGTTGGAACATGAGAATACAGTAATGATTATCTTCAGCTTAGTGCAGGAACCGGAACGATTCAAATCACATAAATAAATTCATCAACCCTAGCAATCATTTCCCTTTTTGGTTTTCCTGGTCGGGCGGTCTTATGTCTCGCACAACGCTACTCTCCGTTCCGGATCTTTGTCGTAAGGACCGGGACTTCTTTAGGCTCCTTCATTGTGGTACATTGCACCGGTGCCCAAAACTACAAACATTTCTTTTCAGGAAAGATTTGAAACTGTTTTTTGTCACAAGGCTTTGACCAGAATTTGTTCTATAACAAATCAATTACTTTTTTGTAATTATGTACTATTATACCGATTTAACGTGTCCAAAACCGAATAAGCGGCTGGCATCCAGAACGGATTTAAGACGTCCGATTATTATATAAATTAAAATATGGTGTGAGAGTTCTACTACAAGAAAACAGTATTTATTTTGATTACTACAAAAAAGAGTATTTATTTTGATTATTCTTATAAGATTGTTTAACAATACGAAGTAAACGACATATGGGCGATATCACAAATAAAGGACTTTATTCATCATAAACCTCAGCTCTCGCTTCATTTGCAATCTTCAACCGTGTCAGGAACTTGCTCTTTATCGCTCTAATAACATTAATATCAAATTGCTCTAATGGTAGTTTAAATGGTGAGTGAGAAGAGAAAGCGTTTGAGGTTTGTCAAAGTGTGAGCAGAGTGTAGTAAAAAACTCTGATTGCGAACTTTCTTCATAAAACTTCGACACTGACAATATTACTCAAGAAGAACGTCTAAGGAAGTCTGCTTTGAAACATTCCATTTACTGAAAAATTACAAACAATATTTAGTTATACATTATGAATTAATTAAGTAAAACTGTAATGTATTGTAAGCATAAAAAGATTTTGAATTGAAAAAGAGTACAATGTTTCGTACTCCGTAGCATGCCTGAACGGAGTTGCCAGATAAATGGAAATTTAAACCGACCGCAACGAGGCAAGTTTCGCGACCCACCACGCGGGGCGACGGACAGGCGGACGGGACTCCGTTAATGTACCGTCGATAGCACAAAAAATGGGCGATGACCTGAGTCGAACTTGACCACAGTTTGCGTACTGCCTTGCTGGACCGAGCTGACGAATACGCTTTAGCTTTATTGCAGAGGCGGGGCTATTCACCGTGAACGTTGCAAAATGGCGGCGATGGTGAGTTATATTATGGCAAATATTTGAAAATAAATATTAAAGCAACCAACAGTTTTACATAAATTGTAGTACATTCATTTAACTAAAAACATAAAGGCATGCAATTGCCCAATAAAAACACATTTTAAACAATAATACTAGGCTGCTTTTTCAAAAAAATTACACTCGACTAGGAGTAATAAACTCCATTTTTACATTTCATCTTAGATTATAGTAATATTTAATATACAACGCAAATAATTTGCTACGACTTGTCTAATCTAGTTATTTTATTAGAAAAATAAATAAATTTAAAAAATACGTTTTACAGCCAAACGAACACGTATCCGAGTAGGTTTCAGTTGTGAAATACTTCTTCATCCGTTCCTCAGATGACCGGGAAAAAAAATACGATATGGTCACAGAACATGAAAATATTTTAATAAAAATAGCTTTGATATGTAAAATACTAAATAAAATAAGAGTATTTAAAGTTCATTTAATCACAGTGAAAGTTTTCTACTATACACAGTATTATTGGCAAGGGTAGCTCTAAGTAAATGAATGATTTTTGATTTTTTGTTTTGGGGATCACAATTAATAATTTCAAGTCAATATATCGTAAAAGTGACTATATTTTACAAGGTGTTCTTTACAGCGATAAGATTCTTATAAAATATTTTTAAACCTTCATGTTTGAAAAGCAAGAAACGCCAGCTTTTGTCGACTGCGTAATCGCTTGGGGGAAACGCATATCAATTCATTATATTATTTACATGTGATTTATGGATGGTTTCCAATCCTACGCAATGATATCAATGCTTGTATTTTTAAAATAAATTAATTTTCACGTTACGATATTTTTATTTTGGGAAGACGAGCAATGTACACTATGTTTTTCACATGTCATTGGAATGAAATCGTGTTACGCCCACTTCTGCTAAACAAGCAGGCCTATGCTAATTCTGTTTTCGCTAATTCATTAATGATCACTAGCGAATCACCTAAGTCACAAAACACTTCAGAATTGTTATTATTAATATTGTTTCTAAATTTTGTAAAATTTCGGAAACTTATACCACGAAAATCTATATAAAAGGAATAGGGAACCTCTTCTGCAAAATATCGTTGTAAAATTGAATTTTGCCTATTTTTTATACATTTGTTTACATTTTTCCTTTTTTCATTTTTTACATTTTCTACAAAATTGCATATTACGTTATTGGATATATGTCCAGTAACGTATTCCCAGAGGTATTACATTGCATATTTACAATTTTTATTTTTTTAGTTTTAATAAGTATTATAAACAATATAAAAAATTTAAGTCTACGAGTTCCGGACGTGATACTAAATATTTCAACATTTACTTCAGAATACATATTACATACCATGAAATATAAATGAAGAAATGACTGGAGTTTTAAAATGCTCTGTCTTTGGAATACATCAATAGTTCTACTGGCAATTGTAGAGAATTGACTAGAGAATTGTGTGATTTCGGATAATGCGAAAGCAAGAATATTTACATATATTGTTGGTGGGTTGGAAATATGTTTTAATCGCGGAACTGACACTATCCATTTGTGTTTCATACAACAAATTGATAAGACGGATAATACGGTAATAGGTTCCGCTAAACCAAATAACATACGAGTAGTTACAGTATACGACTCTAACATAAAAATAATTTTGGGACAGGTTTCTCTGCCTCCGAACCACAGCCCTCTAAAGCCAAAAACTTTTTTTTTTATTTTTATTTTTTGCTTCAACTAAAATATTTTATCCGATTGAAAAAATTATGAAAAGTTAGAAAAATAATCTACACTCTCAAAAAAATAATTATCAATATTTTTTCAGCACCAAATTGAAACACATAAAAAATTAAACAAGTTCTATTAGAACTATGGAACAGACTCAGAGAAAACACAAATTGTTGTGAACTTTTTTCATTTTTTGGAGGCCACTGGGGTGTAGTTAAAAAAATAAAAACAATTTTTACCATTTTTCCGCCTTTAAATGACCTTGAATTAAAATAAATTTGAAAATTCCGTGGTGGTAGCAGGTATCTTGTCGTAATTCATAATACTGTAAAGGAAATAATCGTCCACAAAAAGTTTATTAATTATTACCCAGAGTTAACATCCGGGAAACACTTTTCCCTTTCTCAATGGGTCTCTAGCACGGAAGAGAAAATTGAAACATTAACATAAGTTGAGCAAAAAGATGTACAGTGAATTTTGTGGGAAAAAATATCAAATAAATAAAATTGAAAATACTTACTGCCCAAGCAACATGGATCACTCATAAATGTTCACAACATGGTCGGAAAATATGAAAACTGCAAAACATGCTGGGCACAGCTATGTGGCAGCCATCTTTTGGAATGGAAGAAGATGAAGCCTACTAATTGTTAGGAGGTGGGAACAGAAAAGTAGAAGAAGTTTTCATAAACAGATTTAAAATTGACTGCTTTTTATACAGGAATGTAAAAACAGGGCAGAAAAAAAGGAATATGCAAGATTCTAGAATTTTAAATTATAAAAAGGACATATTTTAAACAAGTTGACTAGGTGAAGAGTTTTGCAAAAAGAAAAAAATTAAGGCCAAAAGAATGATTAGGGGCTAGTAAATAAAAATATTTAAAATGTGACTGCTTTTAATTAAGGAATGTTCATTCAAAATTTAAAAAATAGTATTTTTGAAATGTTTTGGAATTTCAAAGTTCTCCAAAATGTTCATTTTTGTACCTTTGTTGACTAAGTGAAGGATTTTAAAATTATAATTAATAATAATAATAATAATAATAATAATAATAATAATAATAATAATAATAATAATAATAATAATAATAATAATATATTTGTCACATAAATACAACATTCGCCATGTATGACAAGTCAGGATATGTAAATAATCATACAATATACAATATAGATATTTCTAAAAATTAAATACAAGACATAAATTAAGTTTAAAATTCAATTCTCGTATTAAATACAATATCATGGAGTTCTCATTCAACTGTCTTATTAAATTCAATATCAATTAGAGTCAAAGGAATAGTTAAATTGAATCAAATGACTGGCAAAGGTTGAAGTGTCTAAATTTTGTTTCCAACATCTAATATGCTCATTAATTCTAACTGAAAATTGATCCATTGAGGATGGGAAAAGTGTTTCCCAAAAGTTAACTCTGGGTAATAATTCATAAAATTATTAAACTTTTTGTGGACGATTATGTCCTTTACAATATTATTTTGAAAATGATCTGTACATTTATTTTAGTGTTCATTATACATTTGTATGCATTGTTGTAGCACCCAGTGACATTTTGAGTTCAAAATGTAGTTACATATTAACCTTTTCTTATAGATTTCTAATATGTTGAATATAATAAGTAAAGTTGTTATATTTCAGCAGTTTATAAGAAACCATCGACACAGAAGCTTGAAAGTGTGAAACTAGTGGATAAAGAACCACACCCCAATTGTACATCGAAGAGATTTCAGAAAAAATAGTTTACAGATTATGGCACACAAAGACCAAAGATTATTGCAACATACGTACATTATAATCGAGAATAAAAGAAAGCGATGCGCCCTAGGTCTTTGCAACCAGGTTAGCACGTCCCATGAAAACTCGACTTTTTATTGAGGACAGGTAAAAACTGACATAAGACGCGTTTTTGGGACAAGTAAGTGACAAATGGGGTAATAGTGAGGGACAGTTCAGGTGCAGGTGAGTGATAGATGATAGTGGGGAAATTGACGGGGAAATGTACCTGGATTATGGTTTTAAGCAGTATTTTACTATATACGACTTTTTTGATCGTTCTTTTACAATTTTGCAGAATGAGTTATATTGCAAGATCCCACTCCAGAGCCTGGGTGGGTAGAAAAGAGCAGAAGCCGAAATCAATGTAAAATTATATTGAATAAAATACAGAAATTATCTTTCACAATTATATTCAAGGGTATATTTTATTTTCTCTGCATTGTGGTTTCAACGCTCACCAATACTGGAACAACTACTCTCGCACAGTGCCGCCTACAATGTTGTAAATCAAATTTCGGGCGATGTGCGTTCGCAGTTGCAGGTGACTTGAAATAAATATTCCTTTTTCATACAATTATTATGTACAAAGTGCAGAGTTTTCGCAAGTACCTAGATATACTTATTTATACTTAAAAAATCAATTCTTAAGAAAGGTAAGGGAGGAAGAGGAAGATTGCAGGTGCTTAGGCCGAGGCGTCCACCGGACTGCCAAGTTCTTGTCTACGAATGCCATAGTTTTTTAACTATGGCACAGCAATTGAAAAAATCTGAAAAAATCGCATGTGTTCTGACACGAAAGTTTAACTTTTTTCGTGCAAAGCTCACCTACACTTCGACTTCTAAGGAGACCCTAATCCAGGAATCTCCCCGACCGAAGCAACGCCCCCAGTCGGGAAAAGATCTAAACACCTGATTGGACTCTTGTCATGTGTGGTAGATTTAGATTTATTCAGTCAAAAAAAAGTAAAAAATGTATGTGACGTAGGGGGGAAAAGATTATCTATGCACGTTTTCTTGAGTTTCAGAATCCCTTCCTGTCATTTTAATTATAAATAGTTGAAAGATGAGTAAAAGTTTAACATAAATAAATAAAAATATTTTTTATTTATTTATATTTAATTTTGTTTTTTTTTTTTTTCGTTAATCGGCCGACTAGGACCACGCATGCAAGCATCCTGCATTTACCGTGGCTCAGTTTTTTATTTATTATCACGGTGGCAGGTGCTTGCGACAATTTTTGGGGGGGACCAGCATTTTTTAGCTGGATCCGATTTTTATCCCCCACGGTTGTTAGCCCTGGGGGTATGGAAGATGAGATGATGATATGATGATAATAGGGGTGAAAGGACAACACATACAGACATACACAAATACATCCATGCCCGAGGCGGGACTCGAACCCGCGATCTTCTGGTCCGAAACCACTCCGGCACTACTGCCTTAGCGATCTCGGCCATCTGATCGGCTTATATTTAATTTATATTTATTAAAAATTACTTATTTAAACAACTGACAGCTGAAATTCTAGTCCAAATAGTAGCTAAATTCACCCTAGACCTACAAGTAGAGTTTAACATCAGCCGCCGTCGGGATTAGAACCCTAGGACTTCCCAGTCAGCGAAGCCGCTGAAACAGCGAATGATGACATTGAGCTATCTGAAGTCGATAACTGTTTCTTAGATTCTAGTGATTTCTTGCTGCAAATGGATTTTAAATTTCAGACAGTGTCGATATTCGACAGGGAGTTTCCAACATTATCACGTCTGGTTATCTAACCTTCCCGTAGGGGAGGGAAAAATAAGAGCTGAACTCGACGAGTCTGAGAGCGAAGACACTGTCAGCGAAAATTAAATAATGCCCAATTTAAAAATATAATGTCCTATTTTATGGGGTCGCGTACATCGCTCTCCAACTTATTATAACCTAGGGGTAATTTATTTAATATTTTAAGTTGCAGATATGCTAAAGATCCATTGATTTTCGGAAAAATTTGTTCGACAAATAATTCAGTCAGTTTTCAGGAATTCGCGCGTCTGTCAAAACAGAATGGCTTGGACGCGAGGCTTGTGACTAGAAAAAAGCGTGATCTAACCCGGAAAAAAAATCAGCAGTTTTTTTACTTGATGAGAAATGAAAATCAATTCCAAATAACAATGAAAGGAATCTTCTAATCATTCCCTTTCTTTGTGAGAAGAAACCATTTTATCACATTTGCAATACGAAACTACGCAAAGTTACTGCCGACGTTAATTAACTGCTCGTTCACAAGATCATTCACGTCCCCATATTTTCCTTTTAATATATGTCTTTTTTGGTTTTATACTACTACGTTCGTTTTCTTTCCGAACTCTAATATTACTTCCATTGTTATTAACAATTTTATTTATTCGTGTCTCTATGCGACTAAAACTTTTATCAAGTTCTCTGATTGAAATTTGTCCCTTGCTTTACACTTTGCTACTAGTAATATATAAAGAAAATGGGAAAAACAAAATTTCCTGGATTCGATTCCAATTCACTAACTTACAACTCGATCAAACTGCCTATGACGTTAGCCGTTCGCCTACCTTTGTGCTGGAGCAACACGAAGTTTTTGAGGAAAAATAACTCAGCCAAACATCACGGGTAGAATGTCTGAAAATGTGCCCAAACGACAGAAAGATACTTTACAGTAAATGATGCAAAATTTTTTTTTCTATTGCGACTCCTATTTGAGAAATTAAGTATACGGAATTCCGTGGTTGTGTAATTTCTCGCACACATCGCGGAATTGTCTTCCAACTTTCAACATGATGAAATATTACTCTTAATTGAATAGTTGATAACCAGAACGGTATACGAGACATTTAAAAATTCTGAGAAAAACATATTTTAAGTTATATTTCAGTGGCAGTCTATTTTTGTGGTTTTAAAAAACAATTGAAATGCCGTGGTTTTAATGATGAAACAAAGCACCACGGTTTTAAAGTGATAATGACTTAAGTAAAGAGATTTCTCAGAATTTATAGAATGTCACTTATACCGTTCTCGTTTTCACAAATTCAATTTTATTCTCTACATTCTTCCCCTCTTTCTTTGAGGTCACGGACGGAAATATGACCAATTATTTATAGAAACCTTTTTCCAATCTAAATTCGTACAACGTAAGAAAGGTAAACATTATATGATAATATCAATCCGCCACATTTCTGACGGGTCAGGAAGATCTAAATTAAGCCGAAAATTCTGAACGAGTGCTTGTCTCCTTAGACAGAATAATATTTTCTTTCATAATTTAATTTAACACTAGAATATAATGATACATAACCAAACATAAATATTGATGTTGTCCTTTGCGTATTACATTTACTACTTCCTATGTGCAATACATTATGTGTAGATGTATTATTGTATATGTAGTATTGTGTATATGTAATGTTAATGTGTGTTGTCCTATGGGCAATACAAAAAATCTCATTAATTATTTATAATGTTAAAAATTCAAAATGTATAGTGGAAATGCGAGTTTAGTATGTTTTAACTGCGCTTTGCATAGGCTGTGATAGTTTAGTGTCATCATGTGTTGTCTCTGCAGCTTCGCTGACCGGGTAGTCCTAGGGTTCCAATCTTGGCGTTGGTGGATGTTCGACTCTAATTATAGGTCTTAATCGAATTTAACTACTATTTAAACTAGAATTTCAGCTGTCATACTAAATCTGATGAGTAGTTTTCCTTGGTTTCTCCGATGAATACCTTAACACACGGACCACTGACGGCGCTCGATCTTTCCTTGTTCAATCATGCTCTTCCTCATTTGAATACACACACACCAACTTACACACACAACTCTACCACACATGACAGGAGACCAGTCTGGGGTTTTGATCTCGTCCTGGCTCAGGGCTGGGGGCGTTGCTGCAGTGGCGGAGATTCCTGAACGGGGAATCCCTTCAAGTCGATGAGTAGCTGGGCGTCGATCCAGCTGGGGCGGAACATCGCCACCTCCCAAGATATAGCATACACTACACTTACAGTGTAGTTAATGACCTCGAAAGCACTAAACAGTCAATCTATAGCTATTTCCTATATTCGATTACGAAAAATTGAAGAAAAACAAAGCTACTATTTTTTTAGAACGTGTTATTAACGCTGTTTCACCCAAAGTACTCCGAAAATAAAATTACAGATTCAAGTTTTACTCGTGTTTAGAGCCATATTTCCATTGCCACGAAAGTACTGTTTTTGAAAAAACTCTCTCTCAGTTGAAGAGCCGCTATGCTACAGCTTCACTTATGCGAATTCTGTTTTTATCTTTTGTGAGATTCAGAAACGAAGTACTGGTGCTAGAAAGAACGGCACAGACTTTCTTGTACTACTTCGCTTTCTAATCTGTTTAGTCTCGGTCAGGTTTCGGTTCGGTTTTCCCCAATGCCTTCCCAGCAGCTACGTTCTGGGGCTTAATTTTTTCTTCACATTTTCTCTTTTTTTTACTTTCCTAAGTGTTGAATTTAAATACGACTTTTAAAACATTATAGAAGAGTGCATTTTTGTACGCTTTGCATTGCAAAATTTGGAGCTCTGACTGAAAAAAATAATTTGTGCGTTTCTAAAAACGCGTAATTTTGAGCTCATTTTCACAATAATAGTTTTTAATGATCACCATCATGAATCAATGTATGCATTTGCAACCCAATCATGAATCATTTTATACATTTACTTATTTAATATTTCTCGTATTTCTGAAAAAATGCAAAAAAACGTCAAATATTTTCAAATATATGTCATGATATTTATTAAAGTACTATTTAGGAAGAACTAATTTCACGTAAAAAAAATCCATTTTCAATTTTGTAGTCGTAGGTACACGCTGAAAGAAAGAAATCTTTGATAATTTTCGAAACTTCAGAAAATGATCGAGAAAATCTACCTTCTGCCATTTTCAACCCGGTTTTCACTCCATTCTTACAAAAATTCCATTTTTGAGAATATTTGAAAATATCCCGAAGATTTTAAATAAAGTAGAAAGAATTATTTTAAAAATTGCAGGTATATATATATATATATATATATATATATATATATATATATATTCTAACACCCCCTTTACCCACACACGATGTATACCTTCTGCACACACGGCTCGTGCACTGTAAGCGGGTTGTTAAGATATTATGCTCGTGAAGCGAGCTTAGAATCTCAGGAAGCAGGATCTTTAGGGTACGAGAAAGGTCTGAACCCTTGACACAATAAAAGTCACACAAATCACACATAAACGAGCATATAATTCACTCAAAATTCTGTGGCATGAGTTGATAACAACGAAAAACAAATCAAAAATAGAATTACACTTTCAAAAATGATCAAATAAATACAAATAAGCAACCTTTACAGCCTATTCGATAAATGAACACTTAATTTTGTTCAGAACTAATTTTCTGAAGCAATTTCTCTAACCAGTACTGGGAATTCCCTTTGAAAATTCAATACGTCTAAATTTAAGTTATTCTAGTTACAATTGCACGTGAAATTAAACTTAATTTACAATCTTTTGCCTTTCTTTAAAATATTACATACAATGAATAATATGTGTGGGCAAGTGCACTACTCTCAATTTATCTTTTAATTATAACTGCTGATAACAGAATAATGACTGCTCCAATAGAATGGTTTAAGGCAAGAAATAACGCATTAAACTCTCCCACTACAAAGCTGCAAATTATTACCACCCGTGTCCTCAGTTTTCTAACACTTCTGAATCTAGTCTTTTCCCTGCCGACGTGAACTTGACCTAATTTCACAGTTCTACGGGTTACCTCGAAACTGTCCACTTTCCAACCTTGAAGTCGCGTGCTGCGTTCCGCACCGCGTTGCTCGATTCCGAAGTTCTGCGTTGCCTGCGCTGTCCTCTTGCGTCTTTTTCTTTCTTCCTGAACGGCGTCTTCTCCCCGGTCGACTCGCGTATTCTTCCGTCTCCACTAATCGGTTTCTTCTCCTCCCACGGCTGCTACCGCCTTCGATTACGCCCAATTTGTAGAAAAATGTCCCTTGCACTTCCCTGACTGCCAGTGCAAGTACCTCGCTCGTTCCTAACTTTTACTCCGTTAATCAAGAACTTTCAGAGCTTTCCTCACAACGGGCAACTTTTTACTTCCCGCATTAGTTAATAGAAGAATACTTCACCAATTCCTCACTACTTCGCGGACGACTAGCTAGACGTTTTTGCAACGCCGTAAACTCCTATCTAAACAGTCGTTGCGGCGGCAATTACTACCTAACCTGACGAGCGCTGATGAAAATCTGCTTACTTGCCGAGCGGTGACTTACTAGAAGAACTGCTGACCCGACGCGTGCTGGCAGAAGAGAGAGATGTTGACCCGATGCGTGATGGCTAGGAAAAGAGATCTTCTGCTTGCGCGTCCGCCCATTTATTGGCGTTGCCTGGGGAAATTCTCTGTGGCGGGGGTAACTTCTCCTCCTTCAACTCTTCACCAGTAAAACGTGGCTTGATAGTTCGTGGTGACTAGTACGAGCAACGGATACCAGGCTGCGCGTTTTGCTACTCTGGTTTTCGGCCGCTCTTCTCGCTGCCTGTGAACGTTCATGCCGACGAAACGGTGGTGTTATGGGGTTGTATAATCCCATAACGCCACATTATATATATATATATATATATGCACACTGTGCACAGACAACAGAGCAGGTTACAGGCAAACTTTTTACATTGTAGAGGACCACTTCTCGCTTCGTGCGACGATAATTGCAAGTAGAAACTCAAAATTGTAAAATTGTGTCTGACAATTTGTTCTTAAAATTTGGGTGTAAAATTGTGCTGCCAATCTCGTAGAGCATCAAAGGCAAAAACCTGTCGCTCAGAATGCAAGTGCAGTGTTATTGCTTAATATCGAGCAATATACACATATATTACAGTATATACGCCAACATAATATAGGAAATCCTATGTAACATTTAACGATTAATGAAAGTGACTGAAGTATTCTATTCAAATAAATAGAGACGATGAAATACTTCTCGTAGGTAAAATCTGGAAATGTTTTACTTTTCGTAGCACTATATTCAGAGAGCTATACATTGATAATTAAACCCAATCAATCAATTTTAATGCAAGCAAACTCTCCAATTTCATTACCAATAATGCAAGCTTGACATTTTTTCTATTTTTTAGGCTTTTCGAACGTTGTTCGCTCTTGCCAGCGAGATAAATGTATTGTTATATGTGATCTGCGTGTTATACCGTAGATTCATGAACCTACCCAACACACTAACATTGATAGAGTGAAATCCTGCGTCGACAGTCATTGAGATTTTAGTGAATCGTGTACTTGCTTGATCGAAATGATGAGCGTACGTATTACAAATTTATGCTGGATAGTTCTAAAATCAATTTCTTTCCAACCGTCTCACATTCTCTGATATGCAATTTCTTTCGGAAATAACCCTACAGTATGATATTGTAAAGGTTCTTAAGCACGGTGATAGTTTCTTTTAAAGTTAAATTAAACATCGATGTTGCGAAAGAAGAAAGTCATAAATGAATATTTGGGCAAAGTGGATTTTATTGTTTGTTTTTAGAGGTGCGAAGCATATCGAAAGTGTACAACAAATTGTTTCAACAACACGAAATTGTTTCTATTACAAGGTAGTAGCTTTGTGTTTGAAATGACTGATTCTTTCATATACTCATAGATTTTCTGCGTTTCTATCAAGATATCCTTCTTGGCATTTACGAGTTTCGAGATCATTTGCCCAATTTTACATAAGACCTTCGGGATTTAGAACACTGAAAACATTGAAACTTCCCTCGACATCCTCCCACTAGAGACACTCCTATGGTAGTACTTGCGCTTGACACCAAGCCTTTTATCCAACGTTGCATTTTGTGTGCATGGCCAATAGAGTGGCAGAACTCTTTATTTCAAACTCAGAGGAGAAGAGCTCGTGACAAGAAATGTATATAACCCTGGTCATCGTCATTTCGCGGCTCAAGGCGCGAAGAGGGAATTCTCACTCGCCTTCGGATCGGGCACTGCCACTTCTCGCAAGGACATTCGCTCAGTGACCACCTCCCTATTTCCGAGAAAAGAAAAAACGACCTTACTCTACAGCATGCTCATGTCCACTGGAATAATTCAAGAGATATTCGGAGAAGGCATCACCTTGCCAAACACTCTGGAAGAGTGCTGGGTAACAATGAATTCGCAGTTTTTAACTTTCTTGAAGAAAATATTTTAGTCTAATCTCAGAGAGGAGGATAATTTTTAACTTGCCTTTTATAAACCGATTTTGCTTTGTTCAAATAACACTGTCTTTGTCAGTTATTTTATTTTACAAATAGTCAGACATTATTATATTTTTACTCAGTTTATCTTGTAAGTAATAAAACTATTTTAACTGACCACTCACGCAGCTATGTTCTTAATACCAATTGACATGGGGTCCAATGATCTTGAACTTTGAAGAGTCCTTAAACCCTAATCATAATCATCATCTGATCTCAAATCAATCTATACATCCGTCATATCTTTTCAGACAATTTTACTAATAATATTGCGCTACGCAATTGTCAAGAGACTCAAGACACTTGAGCACATATCAATTGTTTTAGATAATTTAAGAAGACATAAAAACTCATTTTGAGTAAATAATAATGAAAGACGAATTTTTTAAATTTTTGACTTGTGAGTTCATTGAAACTGATGTTTTGCGTGTTGATCTAAAACCAAATGAATTGTTCGGGCCCACAGCAAAGCAGAAAAAATTTAATTTTATTCATACGACGCAAGGCAGAACAGTTGATCTGTAACTGGCACAGCGCCCAACCGTTGCGCCGATAAGATCACGCCACAGGAATCCGCCCTCGGCTTTCCCAGAATCACACGTGCGAGCCTCGCGCTCTTCCGCCCGTTGCAGATCGGAACGGACGGAACCCTCCAGAACGTCATATCGCCAAATTCGAATGCCTAATTGTGATAGGCCGCTGCTCCCTCCCCCTGCAATCTGACGAAGCTCCCGCCGTTAAACCGCGAATTCAGTTCCGCACAAGCAACGCGCCAAGCCACACATGTGGTCCGTGTTGGAGGGCTCCGTGTGTAATAAACATACGTAAAAGCTTACTGTCCAACCTCGGGCCGTTCCCAGTTGGTAAGTGCAGCTTTCAAGTGTACTGTCTTTGTAGTGTGCAATCTCGGGCAGTTCCCGGTTAGCACGCGCAAAGAAAAAATCTATTTGTGCGAAGTATGGTTCCACCCAATTCGTGCGCAACAAAGAATTCCACCTATTCTGTCTGTGTAATTTAAGTTATTTGCATTAGACTCGCACCAGGAAATTTACTAGTACAGTGCTCCAGCTATCATGTACTGTGATGTTGTAACTGTGCCATGTAATCAAGTGCTTAAGCGCAGTGATTATTAAATGTAGTTGTGCAAGAACGTCTTTTCTGTCAATCCAGAACTCCTACATAAATCCTCCCTGAGCTATCAAAGGGTTTCGGGACTGCTGTGCTCCGCCTCCACCTCATCAATACAATCCACTTCAAAATATCCTGAATTAAGCGCAGTAGCCCGAACATGTATTATGGGGTTAGTTGCACATTAATGTGTTGGGATTCGTCTTCTTGGTAGAAAATATTCGTCCCGTGTATGGCTAAAATTATTTCGCAACAAGGACAATGTGTTTTCTGTGATTAAGGGTGTCTTACTTCAATATCGCTAGTCAAGTTCCCCGGAGTTACTTTGGATTTTAAGAGAGCTGTTTCTGAGGATCATACTGAAACTTAATGTAAGTTAGAGAGACAATACATTCGAGGACACTGAGTTCCGTTTAAAAATTTTAATTAGAAAATCATACCGGCATTGACATAAAGGTTTTTCAAAGACGTTTTTGTTACTTTCTTTGTCTTAACCCGTCAATTCCCATGGTAATGGCATAGTAATGAAAATCGAATAAAAATTACATAAGAAAGTTTAACACACATGCTTGTAACGCCTATAAATAAAACACTAACATTCTATTGGTTAGTTTTCTGGATATGGAGTGTCACCTGTAGGTGATACTGGGCGTTTACATACTAGTACACTGCATTGCATGAAAGGCCTTCTTCTTGCAAACTGCAAAATTCTATTTGCATATACGAGCTTTATTTTATAAAGAGAACATATATATCTTTGAATTATTTATTGTGGAAATTATACCAGCATTTTATGTATAATCCTACATTACATTTCAAACACATTTTTCGAGTGCGTTCGTGACACGACCCACACCGTTGTTGAGTACTTTCTCTGTATGTGTTCATTTGCACTGCCACCTAATCTCAATTCACTTCAAACTCTTGATTGTAGGGGAACTGCACAATTGGTGCCTTTACTTGACTGTTTTCCATATTTTTGAAGATGCTCTGTGACTACTACTCTGCGAAAATCACAGTAACTATAATTCCCTCCAATTATTTTTGCCAACCAAGCATTTTGACAAGCATCATGTAATCCAATAGCAAAAAACGGGAACCACCATTTCTTCCCTCGTATCCCCACTCTTCGAGGCCCCACAGTTTCATCAAATCAATCGATTCCACCCATATATCTATTGTACATTTTGACTACCGCGGGACAATCAACTTGGATTTTTGTTCGTTTCTTGTTTAGTACTGCAATTCGATCCGCTTTTGACACTGGTTGGTAGTCGTGGCAATTGGAAGCAAAAGTAACTATATTGTTGTCATTCCATGTGACAACAATAATTTATTTTGATACTATGCAATTTCTCTAGGCTTTTTCTTCATGTCCTTTGCGTTCATGAGAGAACAATTTTCAAGGCTGTTTTCCCTTACTATTCCAGTACCACCAATATTATTCTCCCGTAAATACTTATATAGTGGTAAACCAGTAAAATAATTATCAAAGTGTAAATTATAATGCCTGAATTCTTGTGGTAGTATGAAATGTAGTTCCAGAACTACGGCAGCTCCTAAACCAAAATTTGTTAGTAATTTCAATGGTGGTCGCGAAGCATCTTGGTGAAAGCAGCTGATAAGGTATCCATAACCAGTTACTGCTGACCAGAGCTTTTAGCCAAAACGAAGGGGTTTGCCATGTATGTGTTGTTTGGAGCCATGTCTGCCAAAATAAGGCACAATAGTTTCATCAATAGAAATATGGGTAGAGTCAGCTTCTTAATAATTAGTGCTGAAATTATGGTTGAGAATTTGAAATTACTCCTGTACTTTTGAAAATTTATCATTATTAGGTAATAAACTGTTATCACACAAGTGCAAGTATTGCTATATTTCAAAGAAACTGTTTCATCTCTTACTGTTAGAAACAAGTTCATTGAGTCACTTTTCTTCTCCCAAAACATCCTCGTAAATTGCGGTGTTAAATGTACGATAAGCAACAATTTTGCAATGTACACCCTGATTTTATCCATAGTTACATTTAAAATATGACTTCGGTGCAGCGCTGACAGGTTACTCATTTCAAAAATCATTTGTATAATTCCATCACTGCAGAATAATTCAAAGCATTTAGTAACGCTTATTTCTATCTGCTGATATTTCAAAACCTCTTCTTCACAATCTCCTTTCCCACATGGCGTAAATATTGATGTATTGTTCAACCATTTCTTTACTGTGAACTCTTTTTTCTCTTCTTGCTAACAAGTTCAGATTCACATTCTTTGTTTGAAGACCTGTTTTGTTGTTCCACTTGGGAGCGTAACATTCGGCTAGGAAGATATATAAAATAGGCCTGATTTTTATCACCACTATTTTCATCGGTAATATTACCATCCTCAGGAAGAAACAGAATTATATCTCCAGGGTCCACCCCGCGATCTAATTCTTCCATAGTCTCGACCAATATTAACCTATTATTGAAGAAACAAGATAAAACTCATAGCACCGGAAGGAATACAGTATTGAAATAATGCCCAGTGTCACCTGTAGGTGTCACATGAAATTTTTATGTATAACAATTCATGCTCTGTACCATTTTTCTTCCATAATTGCGTCATATTGTATCTTGGATATTTCAAAAACTGCATAATATTTATAAATCTTTAATACTTACCCTCTTTCCATATTTTTTTCCAAAAATCAAATCAGTACAACAGGTAAATTCATTACAGTAATTAATCACAGTTCAAATATCGGCAGTGTTGTTAAATAAATCACATGGCTACTTCTAAGCATAAATAGCATATAAAATGATTTTTTGTCCGTATTATTAATTTTTTTTTGAAAACAAATCACAAACCTGTCACCTTTAGGTGACACTGGGAATTGACGGGTTGGCTCGTTTTAAGAAAACTACATCGATTCGTAACATTTTAAGATTTTCAAATTTATTCTCCTTTTAGCTGGTGGTTATATAAAAATAATATTTAACTTGAGTAAATATTTCCAAAAATTAAAATGCTGTTTATATTATATCCATTATTTATTAACAATACCAATTAATACAATTTTGCAATTAATATCATTGGGAAGGGATAGCGGTTTCAGTAGCATAATAGAAAATTGTCAACTTTTGAAAAATGTATATCAAATAATGTTAATTATATTTTTGCAATGATAGTTCATATGAGATGTTCCCTATTTCTTTTCTACAGATTATTACGATAAAATTTCAACATTATTAAAAATTTGGGTTAACAATTTCAACAATTACGATACTGCAATGATTTTGTACTTGAGACATCCACCAGTGATCTTTAATTGTTTAACGAAAACCTTGTTTTGTTAAGCCCTGCTTATATGTAAATAGTGGCCGATTTCAATGCCACGACACGTAACAAAATATGTGCGTTGCATGCACATCGATAATAATGGTGTAGCATCGTCAAAATTCAAATTGTCTTCAAAATACTATGACGAATTTCAATATGATTGATAGGAAATATTATATACTAAATAACATATTGTTGTGTGTTTCCCGCAAAAAATTATACTACAATATTTTCTGTCATTTGCTTTGAAACAATTAACTTCTTAAAATTGTTTATAAGAAACAAATATCTTTCCTACTATCAGTTTATTCTGGCGCTAAATTTCTCACAGTAATAGGTACCGTAAATTAGGCTTAAGTTTCACGGTAAAGAATTTTTAAAAAAATGCTATAGCTCCTCCCCGTAACCTACTGCCTTGTAGTTCGTCAGCGTTTGCATGCCTGGCCAATGTTGGTTCTCGCGCCCGCGCTTACCAATCACTTCTATTCCCACTCACTTTCGTACCCTCTCTTCTTCCCTCTCCCTCTCTCCATGGTTGCGAGGCAGTGTCACTGACGTCATTTACTTCTCAGAAATTGCTCCGCTCCTTTGAGATAACGAAGAAGAAAATATTCTGGTGAGGGAGGGGAAAGTGTCAAACTCGGAGCCAAAACCAATGACAAAAGTTTCTTGGTCTAGACTCCAGGATTGGTCAAGTGTCCAGCCGTGGTTGTGCACACTTTGAAAAAGTAAGATTTGGCTGCATAGGGCATCGCCCATAATTTTTGCTATCGAAGGTACGCAGTTCAAAAGCAGGTTTAGAGCGGCTATCAACAATTGAAATAATCTCTTGAACGAGAGGGCGATCGCGCCCGGGAATCTTCCTGGTAATGCTTTAGATCATTTTTAGCTGGAGAGTTTCATGTGACAATTTTAAGTGGACCACGGTTGTGCGAGGTGATGATGGAACTTAAGAGCTCTCTGGTGTTGAAATTATGAAGATACATTCAGTTATTTTTGTAGGGGATTAAGAGTTGTAGCGCCTATTTTAAAAGAAGGGTCGGTGTTATAGTGTTTTTTCTGAGACCCCAGAGAATTAAAAGATACATTAATCTCTGTCCTATACCGCTACCAACTTTCTAATCAAATTGTATTTTGGCCTGAGATAGGCACGTAAGTGTAAGGTATTCGGATGTTCTTTAGGGTTTGATTATTTTACCAAGTCCATTTATTTACAGAACTATACATTCACGTTAAGAAACCTGTTAAATTTGCCTTTTGAAAGACCTCATCACTTTGTTTGTTACGAATCTACACTGAGTTGTTTCTCAAGAGGATCTGGTAGTGAATTTGTTTGATTGGCAAATAATAAAGAATTATTGGATCGAATGAAATATAATTTACATACATATAGGAGGTAGTTATGTTTCAGTTCTCTTCGTCGATACGACTTTCAGCCTCAAATACTTGCACCTTGATTTTGACACCACTCAAACTTCATAGCTTGCCTGGGGGCGGTTCAATCTCTGGAAACAGAACAATTCTTTCCAGAACGATGACTGAAGAGATTCTCCTTTGGTCGCACGAGCACGAGCGTAGCTGCTTGTCAGAAAACATCCAAGCGCTGACAGTGACTAGGGCACCGCTAGTTGCAGGCGCGAATAACAATGGAAGATAGATCTGATATTGGATGATAGGTCGGTGATAAATCTTAAGTCTCCACAAAAGTATTGTCCGTCACGCACAAATCAGTTGTTATGTCTCAGCGTATTGATCTATTAACCATTCACCCTAAGAAAAAACTTGATGTAAACAAACTGAAGAAATCTTACTTTATCGCACCGCACCGCACTGCACCGCACTACGCTTCCGATTGGACACCTCTTAGCGCACTACTTTCGATGACCCGAGTAGCATACCCCGCCAATTTAAATGGAATAAGAGTTGTCACAAATGCCATGTTCATGCAACTACTTTACTTACGATCAGTATGCTTAAGGAAGTGGTTGGCAATAACTGGATGTCAATTTGTATAAATTGGTTGGCCTATAATTCAGAAGTTCCTGATTACAACTCACACGCTGCAACAATATCACAAGCGTTGGTGTTTCGTATCTGCACCTTTGTCCGTTTGATGCAAGGAATGTACTTTCTATCGAACAACACTGACTATAAAGTAATCGTATTCTTCAATAATAGGTTTCTTCCCCTTTCTTTTCTTCTCTGCGTTTGTAGTTGTCCTTTGTCAGTGAGCTCTTTCCGGAGTTCATATATGTTGGATACGAATATTCCAGTGAACACAGCAATTTGCTTTGCCCGTAACGACGGATGCAATAACGATTTCAATAACGAACAGTAAACGTTCAAAACGATGCGCTTTTCGCTACTCCGAAGACATTTTTCACACTTTTGTTTCATTATTGAAGAGCCAGTCTCACACTGAGACATTCTAAAACGAATTGAATAGCAGAGCTTCGCAGGCCGATCGGCGGCACGGCGCCTCGGTCCCACGAGCCACGTTCCACGCTCCTCACCCACGTCGATCAAAACGCTCACGGACTGAACTGACACAAGTTCGTAATCTTTTCGTGAAGCAACACGCAGTCAGATCAGAATGGTCTCCATTCTTGAAACCGTTGTAATAGTTTGACGCAAGGTTAATTTAACGAACGATGGAAGATAAATTAGTTATTATACAGAGAACTATTTACTTTAGTGTCAGGATTCCTACCACAGCAGAGCTCACATTGCAAACCAATGAGATTCATTCTAGCACACGGAGATTTGTTTACGTCAGGATTTTTCTTAAGATGAACGGATTATAGTATTCAAGTTTAAAGATGCTGTTTCCTTGCGCACGCAGTTTGTAATGTCACTAAAAGTGATCACCGATAGTTTATAAAATAAATAATCGTCATTAAACTACTAGTAGCCTTCACGGAGCGTCGCGGACGGCGATTGGGATTCTCGTCTTATACATAGTGAGGTTTTGGTTTGGTTTGGTTTGGCTTGGTTTGGGGCGGACACTCGACAGACGTGGCGAATACGTCTCAATATGGAGTCCTGAGTATGTTTGAGATTTTGAATTCAAGTCATGTCGGTTGCATTCTGGAGTAGGTTAACTTCACAAACACGTCCGTTGTGGCGCTCCTACTGCATATGCTATTTTCTCACATTATTTCTAACGTTTGCAAATCTTCAAAAATTCAGAGAGTTCAACAAAAATTAGGCCTGTGTCATTTAGCTTTCTTTTCTAGCCTTCATTCCTATATTCAATGAAGACTTTAGATCAGTTTTGTGGAAAATAATTATTTACAAATTGCCTATGATTCATGCAAAATGACTACTAGGATGTTCGAAAAATGGCACGAAGATAGATAATTTATTTAATTTGCTTTGGGCATTATGCCCGGTGGCAAATTCGTCACACTAATTATACATCTAATACAATAATATAATACAAAAAAGAACACTAAAATACATACAATAAATAGTACAATATTATTTCATTTAAGGCATACCTACTAAACGCAGAGGCCCTCCACAAACTATTTTCGAAGATTAATAATAGACAGAAAACAATTTTTTTACAAATGTATTAAAGAAAATAAATTACAAACATATGTATTAAGGGAAATACGATACAAATGACTTATTCAGGAATAACACAAACACGTAGCTGTAATCTTGTACGTTATGTTGTAACCGACAATCTGGCGTCATCCTGATAACTTTAAAATGAGAAACTACCGGAGCGTCTCATGCAGTCTTTTTCGCAACTGCTCATTCGGTTGCCAGCCGTTATAAAACTTTATCTGAAATATAAAAGAATTTGCAAATGTTAAATTCATTTTTAGTAGCGAGCCGTAGAAAAACACACGTGAGAAGGATTTCACGGTGATTGTTGTTGGAATGGTTCATCTCATAAATTACGATTTACTTGAAGATTAGCATTCAAAAGTTATTCAGTTCACACATGAATAAAACAGGGTAATTCCTTTTATCGTCATATGATACTCTCGAGGTAAAAAAATAAATCTTGCTCTCAAAGGACTTTATGTTCCTTAATTTATCTTTGGCCCCGTTCATCTTCATCAGAGCAACATTTAACACAAAAACATGCATACTGAATAACATTTATCGAACACCCAATAAAAAATCATATTACTTATACGTATTATTTGCACTATTAACTTTGTTAATAGCAAATAATGTTTCTTTTACTCTTACACTACAGAAATATGAAAAAAATATAATTTTTCTGTATCATTTACTTCAAACGAAACACTAACTTTTTGCTATTGTGAATCTTAGAAAAATTTATTTTGTCTCGTTTTTATCTCAGTCTATATTAATTGTTCGTTTAAATCGTTTCCTTTGACAAATTTCTTTTAATGTTCGCAAAATTACGAGCTTAAAACGTTCATTCACGTTTTTCATTGCACATCATTCAACATTTTAAAGAGGTAGAAAGGTAGAAGGCTGTCTCTGTAAGATTTCAGTCTGGCGTAAATTTTAATGTCTTCACATTACCTTGGCAAGGTGTTTTGACACGCTACCAAGTTTGGATCCCCTCTGAGAAGTGACCTGAACTTCAATCTTAATTACATTATTAATCTTCAGTTAAAGTACCGCTAGATTTGTACTCCCAATGCCCATTTTGACTTAGATCGGTTAAACAATGAGATACGAGTAATTAAATAACCATGAAGTGAAAAGTATGAATTATAACACAAGTCTACAAAATGAAACTTCTTGTAATTGTTAGAAATATAGGCACATTTTTCTAAACCACTTTTTAACACAGGTTAGTTTTGCATTCTGATTTGCGTCATCTTCACCATTTTTTACAACAGCAAATTGATTCAATAGACTAAAAATAGATCATATTCCATTTCCTTACAAATGTTATGTGTTAGTAAAGCTTACTCAAAAATGTGATGATCTCTCACGTCTCTTGTGAACTGCTTCAGGATCTTCTCTGTATAACACCCAGCAAAAATTTGCCATCATGAAGTCATTCCAAAAACCTTGGTAGCGTTGCAACTTTGTTCTGATATTTTGGTGGAAACGCTCACCTTGTTCATCACTCACATCACCGAGGTTATCGGGGAAGAAGTCTAAATGGGAGTGTAGAAAGTGCAACTTAATTGGCATTCTTCAGCAAAGTTTTTAAATGTACACAAAAGTCTTGATTGCACTATCAAAAACGAAGAAGTGTTTTTCACAAAGAAATGTTCACACACCCACTGAAAATTAGGCCACGCACCTTGTTCTTCTGAAGTCATCGGTTGAGTCAACGCACCATCTTTTAAAATCTCTAGGATTTGGGAAGATTTGTTCCTTCTTTAAAGAGATTTTTTGGAAAATTATCACAGAGAAACTGAAATTCTCCACAGATTGCTTTACCCACCCTCTTCAGCAAACAATTAATACAAGCTTTATTAATAGGAGGGATAAATATCATGTTGAGAGAGGAAAATTTAGAACACTGAGTTTTCGAAGCTCAAATTTTAGCTTTGTTGCTTCTTTACCTGTATTGAGATACGTTAGTCATAACAGCTTCTTTCATCCCGAGCGACAGCAGTTTCTGAAGGAACAGCTGCTGAGGATTCACACATTCACCATATGAAAACAGCACTATCTCAAAAACTATTCGTGTTAGAGAATATCTAAACACATTTTTGGTATCAGGGCTTCACTCTTGGTAAAACTTATACATTTTCTTTTCTGATGATTTTTCATTGTTGACGAGGTAAGTTTTTATTTTGAAGCATAATTCGCATATTCGCAACATTAAAACCATCTTATCACAAAATGGATACGTGGTAGAGAAATTGTAAGTAAACATTTGATATAAGGGCGTAATTCATAATATATCACACAGTTTTATTTCTGATGAGTTTTACTTTCCCGTATTCGTACGTATATACGGAGTAATAAAAGAAGTATAGGGAAAGTTATGTAATGCTGCGGAAAACAATTTCGAGATTTCAACGAAAACACACGTTTTGGAGTCCCTTGGTACCGAAAAAGTTTGTTTTTTTCCAAAACGTCCGTCCGTGAACACTACTACCGCTTAAACCTCTCGTAAATTTTTTTCCAAAATGAAAAACCCCTATCCGTCCGGCTCGAATCGAAGCTTTGAGATTTTGAAAAACATTCTTTAAAATTTAGGGGTACATGATGCCCCTCGGACATTTTCAAAATATTCTCAAAAACTGTAACCATTTTTTCTTTAAATTTGTTTCTAATAGTACAGTAAAATACACTTATAAATGTGGCATATATCCTATTTTCATATTTAACTCTCAATTTTCAAAAATTTGAATTTTTTGCCGTTTTCCAACAACTACAAAATTGAAAATAGAGATTTTTCCCTCAAGTAAACTTTTTTCTCCCTAGTTAGTTCTTTCATTGAGATGATGCATTTTTTTAAATATTAGTAGTTTGCGAGCAATATGTGCAATTTTAAAATATTACAAAAGCAAAATTTTCTCAAAAACTGTACAAAATGTTTCCATTAAGTTTTTTGTAGGGATAGTGCTAAATGCACTCTATAAGATGACATAAACGCCATTATGCTTCATTCTTTTGTTTTTAAATTACAAAAAATATTCTTTCAACTTGTCTCTCAAGTCGTTAATATTTATACTAGCGTCAATTTGTTCACATTATTGTATGTACAAGTACAAGTGATTTAAATACTGCCATATGAAGTTTCTTGAAAACTCAACCCTTTCGTGTGAAAACTAGCTGATTCTTTAGTACTAAATTGGTATGGCTGACGGCGAGTTAACTCGGAAGGTCTGAGTTAGAGTCTCGGTGCGGAAAATAATGTTTGCGGGCTGAAAACACTTTTGCATGTTTATTTAGTAGTATAATATGGTGGAGCGCTTAAAAATAATGCAAAAAAGAATGTGCTGTTGCACCCCTAGTTCTTGTTTGTGAATGAATTCCTATCAATCTTTTGTTTTTGCCTGCAATATATTTTACCCTACATACGTGCAATTCAATGTTCAAAATTGTGTAAACTTGTGAGAATAAAGTAAGAAGTTGCCGTGTCCGTGGAATGAGTTATAATGGAGATAATCTCCAACTCAATATGACTTTATTAATAGATATAAATAAACAAAATTGGGAACACAAGTTACGTTTTCATCTCTTGTGCATGTTCGTTACTGAGGGACGAAACTAGCATTTCTAAAACAGCGCATAGCGCCAACGTCACCTCCCGTATTCAGCGTGTTCCCATGCCCAGCCTGACAGTTCTCTCGTGTATCGCACGCCCCAACTGTTCTTTATTCATAGTCGGCTGGCGCATTCTGCGAACGGAGGGGACTCGACGTAAATGCAACCGCCCACGCTCCAACAAATTAGCTTTTGGCCACTTGAAATTGCCATTTCAAAATAAATTCCAGTAATTCCGTTCCGTCTCGGTTAATTTTGAGCATTGGCTTCAATAAAAGAACAAAAGTGTGGAAGTTGTGTAAAAACGAAGAATAACAATATCTAAAGTTTCGTTGAAAAGTCATTGTAAGCCTTCGTAAAGGCATCAATGATTCGGAGTATTTTCAAAAACCTTAAAACTCTAACAAACTACCTATTGAATTTTAGTTTTATAGGTTATACTGCAATTGCAATACATATGAGTAAGTGGAGAAGCTTCATTTTGGTAAGGGGTGGGCTGTCGAATTCAAGGTACGGCTTGCGTGGCAGACTCGCTCGCTTAAAATCAGGCGATAACGCATTCCTCCCGGAAACCACCCAGTTTATAGATAGGGATTGGAAACGAAAGGGTTGGCAAAAGCTCTCTCGTACAATGGAACGCGAAAGCCAAAAAATACTTGTGGTTATCTCTCTCGCACTTCTAGGGACAGGACAGTTATTGCATATCAGTTAATAGAGATTTATTTTCCGAAATCCCTACATCCAATGCCATTTTGTTTATAAATGGTATTTTTCGTCAGTTTGATAAGTACTCAAAAAATTATTGATATCCTAGAAACTGCAAAAAGTCAGCATTTTATTATTACTTGCACATCTATATTCATTTTAATTTCCACGTGACATACTTTAGTGCTAAGTATATGTATTTAGGTATAGGAATAAACATTTTTTGAAGCGGGGTACCACTTAGACTCACGAGCCTGACGATGCATTGCCCTTTCGACACCTCGCTAGTGTCTCGGAGAGCCGGGCCAGTGATTCATCCTTTTCTTATATCCCTTCAGCTTGGTGTCTGTTCGGGACCCCTCCTTGGCTGTCGAGGGCCCTTAATGATGCCCCAAAGGCCGTTTTTTCTTGCAAGAGGAAGAGGCCGAGGTATCCCATAGGGCCACCACGACTACGCTAGCCGATTATGGGGAGGGTACCTGACTGGTAGTGAAGCTCAAGAGTTAACGAAGGATACATGGTGTCTTCTTAAAGTTTCACTGAAAAAAAAGAACCGTTAGAATATACTAGATCCATGATAATGTAACAAGGAAACTTGCTACAGTATCATGGATCTGGTATACTCCAACGGTTCCTTTTTTTCGGTGTATCTTCTCTATTACTGATTTCCCATGCGCGCAGAAATTAAAAGCAAAGTATGCAGTTTCCGGTCACGTGAGAGTTGTTTTGTATCGTTAAATACTCAGTAACTCGGAAAGATCTGAAAACAAATAAAAAAGATTCGATTTTAACTGAAAAATGCTTATACTTGATTTCATTAATTAACAACATCCCATATCTGACGTTACAACTATATTCTTATATTCGGTATGTCACTGCTTCCAGCTCAGCTAACGTTATGCGACGAAGTAGTAAAAATCCTTAGTATACACGTGATCTGTTTAAAAATAGCCACTTTTTACTGCTCCAGGACCCAATTTTCCACAGACACGACAACTGCAGTTTTGCTACTGCAGGCCCTTAGTCTCAGTGCTATTTTTATAAAAGCATCGAGACAAATTAATGAAACATATATAACACATTTCTATTTTACAATTGCCAGTTTAAGATTAGTGATACAGATAAAGATGACATGATCGATCGATGCGATGTAGTGGATATTGTTAAAGACGGGAAGTGAATATTTAATAATACTTAAGTCTCAGAATTGAAGAACATATTTTTAAAGTGGCGTATCTCCAAGAAATAGAGTTTATCAGGAAGGGAAAACATTCATAATCAGCCTTATCCGTAGAATTAGCTAATAGATAAAGATAGGTGGTTTCCAGGTCCACAGTTTTCGGATGCAGTTAAAATAGGAGAAACGCAATCGTTGAACACTATTGGCAACATGATGGAATGGCAGCATAAGAATATACTATTAAAAATTGAAAAACGAAATGGAGGTACGTCACTTTGGAAATATGCTCTTCAATTAGACACAAAAGACGCTTAGCTTCAATCGCAAAAGATTGTTGTAGATGTAAAGATGAAATTAAGTGATGGCATTTCAAACGCATACATAAAGCGTGTTCATTCCTACAACACACAAAAACGTCATATTTATTTTATTTTATAAAATATTTGTTTAGAATGTGTTACAACTACATATTAATATTACACAGGTTGGTTCTGTCGAAAAATCTTTTACAACTGCTTTAGCCAATTCAGAATAATGTATATCTCACAAAAATATTATATTTTAAAAAATATTTACAGGTAAGTTATTCAAAAGTCTCATGGCTAGCTGTTGGTCAGTGTGTTCACTTTCCATTACGCGGACCCGGGTCCGATTATATATTTATAATTATATTTATTATATGTATGATTATTTCCTAAATTGAGAATAAACCAAGAATCTCGTTTCGAAAACAAGATTAAGTTTTAAAATAATTTATAAAAAATGTCATTATATAAGAAGTAACAGTCGAGTTTACAAAAAGGTTGGGAATCGTGAAGTGGCACAATACGAACCGCATTCCAAAGCGTTTCATATATGAAACGTTGGACGTCACTGCTGCGGCAACGGAAAATTAAATACTCTCTGTCATTTATATCTGTCATTTTCTCGTCACTCATTATAAAATAGTAACAACACTTGCTGAGAGAGATGGAGAACGAAGTGGCATGTTCCAATTACGATAACTGAATTACATTACATTTCGGAAAAAATGAATCATGGTGTTCGCGAGCAGATGTGCTCAATATTTCTAATCATGCGACCTCCGGTCACAATATTAATTTAGTATCTGTCAATATGAGAAGCGTCGAATTAAATTTATTTCTCTTCCATTTTCTGCCTTGTGATTTGGCATTGGCATGGCTCTCTTCGCAGAGGTCACCTTTAATAGTTATTTAAAAAATATTACCTTAAGTCACTTTATTACAATAAAAGATTGGAGTATTAAAAAATATGAAGATAACCAATCAAGTATTGTAATAATAAGTTGTGATACAACTATCATATCTATTCACTATGTAAAACCTTCAATGTAATATAGTTTTTCATAACCTTATTCAACCTGATAAATAAGGCACACTTATGTTGATATTAGTTTACCTATTATAGCTCACTATGATAAACTCTTTCTTCTATTTTCATACAAATAGCGGCCTGCAGCAGCCAAAATGCTGCTGAAGAAAACCACACAAAATGGATATCCAAAACGCACACACTGCTCAAGAACAACAAACAAAATACTCTCGTATAATACTGCAATAAATTAAATGTTACAACAATATAATATTTACGAATATTTCAATTAGTGTACATGAATACGCAGTTTTTATTTATCAAGAATATCAAAAAAGTTCCGGTATTCCATAATATTAATTATGGACTAAGAAGGTATCAACTATAAAGTATATTATAATATAAATTTAATAAAAATATCGAACAGCTATTTGCGAGACTTAATTTACCCCATTTTTAATGGCTCCAAGTATCATGGATTAAACACGTATGGATTAAGTCGACATCCTCTTGTATGTCGTGCAGAATATTGTGTCCCACAGTGGCAGTCATAGCCAAGCGGCATACAAGATGACGCTGTATTAAGTCCGATATGTTTAATCCATGATAATTGGCGCCACTGAACATAGGATTAATTAAGTCCCGAAGCACGTGCCACGGACGGGACGGAGTGTAATCTAGTTGTGCCATATCGATAGTCATTAGGATATTTTAATTTTGGGGGCATTTCACTGCCCCAGTGACATTTTCAAAATTTTCTAAAAAATGCCTGTAATTTTCACTTTCTCGTATACGTTCGTATATACATAGTACATCATGTTGTACAGAGAATGTCAATTCTCGCAGTATCATTATTTCACGTAATATTCTGAATTACAACAATTTTATTAAAATTTTTCATTCTAATATACAAAAAATACAATTATCTTCAAAAACTCTCAGTTTTGTGTGTTTAAATGAATGGGTGAAACCCAGAACGGTATATGTGACATTTTATAAATTCTGAGAAAACTGTTTATTTAATTCAGTATCACTGTATAGTCATGGTGCTTTTTGTCATCATTAAGATCATGGCATTTCAACTGTTCCTTAAAACCACGAGATTACATTGGCACTGAAATTTAGCCTATTATAAACACTGGTTTCTAAGTATTTATAAAATGTCAATAATGCCGTTTTTGTTTTTCCCCATTCAAATAAACATCGTCTCTACTAGGAATTCTTTCCTCTTCTCAAATGCAAAAATTTCAAATTATTAACTATACAAAGAGAAATTTTCTCACAATAGTATCACAAAGTGGAATTAGTATATAACCTCGCAGTTTTGCTACGGCACAACTAATGTCTGCCATCGGCGTGTGACATTTTTCAACCCTCGAGCAAGTACGGATTAACGGCGTTTCTCCCTCTTATAAACCTTCTAAAATTAAATATAAGATGTTCTCCTTGACAACAACTGGCTAACATAACACTATTATACTCTCGTAAATCTGCTGATCACTGATAAAATAGTCACTGAATGTAATCAAAGACGGGAAGATTAATGACTAATTAAAATTGATATTCTCCCTTCCCTAGTACTTACGCTGGATCATTACTTAAGCATATGAGGTTCGAATTTTCTTGAGAGAGATCTTACTGAAGAGTGTGTAAGAACATACGTGATTTTAAGCACGCACTTCGGTAAAGGCGAAATCTGGTGTGCCCAGATGCCACGTGCCTAAGATTATATTTGGAAGACTGCAACAATCGAATGGTGTATTGGACCTGTGCTACGGATGAAATGGGAATTTGGGACCCTGGAAGTTGAAAAAAATTAAAGATAACGGAAGAGCTCTAGAAGCAGGAGCAACGTGGAACATCACGAAGAAATTATCCCCGCCACCTCCACCAGTCCCTCTGAAATTCATAAGAATTTCAGAGGGACTGGTGGAGGTGGCGAGGATAATTTCTTCGTGATGTTCCACGTTGCTCCTGTCCCTCTGTCCAGTCCCTCTGAAATTCCAGTCCCTCTGAAATTCATAAGAATTTCAGAGGGACTGGTGGAGGTGGCGGGGATAATTTCTTCGCGATGTTCCACGTTGCTCCTGCTTCTAGAGCTCTTCCGTTATCTTTAATTTTTTTCAACTTCCAGGGTCCCAAATTCCCATTTCATCCGTAGCACAGGTCCAATACACCATTCGATTGTTGCAGTCTTCCAAATATAATCTTAGGCACGTGGCATCTGGGCACACCAGATTTCGCCTTTACCGAAGTGCGTGCTTAAAATCACGTATGTTCTTACACACTCTTCAGTAAGATCTCTCTCAAGAAAATTCGAACCTCATATGCTTAAGTAATGATCCAGCGTAAGTACTACAAGGCTGTAAAGAACATATATAAGTCGTAATTAGTACGGTCATGCGCCCGTGCTACACATGTTTTAACACGCCTTAAGTTTCAAAAAAAGTATTCGACGTAAATGAAAAACTCTGGACAAAATATGATAATTAAGCGAATTATAATCTGTCTGTTTACACTTCTTTAAGAAACGGATATAGTACGATCCATTTTCTGAAACTTGGGACGTGTAGAATTTTCTACCGTCTGCACATCTGTCCGCACGGGTTTAAACCAACACAATGCTCTCCCCTTACTGAGTTCCGTCAGAGCGCCAATCGATCTAGTTCTCGAGTAGTGATCGATAGGGGTATGGCTCATATTCGCATAACACACTTATTGATGGAGGAAGTATGTAAGCATGCAGCGCTCCTAATAACTTACACGAAAGACCAGCATTAGTTTTACGAGATAATGCAGCTCGCTCGTAAAATCAGATATTTTCGGGGATTGTTGCCATTACGTACCGTAAATCGTAGTGAACACACTTGAATTTAATACATATAAATAAAACTAAGCAAATGTTACAAGAAAATTAGGTTGGCACAATTGTGATGCCTTGTGAGGGCACAAATCATGAATTTAAATAAATGCTCGGATGGTGCAGTTCAACTTGATGCCATCATAGAATGAGAAAAGTTGAGGTTATCAGTTCATGAATATGGCATGTGCTAAGATTAAGAAAATTTATAAAGTCACAGTAGAATTAGCATGTGATGCTCTAAGAAAAGACAAGGTGATTGTTACACTCGAAGCCTGGAGGTGGCGCTGAGTTCACAGCGCAATAGGCGCTGGGCTCGCCGGGGCAGCGGATGTCTGACGAAGAGGTCAACACGGGGTGACCCGCTGGCTGAATGCGCGCGAAGGCGCTGGGCGGACCCGTAGGAATGCGTAAGTGTCATTTTATAAATCCTGGTAAACTGTCTGCCGTGTAGCTAGCAGACTCGCAAGGCAGTTTAAGAAAATTCACCACATCGATAGTGCACCTTTCGTTTGTCACGCCAGTAGAAGCAAGTGGCAGGTGTAATATGCGCACATACTCAATTAAACAATTGCCTGCACAAACAGTCACTGCCAAACAAATACACCGAATACAGTGTATTGGGAAACGAGGAAAAACAGCAATAACTAGTCACTGCAATGGCAAATTAACAGTTCAGCAGCACGGACACTGATGTTCACGTGATACATGAATGTTTTGAGTTCGCGCAATTAACACCACTTAGTCAGTTTGTCGCACAACAGGAACTGAATTATAGAAATACCGTTGGGGCAATCTTACTCACGCGTATAATAATACATTGCGATATGAATACGCTATGAAATGCGTGCGAGCTTCGCGCGGCACGGAGTGGTCACGGCGAAGGTTTTGTCGACTGCTGCTGACGCTGCGTCGTGAAGCGACGCGCCTGCATCTTAGCGCCGCCAGCTGTCGTCAACCAATCAGCGTCCACGCATTGAAAGAATAGTACAACAAACTAAGGTATGTGTAATTTACTAATTAAGTGGATCATGTGGCTGTGCGGGGATTTTAATTCTTCAAATTGTGATGTACCTTGTATTGTAAATAGTCTAAAAAGTTTTTGAATCATAACGTATCCGTATGGTGAAGGAACACACAGACTTCCCAAGGACAATATAACATAAAATGTTATAAAAATCTAACAGAAGTAAAAATAATCACTTTCACCTTCTTGCACTTGTCAGCTGGAGAACCTCTTTTAACCCGTACCGACAGACGGGAGTCAAACTGACTCCGCTCGCTTCTATAATTTTATTTTATTTCTTTGTCGCTTCTGCTTTTTCCATCAGCACTCCAGAACCTTCAAACATATTGAAGTAATTGAATGGTGCAATAATTCTCAGCGAATCCCTGCAAAGGAGCCGGTTGAACACGCGCAGCGGCGAGGCTGAATTCTCCGCGCTCCGGGCTCTCGCGATTGAGATATCTGATTTCGACATCCGGCTGGGATGAACGGTTTTGCAAAAGCTTCAATCGTTAATCAATAATACATACATTTACAATAAAATAATTTTCTACAGAAGCTCGGCTACGTGAGATGTGCATACATATATGAAATATAATTAAACTTAAAAAGTAAACAATTTGTGTGTCCTAATAGTTATTCCATAGTACTACGTGAATTAATAACTCCCATGTCCGGAGCAGGCAATTTCGCCATGATTTTAGGTGAGCGGTTACAGTATCTACGCATTTCCTGTTTGAGTACTTAATAAATAATCAAGTTATCAATAACACTAGAAAAGTCTCCATTTTCAAAAACATCAGCATATTATGAAAAATATATGAATTGTTTATGCTTGACACATCTTCCTGGATCTGCCGCTATGCAAAGGCAGAAAAACCAGGTCTATTTACTTAGCTCACCGAGCAGGGAGATAACGCATGAATTTCAGTGAGGAAGACGGACACAGTAGAAATTAAAGATAGTTGCAACTTCCTACATTTTCTTCTTCTTGGAACTCTGGAAGGAATATCTGTGAAACTCTGGACAGTCACACATTTTGCCTTTAGTTGTTCTGTTTTCTCCAGAGGGTAGTTCACATTATGATAACTATTTGGATATTAAACAAGTAATTTACACTGTTGGAACTAGAACTTCAAGAAACGAGTACTTCTTAGTACTTCACAAAGTACTATTTCTTTCTTACAGTGATGGAATGGGTCAGCATCCAATACTGAGAAAAACGAATCGTGGAAGAGAAGTGCAGCCACTGGCCTGTTTGTGAACAACACAAAGAAGAAAAACATCTCGATCGCTGCTCGAGGCGCTCATGAGGCGATAAAAATCTTACTGAGGATATAGCTTTAAAAGAACGAAGGAGCTCGCGTATGCGGAACATCTTTGTGTAGAGAGAAGAGAAACTTCGAAGGAAACCGTCGACATCTTTCAGTCTGAGAGATTTGCACCTGTGAGTCGGAGACAGTATCTTTCTCCCTCCAAAACACGCTCAAAAAACATTCAAATGCAATATCCCTGTACGTGCTAAATCGTCGGAAACATTACAACGGTCCAACGGAAAGGAATCAAGTCACATTAACAAAATTGTGAGAAAAATTGCCTTATATATTTTAGGTCAATTTATCACAGTATATGCTTTAGCATAACGAAATGAGTGCGGGCATGCCCGCAAATCTTTTTTACGGGCCCAACTTACACAAGTGTATAGCAAACACAAATAGTGTTAGCACCTTCTATAATAAAAAATATCCTTTAACAAATTCATACTCATCAGATGATTACTTCATAAGAAAAACAATGTTTCTGTATCAACAATATAAATTCTCATTAAACACACACAATAGTTCAACAACGCATAATTCCATTGAAGACGCCTTAACTGAATGACCAACAAACTAATAAACAATTTGGTACTAGTCAGGACGGTACCATCAACCACCTAATTCTAACTGCTATTTATTGAAAGGCATAGTCGATGATGCTCTCGTCTGAGTGTTATCGCATAAGTTGGAAACCTTCAAACTTAAAAAACAACAACACCAGTCGAAAGACAGTGTGCGTCGTGTCCATTGTTAACAAAGCTAAATTGATCATAACTAGGGGCGGATTTTGATGACTGAAAACATCGCCACAAATGATCAATAAAATGTTTGCAATGTTTTGCAGTTCAAATATCTTCTTTTAGTATCCGGCATTAGGCTTACCAATGGATTCTAGTAGCTGATAATGTGAAACTTCCGTTCATAAGTTTCCAACACCCAATTGCCTTGTATGTAATCCTGTGTACCTCCATACGGGATATGAACTGGTCTTACTGCAATTTCAAAATTATAATTGTCGTAACAAATACAAGTTTTTGTTATTAGTTACATTTATGTACAGTTTTGTTGTTACGCTTTTTTGCTAATATACTCAAAAATGCACATAGCACATTTGCATTATCTCAAATGCTAAATGTTGCAAATCATTCCCATTCAGTTCCGAAAATTCTGTCGCAACACATTTTACAACTACATTTGATTCTTCCCGGGGTTTCCTTAACACTTCCATATTTTTTCTCCCTTATTTTTTAGGAAATTGAAACGTTTACAAACTCAATCTAATTTTTGTTCACTTCTACTTCTGCAATTGCTCTATTAATAGTTTGGTATGCGAATCTTGCATTGCATGCACATCTAACATTAAAAGACGACTGGTTGGTATGTTTATGTGAAAAAGGTGTTTGTTGAATTTAATAAACATAAGTTGTGGGTCACATTCATTTGAAAATCGGTAGTTGCACGCTTATGTAAGAACGTAAAAGTGAGAAGTCGAACATAATGTTCATTCATTCTCTAGCATTACTAACAGTTTGGTTTTCTCCGTATTCACTTCAAATTCTTAAAGTTAAATAAGTTCCGAGGCAATGCTGTTCATAGGTTTTCGCAAATTTATTTTTTTAAATACGTTAATTCGAATCTAAATTGAAATTAATCTGCAGTGTAATTTACTCGGCAATTCAATTGTTTCTTAAAAATGCCAACAACAGTGTTTCCAACGTCGTGAAAAAAATTGTGGTGCATTTGCTAAAAATATGTTTGATGTTTGGATACTGGTTTGGATCATCAATGCCACCTGTACTATATATATATATATATATATATATATATATATATATATATATATATATATATATATATATATCGATTTAGTAGGCGTTGGTTTAATTCCAGACATTAAGATCACAGCGCCAAAACACGAAAAAATTCGTTTTTGGAAATTTCTTTGAATCTTCTAGCTGGATCCAAAATTAAATTAACAGTTTCCCGTCTGGGACCGAGACGCGTTGAATGACACCTTATACGTCTCGATTGTTGCAGGGGAAGTGATCGAGCGCGAGTGACGGCATTGCACATGTACGCACATATGTATACTGCGAGTTTTAGTCAAATATTGTAAAGGGATGTTTGACAAATTTACTTTCATTTTTTAATAGGCTTCTTCATTTAAAATGGACCTTTGATGAATGCATTTATTTTTGTGGAAAGGTCTGTCTAAAAGAATTTTGATAGACCTCTGGCTGCGTGCATTTCTTATCCACATGTGCACGCGTGTGTGAGAATCGAACCACAATTATATTTTGTAATTAGAGTTATTGTTATTGTTGCTGTTGTTATCGTCGATGCTCCCACTGCCCGTGCCTGAATTGGAACTGACACATCGTTCGAAACGAAGAAACAATCTTTTCCCTTTTTGTGCATAAATATTTTGAGATTTGTATCCTTGGGTTACATGAGATTAGAAGTGTTAGATATTTATTTCTCTGCTATTAGACGATGAATTCCCTCCCAAGGACCTTTGGCCCGAGGGGGTTTTTACTTGCCCAAGTACTTAGTACCAGTACTTTCTAGCCCAAGTCTTAGAACCAGTTAACGCACGTGGTTCATACATTATTTTATTTTTACCTAATTTTATTCACTCAGATTTAATTATTTACGAATGAACTAGATGTTAACTTCACTCTTGTCGTCTTTTCATATTTCGGTCCCATTATTCCCTTTCATAATTCCCTCCGTAGGGGAACATGTAGCATCATTCAACTGTTTTCATATTTCCCTCATAACCAGGTAAGTTATGCAGCGTATAACGAAGGCAACAACCAGCTATAACGTATACAACTAACACGCAACACAACATGCCACAAAATCCTACCTCGCCACGCGGAGCGGTGCCGATGCGATGACCTTGGCGAGCCGCCTCCTCCCGACGACGACCGGCGCGGAAGGGGGTGCCGCTGGAAGGCTCAGCAGTTGCTGGCGGCTTCCGTATTCGTGGAGTCACGGCTTCGATATTCATTTCCACTGTCGCATTTCATATATTTCTTCTGCACTGGTAGTTCACATCCTCACATTTCTCCAAATCAATCATTTAATTTGAAATGTTATTTTCATTTTCTTGCATTCACGGTTCATTAACACAGTTCAATGCATTCTTATGAAACAGTTCAATTCGCGGTAAACTCATGCACCTGTAACTGCGGTAGTGTTTACGCCATTTGCTGAAATGTTTCACCTATACAAGCGGAAATGTTATGTGCTCGCACCGTTTGCGTAGACGCGACTATCCAGAAAACTAGGATGCTTCAGAACTACTTCATCGCGCACCGACCATTTTACGAGATCCCCGAATCACGGCCTGCTGAGAGTCCGACTGGGCAGTTTGCCGTGATTTAAATGTATGGCGAATTGACAACGAGCTGTTGGCACACAATCATCCAATTGGAAGCTACGTTACAATTTAAATTGATATTCAAGCTCCCGATTGGATAACCGCGTCGCAGCTGAACAAAATGCAATTCGTTCCACTTTTAAAGCGAAGTATTTGTTTGCTTTCTCGATTGCGCGCCGCACTTCCTGACTCTCATGGTGAAATCATGGCCGCTTGGGTGAGCGTTTTGTACTACACACCAGTCACACACACACATGACACACAGATACACACACGCACATATACTTACATGACCATACATACAGGCATACATTACAAGCATACACGTATATTCATTATTACAGTAAATAATGACAATAAAGCACAAGGCATATTATGAAGTTTGATAGCATGCTCAACAGTTCCTTTCATCAGCAGTGCGGATTGGCCGCATTTCTTCTCACAACACCCGCTTCGACTTTGCTCGGCAAGGACCCCTCCAAAATATTTACGACTTGGTTAGGGTGACCGCAAGATGACCCGACAGATTCAGAACCAAAGGATGTCAAGAGGTATATTTTACTCATTGATTCGAAACGTTTTTACTCGCCTTTTTTCTAAAGAGTATTTTCTATAAGTTCACTGCACAATTTTAAGGTTAAAAGTACAAGTTTATACCAAATACTTAAAAAATCTGGTCTAACTGTATTAAAACCCAGTCTAACTGTATGACGATACACGAAGTCTGTGTCGCTTCAGTAAACACTATTTCTTTTCGGCAATTGTTTTTGTGATATTTTCATTGATGTTATTTTAATGTTTTCGACGCTATTTATTGTTAGACAAACACACTCGACAAAAAAAACTAACACTCTAATTTCGGTTTTTCAAAACGCATTGAAAAGTAGCTTACTACATACGTTTACAAAATACATTTGGGTTTTCACATGCTTCAGAATGGATTTGCAATTCCAACTCTATTTAAAACATAAGTAAATGTGCGTATAACATTCGAATAACACAATGCTTATGAATGTATCACTGCACGTTAATTGAATGTGTTCGCGTTTCGCGCGCTAGCGCAGAACTGCTTTGGAAGGGATGAGAGCTCGTTTAAGTGGAGAGATATCTCACACTTTCTTCGTTCAATGTCACACTCAGTTCTCTTAAAAACTTGTACTACCCGAGTGTTGCATCTTCGCGACATGTCAAGGCAGTCGCAGATGGCAACTGCTCGTGCGTAGTGGAGATCGCATCGCTGCCCTGCTGCTCCATCCGTACATCAGCCACCGTTGTTCCCCCTCCTTGCCCCGCAGCCCCTGACAGCACGACGCCCTTGGCTCGATCGCATTTCCTGAGTGTGCGCCGGCTGGCTGTCACGAAGGGCATTGGCGGCGGACTGCAATCGCAGCTTCCGAACGGCGCGTGTTTTGAAATTCCAAGTGTCGGAAACGTTGCGAGTGGATTTGTGTTCTCCTTTTGCTAAGATATGTTTAGGAACAATTGCACCGAATTAACTTGCGTGTGCGCATGCGAACGTGCGAATACCCACGCGCCGCCACTGCTACATACACACGTGCGTTGTCTGTGCAGAAATTATTGGCAAACGTCACAATACACACACACTTTTATATAATAAATTTATTTATTTATGTATTTGGTTATGCTTATTAAAGTTAGTAATGGTGTATAAAGACACGTTAATTGATTTGAGGCCTGCTAATTAATAATCACGCACGCATGTTCCAAAAATGATACAATAGGAATTCTGACAGGAATTTTTTCCTTTTAAGGTTTTTATGCTATTTGGATATGGTTTCAAAGATAACAGTTTCTGAGTGGCAGCAAATTGCCAATGATTCTCTTGCCTATTGAACATTCAAATTGTGATAAATTTAACTTCAAGATAGATCTTCAAAAAGTAATTGAAATTCTGCTTTTCTAACAAAGAAGACAATCATAATATTGAGTAATAATAACACTGGATTGCTGTCAAAGTTGTTAGCGTTTGCTAGCGACTTTCCACGATTTCCGCGAACACCACAAAAGCTAATTATAAAATTTAATCAGCACCTACCTCGCATAAAATGACTAACGTTCACGGAGACTTATTAATAGAACTTCGTTTAACTTTTTAGATTGTTTTAATTGGTTCTTAAGGTAAACGCCACTTCCAGGGGTAGAGATTTAAACACAAGGAAAGCACTTAAGCGCTTCTGCACCACTACAGAAGTTCAATTGTTTTCTCTCAGTAAAAGTTATTTCTTCATTTTAGGACCAGAACTTGTATTTGTTGCGAGAGACCCAGAGTATTTTTGCAGACTCACAATATTGATGACTGTATAAAAAATTACTAATGGCGAAATGTTGAGAGTTAGTCCCCCAATTCTAATACAATTATAGGGGAAGGCGGGGTAAGACGGGAAGGTGGTTTCGTATAACATAGCCAGACTACTGCTACCGTCGGAAAACTAGGTAAACAGCATTAGCAAACATCAGCCATTATTTCGACCTCGTCTGATATTATTCCCATGTCGTATCACGTGAGATTTGCGAGGCGTATATAACTTGTATTCTGATTTACAACATTTTGGTACTTTTAAAGCTCTAATATGCGTTCCACATTAATAGTTTTCGTAATGGTGTTAATACTACTAAATAGTACGCCGTACGAGCAACAAATAAATTCAATTTTCACTAAAGAGTTTTGTATCAGTATAACTATAGACGTTGTCATTGCCAACAATAGGATTTAATATAATAGCAGCTTTCGATGGCTTAGCCATCATCATCAGTTGTCTGCTGGATGGAAGCCCCAAAAACGACTACCTAGTAGTAGTCGTAGTTGTTGGCAATGACAACGTCTATAGTTATTTCATGAAAAATGTCAACGATAACACACCACACCACCTATATTTGTATCAGTATCATAAATCAAGATTGCCCTTGAAAAACTAATGGGGGGTTTATCCATCCTACTCCCCTTCTAATTACACAGAATTAACATTAATTCGTTAATTTAACGTTAACATTATTTCATTATGTTTTGATGCTACTCTTAGCATTAATTAAATAGATAATAATGGCATTTATTACATACATTACATACATCCATTACATACATACATACATTACATACATCCATTTCATTCTTCCATTACATATATACACTACATACATACATTCATAAAAATAATTGCATAGATTTGTTCAACAAGTAGATTTTGAAAATCTATTATATTCCTCCACAATATAATTTCATGTTTTCCAGGTGCATACTAGGTTTGACGTGTATTGTTTCATATGGCTCCCCACCGTTGCATGTATTGCATGTAGGCGTTGGACTTACAATTCCTGGGCAAGGATAAAAAGTGAAGACGACAAGGCAATTCATATTTTGCGTGCTACGCGAAAGTGATACACAAGATCCAAACGACATCATTTAGATACTTACAAAATTGTGTTATGGAACAATTTCGTTTTTCCATTTGAGGAGAGAGGGGCTGGATGGTAGGAGCCAGTTAGTTATGTAATTCCGCTTTAGTTTTTACAAGTTTGAGCACCTCAATTGAAACTAAGGCTATCTTATGATATTTTTATTCGTGAAAGTTTGACTACCTAACAGAGTCGTTAAAAAGTATCAAGGCAAGATGTATCAACCAACCTGCCTGTGAGCAGGTTTCAGTCACAGGCCTTGGAGGAAGATGGGACAAGCATGGGGTAGGTTGGCGTACTTCTTCGGCGAGAGTGTGGAGTAACTTATCAACGACAAAATTAATCATCTTTCAATGTTTTATTTACACAAATAAACACAAAAGTGCGGCGGAGGCAGAGGCGAAGGTGGGGGCGGAGGTGAGGACGGCACCGGAGGGGAGATGCAGAGCGGATTTTACTGCAGAGGTGGGGATGAAGGCGGGATGTAGGAGAGGCGGGGGAAGGGGCGAAGGTGCCTGGGGCGGAGTCAATGGTGGAGGCAGGCTCGGTGGTGAGGGCGGAGGCGGGAATAGAGGCGGGCACGGAGGTGAGGATGTTAGTATGGGAGGTAGGGGTGAGTGTGGGTCGGAGCGGATGTTACGCCAGAGGTGAAGACAGCGGTGTTGCCGTGGGGTCAGGGGCAGGTGTTGAGCCGTGAGACGAGCCGCGGGCGGTGGCGGGGGCGGAGGCGATGCTGCAGACGGGCGTGTTAGAGGAGACGGGAGCAGGAGTAGTGCGTTTTATTTATGGTGGTTATTACTGGTGCGTTTACCCCATGTATGAGTAAAGTTATCAGAAAAATAGTTTTATTTTCGACGCTCGTCAGACGTAATGGATGACACTATGCCAACAACCCAAATTGAAAAATGCCAACCAGTTCCGAACAAGATTTTTTTTAATTAAAGATGGCCGTAGATTGACAAGGGAACTCAAAACTAAACAACTGATACTCGAAAATTAAAAGTTTGGGTGAAGGTTTCAGAAGAAATAGAAAGAGAGGGAAAATGATTCATCCATGTATTACAGAAGACAATCAATGAACTACGAAAAAATTACTCTTCAAGCTCTAAAACTAATCTAAGACCACGCATCGACTCTAGTTGCACTTATCATGCTGACAATGTGGTGGGAAATTTATTATGTTATGGAGGGCTCGTGACGCAAAGCTAGGGCTTGTGGAAGTTATATGTGTGACCCCGAGTGCCAACCAGCCTTGATCTCCCATACTCGGTAATTCTAGAACACTTTATTTAAGTTTTGAAATGGTACGTAGTTAAGTACGTACAAGTTCTTGTAAAACTCGCTTCACCTGATCAGAGAACGAAATTCCTGGTTTTCTTCCATTTGCGCAGGAGGACTACAGAATTGAAAAAGACATTACTGCGCAAATGCTGCTCCCACTGGAAATGGAAAAGTCGTAATTTCGCATGAATTGTTCGCCAGACTACGAACTGTGACGCTTTGGCATGGCGTGCTTTTTGCCTTGTGCTCGCTTCCGGGGCTTCTCGGATAGCATTACCAAGAGATTTGCAGAGGCGTGGCGAGCCCCCTAACGCGAGGTGAAGCAACTCGCTCTCTTGCCGGAGCCCATATTACACGAACACAGACGCATAATTCAAAGTTTAACGTTAATTATTTACAAAACTAAACGACGAAGAGTATCCAATTTTGGCAAATTCAGTCTGTATATTGCATGCGATAAGGTCCTGGTGCATTAGCAACGAGGGCTGAATCACCCTGTAGAGCTATTTATGTGGCTACCATAAAATGACGTATACATCTGCGTTATGTGGTATTTGCGGGATCTCTCCGTATATTGGTTCTATCGATTGCGCTAAAAATGGTGGCTATTCCATTGTGGGTTGAATAAATACTAATAATACTAATAATAATAATAATAATAATAATAATAATAATAATAATAATAATAATAATAAGCTAATATAATTCAATATTTTCTTCACAATCCAGAAAATCTACCTTACTTCCTCACTGAAGGTAGAACATTTTTGTTACCAAAGGAGGGTGACACTAACGACCCCTCGAAGTACAGGCCTATAACCTGCCTTCAAACTTTCTACAAACTCATAACATCTTGTGTTTCACAAATGATGATGACACACATTGAGGAACAGAACATCTTAGCAAATGAACAGAAAGGATGTAGACCTGGATCTCAGGGATGCAAGGAGCAACTCATTATAGACTCTGTAATTATGGGGCAAGTGCTTGAAAAACAAAGAAACTTGTACGCATGCTACATAGATTACGCTAAAGCATTCGACACCGTGCCCCATTCTTGGCTCCTTCAATGTTTGGATGTATACAAGGTCCACCCGTTTATCCAAAACTTCCTGAAAACTGCGATAAGTCGATGGAATACAAAACTGTATCTCTCTAATGGAAAACAATCCGTCCACACAGATACTATACACATCCGCCGAGGGATTTTCCAGGGTGACTCTCTAAGCCCTTTATTGTTCTGTTTAGCCTTGAATCCCCTCTCTACTCTACTTAATTCATCTAATTATGGAATCGCTCTTAAAAAGGGGAACTCAACTCTTCTTCGTGTCTCACATCTCCTTTACATGGATGACCTGAAGCTCTATGCAGACACTGAGAGTCATATGCGGCAACTAATAAACGTGACGGAGAAGTTCACTGACGACATTAAGATGAAATTCGGTTTGGATAGTGCAGGAGAGTGAATAGCATTCGGGGTCATATGCAAGTTATAAATTTGGAAACTGATAATGAACCAAAGATTACCTTCATGGAACCCCATGAAACTTACAAATACTTGGGTTTCCAACAGTCACTCCGAATCAAACACACTGTTACTAAGAACATACTAACAACTGAAGTGTGTAAACGATTGCATGGACTCTTAAAAACTCAACTCTCTGCTAGAAACCTTGTGCAGGCCATCAATTCATTTGTTATTCCAGTGCTGACATACTCCTTTGGCGTTATTAAATGGAGCAATACCGACCTCGACAACCTCCAGAGAACAATTCGAACCGCTATGACTCAACACCGAAAACATCATCCCCATTCAAGTACTGAGCGTTTTATCCTTCCAAGGTCGCAAGGAGGGCAAGTATTGTAGATCTCATAAATCTACACAGCTCTCAAATTGCTTCACTCAGAAGGTACTTCTTGGAACATTGTGGGAGAGTTCAGCAAGCAGTGAGCGCAGTTGATAATAACTATAGTCCTCTGAACTTGAAAAAGCTTGATCCGCCTGTTCAACCAATCATTGAAACGGAAGAGAAGATAACCTTATGGAAAGCGAAGGCACTGCATGGAAGGTACCCTCACGAGCTGAGTAAACCAGAAGTCGACATCTCTGCGTCGCACGCATGGCTCCAGCACGGGGATCTCTTTCCGGGGACAGAAGCCTTCATGATAGCTATCCAGGACCAAGTGGTACCAACATTGAACTACAGAAAACACATTCTGAGAGATTCTACCATTCATTCCGACTCGTGTAGAAGATGTGAGGCTGCAAGCGAAACTATCCAACACGTGACAAGTGGATGTAGCAGCCACGCACAGGTGGAATACAAAAAGAGGCATGATGAAGTGGCGAAGCAGGTACACCAATTATTGGCATTGAGAACAAGCTTACTCGCCACTTCCGTGCCGTATTATAAATATGTGCCTCAGAATGTGCTTGAAAGTAGTGAGTACACACTCTACTGGGATCGTTCCATTATCACTGACAGACATGTCGGCGGCAATAGACCCGATATAACGTACATTGATAGAAACCAACAGCAAGTTTTTCTTATCGATATATCAATACCCAATACCCACAACATATCGGGAAAATATCAAGAGAAGATCCAGAAGTATGCCGATCTCGCCTATCAAGTCGCAACTCAGTGGAACTTCAGTAAAGTGACAACTGTGCCTATAATAATATCAGCTACAGGAGTGATCCCGAAAATGACACTTCGGGCACTGGAGTGTCTTCACTTGGATACCAGGAATGTATATAATATGCAAAAGACAGTAATTTTGAATACATGCCGTATTGTCAGAAGCCATCTGAACCTTCAGTAAAGCAACCACACACCTGTTCATCATACCTGTGTGTGGTTGACATACCGACCAGTAGATACTGTGAATGATGTAAGATAATAATAATAATAATAATAATAATAATAATAATAATAATAATAAGGCAAAGAACAAGAAGAAGATGAAACTAAATAGTAGAGAGTACTTATAGTGTAATATAATTTAATAATACGAATATAACTTTAATATGTTTCAACTCATCCTAATTTTTTTCATTCCTCAGCATTATTAAACAAATATTATTCATGAAACAAAACATATTACTCCAGTTCGACTTTTTCAAAATATCTAATTGCTACTAATCACTTGGTAATGGATATTTGACAACGGATCAAGGGCAGTAGCACGAAGAAGAAAGTCGCCCTGGAACAAAACCGAGCGTGTAAGACTAGGAGGCGTCGGCGAAGGTGGCAGTGGCCGCGGCGGAGGGACGCGGCCTCCTGATATACGACCGCAATAAACATGGCGAGCAACGGCAGCAAACGCGCGAAAATGGTGCTTCGGAAACACATCAGCGGGGGAGGCACCTTGGGCGGATGTCGCTGCCCGCTCGAACAGACCATCGATCCCCTTCGCCCCCCTCGCCCCGCCGCCGAAACGTCGCCAGAAGAGATAGCGCTACTCGTCATGGGGTCGGTTCAAATGAAGTAATGTTACCGATTTATGTATTAACAACTACTAATTCTTTAATCGATTACATTGTTTGATGAATGTTTAATAGTAACATGTTTATTCTTCTGGGGACCTATTGATAGTCTATAGGCCCAATAGCCGGGCTCTAATAATAGGCATAAATCTGATTCATTATAATTATAATATAAGAATTATACGATTGAAAAAATATGGTCTACATGTCATTTCGTGCGATCCACATAACATAAACGGTGCCAGTGAAAACTGGATTATACTGGCGGTGAGGGGTCAAAAACATAAGGCATGATTGTTTTACCCGAGATTCGAATCTGGAATTATCTTTTATATCAAAGGCACACACTACGTAAATGTGTTCAGGAGATAATTTCAAAAATTGCCCAGAAAGTCATCACTTTTTTTTTCTCAACTCGATAGCCAATTCTCTATTAGAGTTTAGCACAAGAAAAGTTTACCTCATTCCAGAACACATCACGAAAAAAAGAATAGTTGCAGTATACCAGATCCATGATACTGTAACAAGGTAACTTGTTACATTATCATGGATCTGGAATACTGCAACTGTTCTTTCTTTCCATGAGGAATACAAAATTGGCGTCCATCGTTACAAAAGAGAAAGAAATAGTTCTGAAATTTGAGCACAAGTGTTTCTTTCTGACAAAAATATACGGAATAATAATAACTGTAAAAGCACAAAAGCTTATCTTAATAATTGATTCACCGTTTAGGAAAGTGAAAGAAAATATTAGAAAATTGTAGGAATAAGAGTGTGGATTCTAATAGTTCATTTAGAACTTCTCGTGCCTAGTCCGCTAACCTCCTTTACGACGTCTACGCCTTCAATCGCTGCTGCTGCCTTCTAGTTCAACATAGCCCACATCCATGTCGCCCACCCCTACCCCCTCCACTCACACAGCGCACCGCCTTCGCAGGCCCTCTCCACCCTTCCCCACCCCTCCCCATCCCTCTCCATCCCTCCCCACCCTCCCGAAGCTCTCCCTGCAGCGGCCGACAACACCCTCCACACCTGGCTCGCCGCTGGGAGTACTTCACTTTCCGCGGCCCCTAGACGCTCCACGCGCCCGCTCCTCGGTAAACAGGGGACCTCCGGGAAGAAATATGACCTTCGTTGTAGATATTACTAGAATTAAACTTTCATAATGTTGTAGCACAAATAAGAAATGATTTCCAGTCGAATGGCGTTCCCTTTACGATGTTGGGTTAATTGGTTATTAGCCAAAACTAACTGATGAGAATGATGATCATTGAAAACTCTTAATACTGGCAATGGTCTATTGATCTTCCTGTTGCCGCCAACAACTCTGCTTTTGTTGGATCACCGCTAATAGCACTCTGTTCCCGCAGTCATTGGCTGAGAACCGTAGATATGTACTTCCATGGGTCCACATCTTGGTAAACTGGACTCCTCTTGGGAGAAATCTAACTTTGTCACTAGGATATTTTGTTCTGCTATGCTTGCCGTGCCTACTGACTGTCCAGCCGCGCACCCTCCCCTCTCCCCTTGAAACATGTGGAGCCCAAGCCTACCGCGCTTTGTATGCAGTGCCTCCCATGCGCCAGCGAATTCTCTTGACAGCATTAGGAACTGTTTGGAACTTCTACCTCTAACGTACGCTGACCGGCTCCTGATCGCAAAACTGGTATTCTTTGCATCTGCTTTAAAGACGTTCAATCACTTAATAACGGTTTACATTTAACGTGTTCACTTAATACTTATGAAACATTTCTTATTCACTTCGAATTAGGTAGACGGTAGTGTATGGGAGAATTCACCAGTGGTCTGCAACCCGCTGTACACCCATGTCAAATTAATAATCGAACTGAAGGCTCAGATATGCGATATATCTAATAAAGCAGGGTGAATTAGTATTTCAAGCGTAAAACATCAACATGACTATTTTCACTTAATATCAATAAACAGTTCCTTCACATGTTTGACCTCAGAGGAACAGATATCCACAAGACCACTTCACCTCGACGTCGAAATCACAGTGTACACATAGTCCCGGATTTGACAAATCACAGTGTAGAAGTATAGTATTACATTACTTTCTAAGAAAGAGGATTCCAGCAACTTTATATTACCACACTTGTATAGTAAATATTCAGTTTCCATGTATAAATATATTTCAATGTAACGAAATATGTAAGAAACATGTAGTACACATAAAACATGTAAAAATATGTAATTATACCAAAATACTTAACATAAAAATTGCTATGATTTGTTTAGAATGTTTTTTTTAAATCTACAAAATATAATTGAACGCAGGTTTATTGTTCTTGTAAAAGCATAATTTCCATGAAAATCAGTTCCCTATTCATAATAGTATGACACATCATTATTTTATTACTTGTTATAAAAATAATTCATTTGTTTACTATTAATTGTATGTGTATTTAAATTGCATATTTCCGAAGTAATGGAAAGAGATTCACTTCGAAGAAAAAAGAGAAAGCATAAAGAAACCGTGTTGCGTTTCGTAGTGCTCGATCGTATCAGCTGGCTTGTTTGGTTGCCTCGCGCCGGGAGATTCGGACCGGGGTTCTCGCACGGTAAATTAGAGCGCGCCGTCTGTCCCGCGCTATTTCTGGCTTCTCTCCATCGATTCGTCGGCACAGAGCGGCGCCGCGTGAGGCGGCACGGAATCGCAGATGCAGCGGGCGAGAAGGCGGAAGGGGAGAGACGCGGTGCCGGGGATGGGGGCGGGAGGGGTGGGGGCAGGCACATAGGAGGGTGGGCGAATGGCAAAAGGGAGGTTAGAGCACCGAAAGGAGGGAATATTTCTGAACGGGTATATGACAGGACAGCATTGCAGCGAAACGCATGCCAGTACTGATGTATGGTAGGGCTGGCGTGTGACGAAGAGTGCATGTCATAGTAGTTAGGGTATTGCCCGGCGAGCGCATCGTGGGTTCGGAGCACAGCGGAGCGGGCGCATGGCATTGCCGGCACAGGACGGAGTGGTGCATGCTGGGGCGAGAGCATAGCGGTGTGGACGCATGGTGTTGCGTGTACAGGAAGGGGCGCATAATAGAACAGGTGCATGAACGGGTGGATGCATTGTGGAGCAAGCGCATGGTAGGGAAGCATGGCATAGTTGAGCGGACGTGTGAGAAGGCACAAGAATTGGACCATTCCTTCCCGCATTGTTTTGTGATACGGGGCGGGGTGGTGCATGTTTGGGTGGGAGCAGGTCGGTGTGAGCGCGATCTCCGGGGGATGGCTACGATGTGTACGGGAGGTGGACGTGGGGCGGTGGCAAGCGTGATTCGAGAAGAGACGTGAAATAGAAGTAAGTGCTGTAGATGGTCACTGAAAGAGAAATAACGAAGAGGAATGATGTTAAACAAAATTTTGCAGGGCATACGAAATAAAGAAATGAACCTTATTGAGAACCAGCAGACAACCGGTGTTTTCCGGGAATCTATATATCCAAAATCGTTAAAGAAACCGCCCCACTCGTCTCCACCCAAATCGCCCACCACCCAAATCTGCCTCGGCCATCCCGCCTGGCCCCTCCACGCCCATCATTATCCCATCTCAGCCCGCCGCACCTGGTCTGTCACTCCGCCCCGCACTCCCTGCTCTGGCTTCGCCGGCCCCTCCCACCGGCTGCATCCTATCTACGCGCTAAATCCGAATCCAAAATCATAATTGCGCCTGAACTTTCCAATTTTGTTGTTTTTTATCGCGAAAAACACTGTGAAATTTAAAATTTAACGGTGGTTTTGCGCGATTAAAAAACTGGAGGGTGGTGACGCAATTCTGGTTGCGGATTCTGATTCAGCGCATCAACATGCGTACAGAAACATGTGACAATTCTTTGCGTCTGACAATTTTTGTTTTATTTTCTGTGCTTGTGTAGTTGTTTGGGAGCCAAGAACTTCAGAAAAACCTGAGTAATTTTCCCTACTTTGAACTCGTGATGCACATGTATTCGGTGTCATTCAGTTCCATAAACATCATCCATGATCCCAAATCTTCGGTTCCTTGAGAGAAGCGAATCGTTCACATCACGCTCCTCTAATTTTACATCGCAGTAGTCGCTTTGCTAGGGCTAGGAGTGGAGAGTGTAGTGAAACGACTGACAAATAGTTTCTTTACAAAGTGCTAAATACAACATTCAATAAGTGCGATCAGTTAGTTATAAAATATTTATACTTTGGTCTTTGCCAGTGCATTACCCAGTGGACAACAAAATGACCAACGCGCTTAGTCTACCGACCTCCACCCCCCAGAGTTCATGGAACCAAATTCAAACTCAAGAGCAGAAGCAATTAAAAGTGCCCTAGGCACGTTAAACAATCCAAATGAAGCTGTAAATTCAAATATTGGTATAGCCGAGTGCACCCCATCCGTTCAGCAACAATTAGAACTTCGAGAACAACAAAAACTTCAATTTCAGGCAGAGCAACAATGGAAAATGATGCAAGACCAACAAAAAGTGTTTATACAACGGCCTCATGAGCAGCGCATAATTATTCCGCAGCTGCAATATCAAGATTTTCAACATGTTCGGCGGAATCATCGTGCTTCACTACCACAGATAAGTAGTCAACCCCTTCAACAAAACGTAAGTAAAGAATCAAATATTACGAAAAATAACTCTTCCGAAAGACAAATAATTTACTGTACTATTCTCGTGATATGTATGTCGTTCCAGTGTCAAATAGATACGAAATGTTTACGGAAGAAGAACTCACAAACGAACCAATGTTATTCCATTAGTGAAAGTCTCACCCATACATGTATTAGGTAAAAACTATAAAGTAGACTACATGATATCAAGTCAGTAGCCAAAAGCGACTTTATTGCCAGAACACAAGATAATGGTATCAAGGTTTTCTTCACAAATTTAGAGAACTTTAGAAACTATAAGAAATTTTGTGAAAACAGTATAATTTTATACATATAGGGACCCCACAGCAAAGAAATTTACAGTTATGCTAAAGGGAAAACCACAATCTCTAACAGAAAGTGAAATATGCGAAGAATTTAAATGCATCAACTACCCAGTAATAAAGTATGTATGTTACATAATATACAAAGACAGCCGCTACAAACACGTACTGTGGACTTATCAGAGACTGAAGATACAAAATCTATCTATAAAGTAAACAAATGTATTGATTGTATCATTCAAGTTCGACCTAGAATTAAACGTAATTCACCTGTGCAATGCAACAACTGTCAGTCATTCGGGCATTCTCAGGATAATTGTGATGTAATTTCCAGGTGTGTTCATTGTGATGGACAGCATCACTATTCTAAACATACTGTACCAAAGAATTCACACCAACTTGTGTTAATTGTGGAGACACGCATACCGCAAATTATCGAGGCTGCTGTGTGTATCAATGAGTTCGCCGGTCACGGTCGTCATTCTATAAACATCTGAATAAACCTCATCAGACAATTGAGAGTCGTAATCAACCTTTCATTAATTTAAAAACTTTTCTCGTCTCCCGCAACGCAAGCCATTTGCTTGGCAAACAGCACAGTTACCTTCAAGCCCACAACCTCAATTTGAAGTAGTTTAACTCGTAAATTCAATAGTATACCAAGTTCTCACAGCTATAATACCGCAAATTCAAAACATTCGTTACAGTCGTTAATACCAATCCTTCAGCATGGCAAATAAAATCCAAGAACTAAATATATTAAACTGGAACGCTAACGGTTCCAAAGGCAGCAAATAATATTTCAACATTTCATGCATCACCATAAAATTCATAATCAAGAATTAATTGGAATACATTTAAGAAACTAATAGACAACAATGCAATATTTCCTAGTAACATTCAAACAAACGATGAATTAGATAAACAAAAGCTGCATGTAATTAAAACGATACAGAAAACAATTGAAAAGTGAATAACACAATGTTACGTGAAAATAAAAACACGAAAATTAATACCGTTGAAAATAGTAAACCTTTTTACAACCAAGCATAAACGTAGGCGATTTTAGCAAACTACCAGGAGACCTGACCTTAAGGTAAAATTTTTAAAAAATCCAGAATAATTAAATTCAGATTAGAACAATTTATTTTTTTCTGAATATCAGAACAATAAAAACTAATGCACCCTAAAAGCAGACCACTGCGGTCTACGATCAAACGAACTACCAAATAGAAAGTAGAAATTCGATTTTAAAAAGCAATACAGAAATAAACAAAAATAATAGGTAATAAATAAATATATCGTTTATCTTAAAATCAGAACGTCACTAGTGCACGGAGCATTTCTTAACAATAGGGGTGAAAAGTACTGTGTATAACATTGTTATATAAAATTTCTCACCATATGTTCATTGACATAAAGTTATCACCTTGAATCCAACTATATGCCCCAAAATTTTTATTCTGAGGCATCTGTAAAATAAATAGTTAATTCAATGGAATGTTGAAGAGAAGACAATGGTCAATATTCTAACTGAGACTACAGAGAGGATCTCTGGACCACACCAGACAAGCTTAGTCAGTGTTTTCCACGACGCCTCCTGGGTCCGAGGCGTGTAGGCGAACGACTCAGCGATTCCGTTATCGAACGGAGCGGCGCTGCGCCCGGGCGCAACAGTGGGGCGCGAAGGTCGCCTCGCCTCCGACCGGGTGGTGCTGTCCGCGTGCTCGCCGCCTCCCGAGATGGATGGCTCGCATCCGACGCCCGCTTTGTTAGCAACACACTCGCCGCCCTCACCACGACTCCCCCCACCACCACCCTATTTGCCCTCCCCCCATCGCCTTGAAACCCATGTGGCCCCCAGTCGCCCCCGCCATTTTCGTCGCCCCCGTCCGGGCGGTATAGCAGGTGGACGGGGGCCGCCGCAAGGCACAGAGACGCCGACGCGCGCTGATGGAACAGGTGAAGGCGTCGCCGCGCAGGAAGGGCAGCAGACGCTGGCGACGCGACGCACTGGCAGTGACGGATGTCCTGGCTGGCTTCTCTGGCAGGCGACGCGGTGACGAAAGGAGGCGTGTCTCCGCCTGTCTCCCGGGAGGACAGTCAGCGGCTGTGGAGGCACGGAGACAAAGGGTACTGGCGCCACGTCAATGAAGCAATGTTCATAGTAGAGAATATAATTACAGAATAAGATAGTTTAATGATAATCAAACAATCCAATTTGTTATGAGAGATTTACTCTATCGGTTTACAACAATATAAGTCGTTTCTAAAATCAAAGATCATTTTATTGAATACTTAAAGTGCATGTCCCTAAAGCAGAGAAAAAAACATTTTTCAAAAGATTAAACTTAAATATTACTTAATACTAAAAACTGTAAATATTATTCGAATAAACACGAAAATGTTCCATGAAATTAATAGTAGAGAAATAATGTACTCTACTTTGAGAAAAGTAAATGAGAGGGCAGGAAATAACTTGCAATTTGTTATGCCGCCAAAGCAGATCATTCAAAAAAGTCGAGCGGCACACGTTGTGTGGGAATACAGGAAATGGCTTGTCAGAGCTATTCATGCACACGTTCTTCAAAGCCAGTCACAGAAACCAGATAAGATCGGCTTTAGCGAACGTTATGTGTGGCTTCACAGGAAGCGACTGATGTGAGCGTTATCTCTGATCGCATTTCCTCCAATGCGTCAATCATTTCTAAACGAGAATTTCCTTGTACGGAATGTGATCAATCACTCCAGGCACAATAGGAATTTTATTCGAATATCACCGCCCGCAACATTTTATCAGAATACTGCGGAATTGTAGGTGCAATTATTGAAAACATTTAATGGCATAATAATAGTTCCATAGGGAAGTAGAATTAATTGATGTAAAGTTGTTGTTACAGTTTGTTTTGATGTATATCATTTCGTTCGTTGTTTCCTTTGACACTAAATATGAAACTCTTCATGTGCACCAAATTTACTTGATAATGTTCACATCTCTGAAATATTTCTAGATACGAGGGTGAATCAAAATTAAGGGTAGATTTCTCACAGATTCAATTTATTCCGTTGTCTCATGCAGTGATAGATAGTAATAAGGCATGGGTACTATTTACTTGTCATTATAGTCACACTGTTTGCAACATATTCGTTGCACCGGTAGACCAAGGCATGGACGCTGGTGAAGAATAAATCGGGGCCAAGTTCGTGAAGCCATGTATAAAAGTCAACTCCCATACCGGTTTTTAATTGCCTTCTAAGTCCTTCTTAAATGCCCAGAAGATATAACAATAGAAATATCCGAGAGACAATTGATGGTCCTGCAGCGAGATAGCCTGAATGGGTAATGTGACAACAGGGACAATTCAAGTGTTCGTAGCATGGATACAAGCACTATCTCCACTCTACAAGAAATTCAGGACTGTCTTTTGGAATAATGCGGGCGTCATTGTGCATGATTTCCTTATCAAAGAAGAAATAATGAATGCTGTCAGTCTCTCACTGGAGATATACTTACTTTTGGACAGTCACTGGAGGACTTGTTAGACTCAATTCGCAGAAAAATCGACAATGCCCGTCCTCATGTATACGAGTATACCAGCGCATTATAAACCTACCTATTAATGTTACCAGTATAATAAATAATTATTAATAAATAGAAATAATTATTTGCTCCGGCACTCCTGGTTAAGGTGATAATCTACTAATTATTTCAGAGGTTTAAATCATATATGTTGTGATTATAAGTTATTATACTTATTATTGAGAAAGTACTTTGATCCTAGACTTCAAAATTGACGTGGGAGTTCAGCATGACACTCATAGGTCCACCAGTGAAACAAACGAAATTTTACATCTGCAATTTTCTCTAATTTAGCAAAAAATGAAAAATAAATCTTGAGTATTTTTTTGAAAAAAATTGGAAAATGCCCTAGGGGTTTTATGTTCAGTATTCCAATATGTTGGAGTCGGTCAAGTAACTGGTTACTGCCATGACTATTTTTTTCTTTTTACAAATTAATTATCTCAGTAGAATTTCTACCACAATAATTATTCATATCTGAATTAAATATTCGTTGGACGTGTAATTTGTTACTGAATGTTGCATCATGGGATACCTTCAACAGGTTTTCAAACAGGAACCACCTTTATTGGGCGCTTTGGAGGCTTCCATTCGCGGTCCCTGACTTTGGATCATTCTTCACTTCATCTGACGGCCCCACGCCTTCTTCGACTCTAATCTGTAATCTCCTTAACGGGAATTAACCATACGTATAGGTACGTTTAAGAAAATGGAAGAAAAATGCAATACTTCAATTTTTAAGTTTCATCCTTCTAACTCGAGCTAAATACTCGTAGTAATTACGAATACGTAAACACGTTCATATTAAAATGTTTGAAATTACACTTCAACTTCACTTACGTATAATCATCAGCTGGATGCGTTTTGGACGCCGTTCATCCATTTTCTAAAAAAATTACACAAATACTATTGATGGTAAAAAATAGAACTTAATTTTTGTGACGTTACAAAGGTCGAAGGTATAAAATAAAAAGTTGAATTTTCTAAGCAACATTTTACACAAATATCCACAGAAACAGGGTTTAGGTCGAACTCCACCCCGCTATGCCACACCTATTTATCTAACGAATTGCTCTAACTGCAGGAACCGATATACGAACTAGATTAGAACGTATTTCCTGATTTACCTCAGCCCATGGAGCACACCAAATCTTCTCTTAATAGCGTTGGTTATGAGACGCAAAATGGGATGGTAGGAAATGTCACGTGCAGTGCTCGTAATTGAGTGACAGGGCAAACGGAAGCCGGTCTGTCCGCACTTGCCGCGACAGCCCGCGTACGGGCCAGGGTCTACCAGCAGCGTCCCTGACTCACGGACGTCCTGGAAGTTAGTAGGACCATTTCATCCAATCACAAAACTGCATAGTACATAATTTGCCGCTTTTTTGCCGTTCTTAAGATGCAGTTTTTGTATGTTTACAACATATCTGAAATCAATCAACATAGAAAGTATGTTTGTTTTACATGTAAACAAACATACTTTCAACATTTTCAGAAAATCGACATACACAGACACTGTCATCCACAACTCTTCACAACATCCTATTCAACATAAACATTCTGCCTTCCACTACATGATACACAGATTACTAAGCCTCCCCCTGACAAAATCTCATTTTCTGGAAGAACTGCACACCATACAACACATTGCTATGTCTAACGGTTACAGCACAGAACTCATTAACAACATACTACGCCGCAAAATAGTCAAACAAAAACAAAAAATGTACACTACACTTTCTCCTATAACAAAAACACCGGACAAGTACACTTGCTTACCTTATTTTGGACCTCTTTCAGAAAAAGTCGCACACAATATTCACAAAGCAGGTATCAAAGTTTCATTCAAATCACAAAATTCCCTCAAAAAATGCTGCCCCCCCCCCCAAAAAAAAAACCTTCTAGAAAAAAGCGGCGTCTATTCTCTAAATTGCCACGACTGCGTAGCCAAACATATTGGTCAAACAGGCAGAACTTTTAATACCAGAATCAAGGAACACATACATGCTTGGAAACACAACACCTGTAAATCTCACTTTGCCAATCATTTACTCCAGACAGGCCATACATTCAATCCACACACAGACATTCGTATACTGGAAATAGAAAATCACTACCACACTAGATTAACTTTAGAAAACCTACATATTCATTTAAATAATAACTTATTGAATGAAAACATAAACCATAGTCCTTCTCCTTTACTAAAATTACTATTGGACACCACTCCCACACCGCACCCCGCCGGGGCGGCACAGGGACAGCGCACCGCACCCAGGCCATTGCCCTCCTCCACGCCACGGCCGGGTACTTAAGCCCCTTGGCTCGCCCGACCCCGCGTAGTCGTTTTGTGGCTTCCATTCAGCAGGTAAGGAATGGCTCAACTTACATTTCTGTTTTCTGTTTAAAAAAAAAATTACGTGTCCTATTTCTATTTCATTCGCTTTTCTTTAGTATTAATGACTTAACCCCCCGCCACTTTTTTCTTTCTTCCAGTTTCTAGAATGTTAAATGTATTTTCCAAAAAATTTGTAAATTATTTGTAACCTTTATCATAATCTTGTTGTAAAATCAAAGGAATATTCACGTTTTAATGTTTTGTTTTTTCTTCTTGTATCAGACAACTGATGATGATGGCTAAGCCATCGAAAGCTGCTCTTATATTAAATACTATTGTTGGCAATGACAACGTTTATAATTAGTTCATGCTACACGTTATCTACCGAGGCTCCGTCATATTCATCCCGGACAGTTAAACGTTTGCCATTATGGGAATACAGCCGATCCCTTGGTAAGACAAGGTTGTTACGCCGTGATATATGAATTATGGGGTGACACGAATAAATTAAAAGAGCGTGCGGAAGCCATAAAAGTTGATTTTCAAAACGAGGTACCTTACGAGCAACGTCCTCCGAACGTTATTTTTATGGAAATAAATAACAACTTATTGTTTTAGCAAGCTTGGAGAGCTCTTTAGGAAGCGCACATGCCCTAGCTGCGTTGAACGGGATTGTAGACAGGAATTTTAAAGATAAAGTGCAAATTCTTTGTTGTGATACTAAAACTTTAAATACAGGTTGTATCAATGCTTCGTGCGTGCTTCTAAACTTCATAGAGAAATATTAATTTTTGCTTGTGGCCATCATGTCCTCCCCAACCATTTCCGCAACAGGAAATTGTATGAATTAGTGTTAAAAAGTATGATGGAAGTGAAAATCAGTCTAGTGACTACAAGCCCTGATAGCGCACTCTTCAAAAACTTTCGATATTACTAGAAAAGTGTATATTTTGATACAATACTGTGCTATAGAGTAAAGCTTACATCATGCCTTACTGTTTCCAAAATTGATTCAAAAATGGTGGCATTTTACTAATCTGAATTCACCAACGACATAGAGATGATTATCGGAAGTTTTATGTTTACATTTTTTGGCGGAGACGGAGAGAAAATTTAAAACTCGATCTCCAGGTGCCATGCACCGTGCTCAATGGATGGCAAGAGGAATTTATTCCCCGAACATGTCATTGTTTAGTGCCCAATTGGAAATTACGAGCCAGGATAAGGCAGCACTCTTAGATGTCTGCCTGTTTGTTTATCGTGACATCCAACGACAAGCCATGTATCCAATGCATTTTTGCAGTCAAATCACCTTACTAAGATGGGTGCATCAAACGTGAATAAAGGCTTTCTAAAAGATTGATAAAAGCAATTTGGAGGCAGCTTTACAGAAGTAAAACCAGTATTTATGGTATTTGACTGATGAGGTATCTGTCTTCTCACTACTTGACGATGATGTGGACGACGAACCCGAAGGAAAAATAGTTGTAAATTTATCCAACAAAAATGTATGAACCTATATTAAAAGTTACATCCCAAAGAAGGAAGAATTGTGTGGTTCATTATACAAGAAAATCATCTATGATTTCATTTCGGTCAAAAGCAATTTCTTGTTGGAACGTCTTAAATTAAATGACAATTTTCTCTACGAATGTCCTACTTAGTGGTCAAATAATGCTTAGTTTGAAAAAGCTAGAAAGAAGGTTTCAACGCTTAGAGCAGTGAACTATTCTGTTGAAAGAGCGGTCAAGTTGATGCAAGACTTTCATGGTTTAATCAAAGTTAAAGAGGAATAGAATCAATTTTCATAATGTTTCATTCAAGACCATCAGGTTTATCCTGACTATAAATTGCAAACATGGAATAGAAAAATTACCAATATTAAATAGGCATATGATTTGGACATATTAGGACTTTATTTACCAAGTAAACATTGAGTTTTAGAATCCTTCCTTATTAACTCAGTACAAATGTTCATGTCCTATGTTTCGCATCAAGTCAGTAGAATTATCATTATTCCACCGCAATAATATTTATTATTAAGTTTTTGAGGTCAAACAGAAAAAAATATAGAAGGTATGCGTATCTGATTTTGCAAAAAAAAATCCCTTATGCCATCAGACAACCTAATGTCTATGCAAAAGAAAAACATTTCAGTTACCAGCACATTCCTTTCTTCAACAATGAGATCTGCAATTATATTCTTCATTTCAGAATCGTTCAGATTTTCTTCAGATGCTGTACCTTTAATTAAGTTTATGGCTTTTTTCAACTCTGTAGTATTGTCTCCAATAGTTTCACAGAGTGAAGTAATAAAAATAGATTTAATTAAGTCTTCTGCCGAAGCCAGATCACGGCATTGAATGAGTCGTCCAATTGCGCTCAAATATTGCACTTTAACTAAATATCTGGCATCTCTAAAAAAATTTGCCCACTTCTTTAGGAAATGAGCAACATCAATTCGTATATAAGTAGACGGCAATTTGCTTGTATTCATGCAGGCATCTGCATACAATTCAATCGTTAAGAACCCACAGAAAGACCAGGAACAAGCAGTTAAGAGAGCCCTGGAATAATCGCAAACCTGAAAACAAGAAAGTATATTGCGAATAAGTTAGCTTTTGTATCGTCTTATTTTTTGAAGAAATTACAATAACAGTATATTGTTAATAGTGTACTTACCACCTCCTTTGGAAAGCGAGCTCCATTTTTCACCCATTCTTTTAGCCATGATGATATTGTGACAGTACTTTGGCTCTCTGACACCATTTCCACAACAGGAAATTGTCCAACTGAACAATGCATCACGGCCAAGTACAGAAATAGATGTTGAGAATATGAATCATCAACATGGCGAATTTTTTTCGCCACGTTTCCTGTTGCATCTAGACATAAGTAAGCATACGGCTCACCAATGAACTTGTTATATAAATTTATTTGGTGGTTCGAAAAAATATGAACCCAGAAAGGATCATATCCTATATGATGAATCGCTTCTCTAGCAGCCGAACACCTTTTCATTACAGCCAGGGCTTTAACTGGATCTGGGTCTAAATATTCTGCGGACAGAGATTCCTGTTTGGCTTTGTGCAGGGTATCCTCGCTATATGAAAAGGGCCCCACTGCTTGTGTCTTTGCAGCTTCTAAGCAGCGGAATACATGGACAGATTTGTCTTTTAGGGTACATTCTACTGTATTTCTTGTTGGCTGACGTAATTGCCGTCCACCACATTGTCCTTCTCCTTTTGATATTGCACATTGTAACAAAACAGTGGGTGCATTATTCTTCCGATCAAATGTGCAGACTATTGAGCTCCCACATTTGCATTTTCCTAAAACATCCATAATATGTTTACAAATAATTTCATTATTAATAATACTGTTCAATATATTATAAGAATAGTTAATAGAAATTGGTTGAATGGATATTGAAATACTAGTTTGTCTAGTCAATTAACACTCTTTACCTATTCATAGAATTAATAATGTGGTCATGAATTAAAGACTTATTATTACTGTTAATTAAAGTAATTAAGTATTGTTTAAATTTACTATCTTATTTTTAGTGTTTTCTACAACAGCACATACGAGTAATATTTCCCTATTATTTGTAGCGGATATGTAATCTTAAAATAATGCAACATGTATTCTACAAATATTTCGATCAGACTTCATCAAAGTGCTAATGGTGTGATAAAATACCTACAATACCTTTCATTTTTCTCAATTCTTTTTTTAATGAAAATGGTTCATTCAAATCGCCTGTTTCTCGCCCAAGAAATACCTCCTTTCTCTGCTAGTTGATGAAAGGAGCGTAGCGAAATTTGCGTGGTCAGACGGAAGAGCGGGCCTGATGGCCCGAGTCTTGCCACCTAAAATAAGGCAAATTCAATTCAATTCAATCACTCAATTCAATTAATTAGTAATTTTCAATATACGTATGTCTCTCTAAATAACAAGAAATTCGTTCACTCTGGAGATATGCAAATACAATTCAAACATTCCAGCAATTTTGTTAATTTCAATAAGGTTTGGTTCGGCTTTAGACGTCAATGTTTCTCCTATGAATACCGTAGTTATAATTTAGAACAATCTATTGTAAGTAAATTTAATACAATTAATTACAATAATTAAAATTAAATTAATAATTTACACGTAAAACACGATACTCTACTGTACGGCAAGCAATGTTTGCCTCACTCGACTGTGTCACTGAAAACGCGGAGCAACTACGCTACGCCCAGCCCCGTTGGCAGACGCCGCACCTGTGTCTGTCTGCAGTGATGCGGCAGCCGATTTGGATTTCGGAAATAAAATTTAAAGTCAGTTTTCTCACAGACAATTTATTTTCGAAAAACGTGGATCTGCTATTCTACATGAACGGAAACATTGAATCTGAGATAGTTTTTGTAACGGGTGCTACACAATATATGTAGGAACATTTATCCTTTACTCGTTACATAAGCCCTCCATAATCAATTATTGTTTTTCGAAAATTCGCCACTGCAGCATTACAGTACTTTCTCTTTACTCGGTACACGCAGTGAGGCGAGAATGTTACAATCTAAGAGTATTATTCACAGATCGACGAACACACGAACGGATGTTTTGAATTTATATATATATATATATATATATATATATATATATATATATATATATATATATATATATTCTAACACACCCACCTAACACAACTGGTACCTTCACCACAGCCGCATGAACTGCAAGCGGGTTGATAAGATATTATGCTCGTGAAGCGAGCTTAAAATCTCGGGAGCAGGATCTTCAGGGTACGAGAAAGGTTTGAACCCTTGACACAATAAAAATCACACAAATTGCACATAAACGAGCGTATAATTTACCCAAAACTCTGTGGCATAAGTTAATGACAAAGAAAAAAATCAAGAATAGAATCACACTTTACAAAAATAATTAAAAAACACAAATAGAAACCTTTACAGCCCATTAAATGAATGAACACTTAATTTTTCTTCAAAACTAATTATCTGAAACAATTTCTCTAACCTACACTGGGAATTCCCTTTGAAAATTAATTATGTCTAAATTTAAGCTATCCTAGTTACATTTGCACATGAAACCAAATTCGGTTTACAATCTCTTGCTTTTTTTAAAAAAAACATTACATGCAAAGAACAAAATGTGGGCAAGTGCATTACTCTCAATTATAATTTAACTGTAACTGCTAACAGCAGAATAATAAATGCTCCAAATCGAATGTTTAAGGCAGGCAATAATGCATCAAAAATCTCCTCCTGCAATGCTACAATTCGTTATCACCCGTGTCCTCGACTTCCTGCACTTTCCTATACTAGTCTTTTTCCCTGCTGACGCGAACTTGACCTACTTTTCGATGGATTGAGTGTTACCTCGAAAACTGCCATTTCCTGCCTGGAAGGTCACACGCTGGCTTCTGCACCGAGGTTGCTGGATTCCAGCGTCTGCGTCGTACGCCGTCTTCTTGCGCCCTCTTCCGTTCTTGTGGTCGGCCTCTTCTTCTCCCTCGGCTTCTTCTTCTCCTTTCGCTTTTCCTAATCGGCCTCTTCTTCTCCCTCGGCTGCTAACGGCGCCTCTGACTACGCCCTCGTTGTGGAAAAATGTCTCTTGCACTTCCGTGAATACTAGTGCAAGTTCCTCGCTCGTTGCTACTTTTACTTTGTTAAATAATAACTTTCAATGTTTTTCGCACAACGGTTAACTTTACTTCCCGTGATGCTAATTGAGGAAACACTTTCCTAAATGTTCAAATCTCGCGGACGACTAACTAGCACGTCTGTTCGACGCCGAAAACTCCTATCTAGCAGTCGTTGCGGCGGCAAACAATATCTAAGCTGCCGTTGACGAGCGGTGATGCAAATGCTGCTTACCCGACGAACGGCGACAATCAGAAGAGCTGCTTACTCGACGCGTGGTGGCAAGAAAAGAGAGCTTCCGCATGCGCGTCTGCCTATTTATTGTCGCGATGCCTGGGGAAATTCTCCGTGGCGGGGGTTTTTCTCCTCTTCCAACTCTTCACAGGGAAAACGTTGCTTGCTAGTACGTCTTTGATTAGTACGGGCAACGGATACCAGGCTGCGCGTTTAGGTACTCTGATTTACGCCTGCTCTCCTCGCTGCCTGTGGGTGTTCATGCCGACGAAACGGTGGTGTTATGGGGTCGCACAATCCCATAACGCCACAATATATATATATATATATATATATATATATATATATATATATTGAGAGAGAGAGAGAGAAAGAGAGAGTGTGTGTGCGTGTGTGTGTGTGTTCTCCAAAACTGTATATTTACCTTTAATTACGGACATCGATTTTCCCCGACTCTACGTAATGAATTACATGTATATGTACGTACACGAGAAAGTAATATACAGACATAAGGAAAGAACATAGAGAATACATTGAAACATGCTTTGATATATTTTACAATCTCACCCTTACGAATGTAATTGCAATCGTAAACCAGAAAAATGCAAATTTTCGACAGAAAATCTCTTATCGTCGGGTTGTGATAACGGAAAAGTAGATAAATACCTTTCTTACGTATAGTACTTTTTTTCCTCTTACACTTAGTGAAGCCCGAATCTTATTTTAGGGACTCCTTCATTCCTAACAATCGGCAAAACGTTTTAATGAAGGGGCTAAAAGAAGACAGCAAAATGATCGTCTCGATCGCCAGGTCCTAAGCCGATACTCTCCAAAAATCGTATTACTTGATCGATCTGAACAAATGGCTACGGGGGATTCAAACGCATATTGTCATTTTTGAGGGTACTTTACACAAAGCTTCAAAATTTTCACAATTTTCTCAAAAATGGCTCCAAATTATTTTCTTATATTTTATCCTCGGATAGCGTAAAAATGAGAGTGTAGTGTAAGTTCCTTGTTCGTTTAAATCCCTGATGTTTAGAAAATTGCAAAACTGAATTTTTTTTAGGTCCTTAATTTTTTTCGATATGTGGGCAATTTCTAATTTTTTAAAACATTTTTTCTCAAAAACCGTTCCATATTCATTATTCACATTTTCTCCTCGTATATATCCAATATTTTTTATTGGATAGTGTAAATAAAAACCGAGATTTTACTTCAAGTCTGAAATAAATAGTAAACGCATTTACTATCGAGCATTACTTCATTTGGTGTGCATAACCTTTTACATTTACTAGGAAGTAAATGTTGGGAAACGAGATAAATATTTGTTGAAGAATGTTGGGAAAATCGGTACGTACTCGTATCGTGAGGAGCGGATGCACGAGGGTGCATCAGTGGAGCCGTCACTGATTGAGTGTAATACTGTTACACGAAAGAAATGAGCTCCTCAGATGAGACATTTGAGAAGGATGAGTGAGTTTCTCAGTTGAGATTCGTGAAAATCATTGAAAAATATGGGTTAATATGACTCAGTGAATTAATCGTTGTTTCCAAAAATTAGGACTTGAAAGGAAGCTGCACACTCCGCGATTATTAACTGAATATAAACATGTTTGTGGAAAACCACTGACATTGCCGCAAGTCAAAGAAAAACCTAGTGGTGCTTCAGAATGGCATAGACTTTCCCGTATTAGTTATATATTTCCTTTGGTCTCGGCTGGCTATTCCGACTTGCCACATACTCCTGCCAGCTGCCAACTGTTGCCACCCAGAGTATTTTTTTGAAATTTTTTTAAGTTTTCGGTTTCCTAATAGTAGAACGAAAATATTTTTAAAGAACAGTGAAACCTCGTCCTAAATGGCCATTTTCGTTGAAAAATTTGGTGCCGGTTTTAAGAAAATGGCGTTTAAGCGCTATTGTATATTCGAAATTTGAAGCTCTATTTTACAGAAAATTTTTGAGTTTTTGAAAAACTTTTATTGTGTGTCATTTGGCGCACTTTAACTCACAAATACATTAATGTTTACAAATTGCTGGATATGTGCATATTAACCCTGCAAAAGTAGCGATTACCGGAGTAAAGTTAGAGGTTGTGCGAGCTCATTTCAGATTTATAATAGTATATTTAGCAACAAATAAGTATGAAATTAATTATTTTAATAATCATCTATCATTTATAAGTATGTATATAATGTACTATTATAAACAAACATGCTATTGAAGAATTACAAAAAAGAACAAGATTATCATTTATCTTTTATTTTATATGGTGACTCCATTCACATTTTCCTGAAATTTCCAACGACAAAGGTATCAGAAAATGCAGAAAATGTTTCATATTCTAACATGCTCTCACATAAAATAACTAAACAATTTATTGAAAATGGTTTAGAACCAATCAACAAAATTTAGTAAGAGTGCGAACTTTAAGATGTTTGTATTGGTGTTACAGATATTAATAAATTAATTATTACATGTAAAATTTGGAAAAGAATATGTAACATGTTAATAATTTATTACAATACACACTGAACTACATTGTTACACAACATCATAATGATCTTTACAAACTTATTTTCTGCATTTAGCACAAAAAGTTTTCTTTTCCTGTCTGTATTTCTAGGTCATGCAATTCATCTTTTTATTTTTTGAGAGATTTGTGCTACCGCTCGTTATTCCTCTTTAGTAACAATAAATTGTTTGATTTTTGAAATCAGGTGCTTCAGTAATGATCTAATTTGTGATCTCTGTAGCATGTGTTCGTTAACAAGGCTCATTGAAGACTCTTCAAGTACTGTCGCCTTGGTCCTACAGATACATTGTTTGCTTCACAATGAGGATATAGACGTAACATTCCCTTTTGTATCTCAAATTATTCTTACTGTCAAATAAATAAACAATACATTTCACGCAGACATATTCAAGCAATGTACCAGCAAGATTGAAGCACTGCTGCAAACTCTTCGCGTTGCCGACGGAAGTTGTGGCCCGGGGTCAGACAGATCATTTTGCACGACGGCTAGACTGTTATCGCTCTTCCAGGAACCCATGGCGGTGGCACGAAGTGCTTGTATTTTTCAGACAAAAGATGAAGCATAAGGTGAAAGGTATATGGAATGTAAAGCTGATTCGTATCCCACTGGACACAAAAGTCCCCGCGCCATCTCTCTCGGGTTAATGGCGTGAGAGGTATTTCAAAAATATGTATGTAATTTTTGAAAAAACAAAAAATACCCTAAAATGGACGTTACGTCATATTAAAGAGTGCAATTAGCACTATCCACTCGAAAAGCTTGAAGAAAAAAATTCGAACCGATTTTGAGAAAATAGCGTTTGAGCGTTTCTGGAAATGCGGTATTTTGAGCACATTTTCACAGATAACTGTTTTCAAGAAACGACATATATTTGACATTATTTAAAGGAGAGGCACTCATAAGTGTAAGAATGTGAACAAATCGCCGTTAATGTACATATTAACGTTAGAGGCTAGTCAAAACAGTTACATTTTTGTATATTGTGAAAAAACATTAGGCACTATCCCTACCAGAAGTTAAAAAACAAATTGTAGCCGTTTTAGAGAAAATATTGGTTTTTGTGTTTTTTAAATTTGCACATATTTCACACAATATTGCGCTAAAACTACTGAAAGTTCCAACAAATGTACTAGATCTTAATGAAGGGACAAATTATGAACAACAAATTTCATTTGAAAGAAAAATCTGTATCTTCTATTTTGTAGTAGGAAGAAAATTTTTCAATATTTAGAGTTAAGCGTGAAAATCGGAATTATGCCACGTTTGTAAATGCATTTTACTCTATTTTTTACGAGAAACCTAAAGAAAAATTTTTGGAAAAAATTGAAAATGTCCGGGGGGGTTCATGTAAAATACCCCCAAAATTTGACGAATGTTTTTCTAAATCGCAGCGCCTCGAGTCGAGCCAGATCGACAGAGGAATATCCATTTTGAAACAGTCCTACGTATTGTTTAGGTGTTAGTGGTGTTGACAAAAAGTATTAAAAGTATTAAAAGTAAACAACGTAAGTATTAACTTCAATAACTTGTAGTATAAGCATTTAATATTATTCACATGGCCAATTGTGCTAATTCCATTTTCGGCGAACTCTCCATATTTTCAAAAAAATTTACAAAGTTAACAGTTCAAAACTACACAATTGAAAATAGAGTGTTTTGCGTTAGACATGTCATATATAAAAACAATTCTTTAAAATGTTTCTGAAAATGCGATTTACATAAAACAATTCTCAAAAAGAGTTCCAAATTTGTTCTTAAAATTTCTCCTTGTATGTAGCAAGGATCGGTTGTGGCACTAGTCCTGTCGGCAAACTCTCTGAATTTTGGAATATTGCAAAAATTGCGTGTTGGAAATATCGGCTTGAGACAATTACATTTTAAAGCGTCGGAGAGTTCGAAACTCACGGCCTTACATAACAGAGAACAAGGGTTTTCAAACTTTTTGTGTCCAAGGCTCCCTTGAACTAAACGAAACTTTCCGCAGCTCCTCTGGTAACGTTTCGTAGCGGCAAAAATTTTGCAGACTGAAAACTCTTTACCTTAAACGCTAAATCCGGATTTACAATTCCGAACTTTATTTGCAATTTTCGAAAATGCAGAGTGAGCAGAAAATAGGACCATCACCACTACTTTGCTACATAGAGGAAAAAATTAAAGACAAAATTTGCCGCTGTTTCTGAGAAAATTGTTTGAAGTACTTTAAAAAGCCTATTTTCACCTACAATTAAGGGGAAAATACTCATATTTTTAAACAAAATTTGAACAGAACCTAATTTTAAGCACTGCTTTTGATAAACACATTTCATTAAGAAAATATTTTCTCTTAAAAATTGTAGTTGTAAGAAGACGCCGAAAAATATAGAATTTTCCAAATATCAGAAATTTCAAATATAATGAGACCTCTATCATTCCAATAAACGTTTAATACGCTATCCCACGGCAAAATGTAATAAAAACATTTGGACTCATTTTTTGAAAATTTTGAAAGTGTCCCAGGGGCTTCATGTAACTTTCCCCCCTCCAATGAAAATAATGTCAAATTCAAGAAGCCGCAACTTCAGCGTGATTGGTTGGAGAATATTAGTTTTGGATAAAAATTGGCTTTACGGTTTAGCCGCTAACGTTCACAGACGGACGGACAGACAGAGAGACGTATTGCCGTCAGTTGATTTTTCGATTTCTTAGACCGACAATACATGTATTCTGACTACACCACGGGTTAGAGTATTTTTGGGGATTAATATTTAGCAACTGAATATATCCACTTTTTCGTTACCAGGGTCCGGCCAGAAGAGTTTCTCTGTCGATACTTAGCCGTTTTTACTCGCAGCATTACATTCCTTTCCCTATACTCCGAAGGAATTAGCGGAAGGGAAAGTAAACTTTAATCAAGAAAATAATGAAAAAAATAGTTGAAGTGAATGTTATAAAACATATATATTGAGCAATTACGAAATTAAAATATAATTATAATATTCAATTATTAAACTTACCTCTCAACTGCCCATGATTGCCTTCTCTGCTGATATAATGATTTTTGAAGTGAAAGCCATGCGATAATTGCGAATCTTCATAAATTTTTTTGGCGAAGTATTCTGTCCAATCTGGGTCCTTAAGAACGGTTCTCCAACGTTCGGTTTTTTTGTCACGGCTTGTACGGATGCACAATTTTTCAGTGAGCAATTTTTTAAAACTCTCTTCTGGTATTGTTACTGTAAAATATTCTTCATTGCTACTTGAACTACAAGAGCTCTCAGAACTTACTGTAGGATCTTCTTGAGACGTTGATGGACCAAGCAATTGGGTTTTTATTTCGAACCTATTGTTCGCCGTGTACGAATGCAAAGTCGTTGGCTTAATTTCTCCACCCATGGTATTTGAAATCTGTTTCCAAACATTATTAGTAGCTGACACAATTTTTCCTTCTGCATCTACCACTAACTCTTTATATTCAAAAATTGTTTTAACCATTAGCTCGTGATCTAAACGTGAAGGTTTACCCCGTTTCTTAACCATTTTTCTTCTAAAACACTTAAAAAAAACACATCAAATGTTTCACTACAAGAATACTTGCAGCCACGGTAGAATAGCTACTGAAACTGCTCCTCGCTAGTGAGAGGCGACTCGATCAGAAAGCAAACATTGATGAGAATGTGGCTCACGAGCAGCTCGTGCAACAATGGATGTACCCGTGATTCCTCCCCCGCATTGTCTATTTCTATTGGATGACGCGCCGCCTTTAAGCTTTCCGCCTATCACGGCGCTAGCGGCAAAGTCGCCCCCAGCAACCTCCCCCGCAGTAACATTCGTCACCGAATTCCCGGAAATAGGCGCGGGTAATTCCGTTGCTCGGCGAAGGGGTTGTGGGCGGAGTATTTCCCCACATGTCATAAGGGGTGCGCCCGGCTCGAGTCTGTGCTGAACAAAAGAGGCGCCTTTCTCGCCTTTCCCTAGGCTCGCTAAGCGGCTCAACCCGGTTGAGCAGGAAGCGGCGTTTCCGGCTGCTCTTTACGGCGGCGCGGTTCTAAATTAAATAAAATAAATATATGGCTCGTGTCGTCATCCGCGATGTGCGACCGTCCCATTACAATTGCAGTTGCGAAATATTGAAAACAAATTCCCCTAATTCGTGGCGTAGCCAAAATCTATGTTTTGTGCGTCCTTTATACCGAAAAATCGATTGACGGCAAAATGTTTGTCTGTCCGTCTGTGCACAACGCTAGAGCTTAAACCGTTCAGGTAATTTTCTCCAAAATTGATATTTCCCAAATCGATCACACTGATGTCGCGGTCCCTTGAATTTTAAACTGATAATTTAATTTTGAGGGGGTACTTTACACAAAGCCTCTGGGAGAGTTTCAAAATTTTCAAAGAAGTGGCTCCAACATTTTTGATTAAATTTTGTTATTGAATAGTGTGAAGAACGTTAAAGGGTTTCCGATTCCCGTTTTAAATATCCGATGAGGCCGGCGTTCAGCGCTCTATTTAAATGGCAGGTTGGAGCGGGAACAGCTGCAGGATGTAATAAAGAGTAAAAATAAACATGTTTAAACATAAAATGTTATCATCATAGAAGTTCTGGCTCTAGTATTTAATTTAGCAACTCAACAATGGATTAGCACTAAAAGTTGCAAAAACATACTACCGGAATGAAACAATGTGCGCGTGGACGTACGACAATAGGCAAGCGCTATGCTCATAAAATTAATTTGCCGTTTATTGGTTAAACAAAAAAACATTACCTTTATAACCTAATTTACCGTCGACTTCGGCATTGCTATTTACATCTAGTATCATGTACGCAGAAGCTAATAAAATACAGGAACCGTCATCACAGGGACCCTTAGGGTACTACTTGGACACACGCGAAAAATATGTTTTCAGCGGTAGTACTCGCCTATATATTGCCCTGACCAGTTAGTTTACAGTTACGTCCATTGCGATGGCAACACCGTGCAACATTAAACGCGTTTAGCGTAATTTGGTGGTACACCTGTGTGTCACAGCACTCTTAAGGGCTGAAATTGGCCGAATTTGAGTCCTGCAAACATTTATCTCTACACTACATTTGAAGATAGTTGATCAAGACATCAGTTTTCATTTTGGAAAAGGTACCATATATTTGTTAACAGAACGGCTATGATAACTTGGTCATTATTAATACGCCGTCACAAAATAATTTTTTTGTTTCAGATTCCCTAATTGTGATCACAAATTCTCAAAAATCGGACCACTTAGATCCACGCTCACAGTGACATCAAGTATTCATATTCTTTCTTTTTTATATTTTTAAAAAATAAATAATTATTTTTCGTTAAACATAAACTATTGTGATTTTTCTTGTTCTTACAGTAATCTGACCGTTAAAGTTCACAAAAAAAGATTACATCAAGTCGGAAGTAAGTGGATTATGAGCATCAGCTTCAGCAATATTAGGCAGCAATTATCGAGAATTACAACACAAAGAAAAGTTTGCGCCAAATTTTGAAGTAGAGTATGGATTGTTTAGCTGCTATTTTAGGAGGTATGTTCTTTATTGGTGCAGAACGTTCTTTGAGAGGAATTCTGCGTTTCGAACCCGCGAAATAACCGGTCCGCGGCAAACATTTTTATTACAGATTGTATTTAATACTTGATTGCTTCTAATTTTGGTGTAGTGTTTGAATTGCTATAGCCGATGTCTTAGAAGGTATTGTCATCATTACTTCGGCACAACGTTACAGGGAAATTCAGGGATTAGAACCCGCGTAATTGAAACTAATCGGCCCGCGGCAATTTTTTTTATTACAGTTTATATTAATCACTTATAAACGGCAAGTTTTGGCGCAGAGTATGAATTGTTATGTCTGTTAGTTTAGAAGCAGCGGGCGTTTTAAATTTCGCAGAGCTGTTGTATGAGGCAAACTCTGGGATTCGAACTCTGGTAATTGATTGTAATCGGTCACTGGCAAATTATTTTGTTGTAGTTTGTTATTATTTCGTACTTTCGTCACATTTTGGTGTGGAGTATGTATTGTTAAGGTAGCTAATTTAGGAAGTTTGGTATTCTCTATCAGTGTTGGACGATCTTTAGAGGGACATTCTGGATTCGAACCCTCATAACCGAAACTAACCGGTCCGCGGCAATTTTTTTTATTATAGTTTATATTAAGCACTTAATTACGGCAAATTTTGGCGCAGAGTATGAATTGTTATGGCTGTTAGTTTAGGAGGAGCGGGCGTCTTAAATTTCGCAGAGCTGTTGTATGAGGCAAACTCTGGGATTCGAACCCAGGTAATTGAATATAACCGGTCCGCGGCAAAAGTTTTGATTACTGATTATGTTTAGCCCGTGTTTGCGGCATATTTTGGCGTTGAGTATGAATTGCTACGGCGGATGAATGCCAGCGGATGTGTCTTTTCTTCTTCGACGGCGCTTGCAAAAGTAGCGCATCTTTTTTTTTTTTTGTTTTTTTGGCAATATTTTTTGAAGGAATTGAGATATCAGTTTGATTTTTTCACTAATCGTTTATAAATAAAAAGCGGCAAATTTGGAGTATAATTTTGGGTATATACTTACAATAGTAGCTGATTTAGAGGTGTGGTCCTGCTAAATTCCATTGGAAGTTAGCATGAACATCGATTTTTTTGAGAAAATGGCTCGCGGCAAATTTTTTTTCCACATCTTAAGAACGGCAAAAAAGCGGCAAATTATGTACTATGCAGTTTTGTGATTGGATGAAATGGTCCTGCTAACTTCCAGGACGTGACTCACGGCCATGGGTAAAGGGGTACGTGTGGTTAGCACATAGACATCCCTACGCATTGTTCTGGTCTTCTCAACCTGAGAAGTAAGTTTTCTTATCGTCACACAGCAACATACTGGGAGCAAAGAAGCAACATTACAAGGAAAACGCGCACTATGATTTTGCCCGACCGGGAACCGAACCTGGGGCCGCGTCATGGAAAGCGAGTACGCTGACCAATGAGCTAAACCGCGAGGTCGATTTAACGGAAGCAGCCTGGAAAAAATCTATCTCTTTTTGCACTGAACCAATTGCGCACGATCGAGAGGGCTTTGAGTCGTGGCGCCCCGAGGTGGAGAGCCCTGACGCCGCTTCGCCGCATTTCTTGCCTGCGGCGCCGCTCGTGGGTCGCCGCCGCACCGCTGGGCTCGCCCCCCGAAGAGCGCCATAAAGCGCTCACGTGGCACGGCTCAATGGCGGGACAGAGATACGCGCCGCGGGAGGCAAATGGCAATTGTTCGTTCCCTACGTAATGCGCTACCGGGTAACTACTACTAAGCAACTCCCTCCTCCCGTAACGTAGGCCAGAGGGCAAACTAAACAAGACCAAACGATAAAGACGTAACGACTGACTCTCTATTGATCCACTACGAACCCGACAAAAATATTCCCTTCCAATTCCTCTCCCACATCCTTTCCCCCATCGTAAAACCCCTACCCGTTATTCCGCCACCCAGACTCCCAATCCCATTACTGTTCAGGGGAGAGGGGTCGCAACACACAAGAAGGACACCCAAAAAAAACAACATGGACAAAGAAGAGATAGACGGACCATCGACATACACCGTAATTTCTGTTCTGTTCCGTTCCGTTCCGTTCCGTTCCGTGTGTTCTGAGGGTTCTGTCTCAGTAAATAAAGTGCAGGAAATTCGAGTGCGTGAGTACCGAAAGTGAGAGTTCATTCCGAGCTCTACTGATGTCGCTTGTCCCGTAAATGTAGAGTGTGTTGTATCATGGAACATAAGATCCGGCATGGATGCACTACACTCGCAGACACATGCACTGCCTACAAGTCGGCTTGCGGTTTTTCTCCTCCAGAAATCTTCCCGAAAGGGGCACCGCCCTAGCCAAGATCATCTCTAATCTCTCGTTTTGTCTTTTTACTTTCAGGTATACATACGTATTATACGTAGGAGTAATATATGTAGAATAGGGAAAGTTACGTGTGGCAACCCTTCTCGGGGGGAGGGGGAGCTTGGAGGCGTTCGCGGGAGGGGCGAGCGCGCCGGGCAAGAGCCGCCCCCGACTTGAGATTTCGCAGGCTGCCCGCATCCCTGGGACGGCTGAGCGGTGGCTGTCAGGAAGGTCATTTTTTCGGAGGTCAATGGAGGGCAGCGCAGGGGAGTCGTGTGTGTGGGCGTCGCAGAGAGCCACTTTTGGCAAAGATGTAAACTGGAAAGGTTGCGGCTAAATGTACGCTCTCTCTCCGGTTAAGGATTCCAAGAGTTAATAAATTAATTATTGAAGTACCAATTTGTGTTTACTTCAGGAAGGAGGAGAATCCCTATCAGGAGAAGAGAAAACGGGGGCAGCAATGGTGATGACGAAACAAAACTGGTGTTAACCAGAATATTGGCAAGTTGTTATGGGAACTGTGTGTTTGTGTGTGTAAGATACGCATTAATTCACAAAGCCGCAACTTCTAATTGCAACGTATCGAGAGGTCCATATATCTACCACGTTGTGTTGTGAGATCGGAGCAGTGGCGAGCTTCTGTAACGGTGATATCAAGCGAAGTCTTGTAGAGTTGCAGAATCTGTCGGAGGCGACCGGGAAGGGGCCGAAGAGTGTGGACTGATGGTGAATGAACAGTGGACTCTTAAAGACTTGCAGTTTCCGTGTGACGGGAGCATGCACTGAAAAAAATGATGATTGCGGATATTAAAAGGCAAGAGATCTGGGCAGCAACGGCTGAAAAACGTTCGCTAGTAGCTCAAATCCATGCGAGTTCGTTATGGGGTTGCGAAAGTTACGTTCATACTCTCAGAAAGGACGCAAGAGAGGGATACGCTTGGTTCAGGGTTGGGGGATGGATGCAGCGTAGACTAAAGGACGCAAGTGGTAATGGCATCTGTGTGCTTTGCGGTGATAGGGAAGACTGGATCCACATCCTCTTAATTTGCTGTGCAACCGAATCATGGAGAAAAAAATGGATGGGAATGGGAAATTACTACTTCCTAAACAGGAACGTAACGCTCGCCCAAAACATTTTAGGTGATAAAAGGTCTAAATTCATGAAAGAATTAGGAACATTTTTAGGAAAGGTTCGAACCATTAGGGAAACTGAAATTAGGGAGTGGGAAAACAGCACCGGTTAGCTTGAGCGGAGCCTAGACTGGAGAGAAATAAATAAAGTCAATAAGCTAACAATATGTAAGTTAATCAGTAATTTTATGTTAAGTTAGTAAACAGTTAAGAAATAAGTCATAAGTCGTAGTCAATTGGTAAGTAACAGGTCAATATAATAAATAAAATAAAACTGGCATAGTAATAAGCACATTAGGGGAGTGAAGGTAAGGGGGGATCGAAAATATAAGGGCAGAGGCGCTGGTGCGGACGATCTTCTGTGGCGCTGTTTGATTTCAGGTGCTGAGGAGGCCAAGCACTGGAAGGAGACGGCGGGACGCCCGCGCCAGAAGATAAATAGGTAAAATAAACGTCGGATTGATTACTATGTATTCGGCTTCTGACGGCAGGTTTTTCCCCCTTCAGGGGTTTTTTCCTGAGCCGTACCTTATGGTCTCTTTTCCGCGGCTTTGATGCGATGGAGAGACCATTTGGGGTGAATACCAGAATTCGAAAGATTAGAACGCGAAAGGATGTAGGTATTGTAATGGCTTTAAGGCCTTCGGCCTAGCCACAAAGGATCAAGTAAGCTAATTTGTTTGTAATAATTACCTATTAAATAAATAAATAAAATAATAAAAAATGATCATCTCTCCCTCAACCATAAACCTATGGTTACGTTTCTTCAAGTTGTGACGATCGACTTATACATTGTGACAATAATCTTAATTTGTGACGTACTGGTGGTTGATTGTCAATACTTACCAACCCATTGACGTTGAGAGTTACGTGGGGCCTATAACCACCCTATTAATTCACATTACGTTCTCAGTGATAACCGCTAGAACGCATTTGTGAACGCATAATGGTAATGTTGTGGTGTGGTACTCGTAATGTTGCCCAAACTTATTTTTCGGCGCGATCCTTGTGCTTAAATTTATTTTTGTAGAATGAAAAATTGATGCCCTCCGAGATTCAATTACAGGTAAACTAAATATGAACTAAGATGTGACACATTACCAAGCTTTTTGACTGTTGATCGCAAATAATATCTATGAATCTTAAAGATGGCAAAATGAAGCTTCACCTAAAGTTTCGGAATAAGAGATGTAGGCACGTGAGTGAAACAAACGAACTGTTTTATGACTCTTAAAAAATTAATTAATTTATATCATCTCTTTGTATAAAATGTAATAAATTCACTAACTGATAAATTCATCTTTAAACATAAAATAATAACATCCTTTGCCAATCTATTGTTTCCGTGCACAATAAGTTACGACAATCAATTACTTAAGTCCTTTTTTATAGGAAGTATTCATTTCTAGTTTTCAAACGTTCCCGAATTTACTTTAGTTCTTTGGCCACTTGCATCAAATCTGTAATTTCAGATCTGTTGCTGTCAAAAATCAAATCAGTAATTTCACATATTTGATAATAGCAACATTTCTCATTGAATATCGATGAGGTATATTTTAAAATTTGAACAGAGGCTGTGACACAGCCAATTGTGACAATCTTGCAAACTTAGATTTTGTTTTGATTTCATTTCTACTTTATTTATTTGCAAATAATATGTTACTAGTTGAAAAGTATTGTACTTATGTAATTTAATTAAGTCATTCTCTTTAATTATATGCAGAACATGAAATATTACGATAATAATCTAAAACTTCCACCTGGCATGGCAAAAATTATTCAATTGTATTTAGTCAAATCTCTTCTCCATCTTTTTTAAATTATCATTAATTGAAGTATTTGAGGTGTATAACTTGACACCCAACTTAATTCATTAACTTACTTTCAATTTCACTATAAGAATTAATTTTGGAAATAATTGTTGGAAGACATTGTACCATTGTGCTAATGACTGCAGTAAAAGTGTTGAATAAAACCATGTTAAAAAAACTAATATTTCAATCTTTACATGGCTAGATAAAATTGCTCAATACTTAAACATGGGAACTATGTTACAGACTAAGATGTATTTATCTTTTCTGAAGTTTAGAAATGATTATAAACATTCTGTATATAATTGTTATTTGTAAAGCTGTGTTCATGTAATTGCATATTTTTTGGAGCTAAAATCTCTCACAAACTTGAAATATGTCCTAGAGCAAAATATTAGTCTGAGATACAAAACTTTTTACATATAATGCATATTTGTGTATCCTAGAAATTTGGAGCTTGTAGTTCTGTTTATTGCTAATTTTTCAATTTTTTTGGTTCAAATAACATTTATTATTGAGTAATAATTATTATTAAATGCAAAGCGTAAAGCTTCATGGTTCAGGCTGGGATAGAGATAGATCATGGTTATGATCAGCAATGTACAATTTTTATGGAATACAGTTTTTTTTTTTTAGAAAGAGTAAATTATAAAATGCGAAGGTGATTCAGAATACATTCGTTGTGTTCTCATCTTTAAGAAAATTTATTTAGAATAAACTTGTTAAAATACAAAGTGTACCCAACACACGATACCAAATGATCTTTTTCAAAATATGAGGCAATACTATGTGATTGCGCTTCTTTAGAACAGAAAATTTTAACAAAATTTTAGGACCAGAAACAAATTGTTTTGGTTTTCACTATTAAATTGATATTTTCTAATATTTTTTTTAATGTGTGACAAACACAACCTGTATTAGAAGTAAATAAAGTAGGACTAGAAATGCTAAATTCAGGACTAAGTAAAGCAACTTTTCAATTGAATATGAATGATAGATGACGTTAGCAACACTGATGTTGACATCTTTAAATCAGCAACTAAATAACGAAGTAAATCGCGCTGCAGTTTGGTTTTGATTTAGATTCGAAAATATTTTTAAAACTAAATTTGCGAAAACCTACTAACAGTATTGCTTCGGAACTTATTAAACTTGAAGAATTTCAAGTAAATAGAGAAAACAAAACTGTGAGTAATGCTAGAGAATGATGTGCTATGTGTATTTTTGTGCATATTAGCAAAAAAGCGTAAAAAACGAAGATGTAGAAACATTCAGCTAAGAGCATCAACACCTGTATTTGTTACGGCGATTATAATTTTGATATTGTAATAAGACCATTTCATATCCAGTATGGAGGTAAGATACAAGGCCATGGGGTTTTGAGAACTTTGAACGTGAGTATAACAATATCAGCTACTACGATTCCAATGCCGGAAACTGTCCAATACCGGAAACTGTACGCACCGACAGCATATTTTTTAATAAAGCTGGAATAAAAGAAATGAAGTATGAAAGAAATTTTCAACACATGAAACTTTTTTACAACAGTTTACAGCGTCGGCGACGTCACATTTCACTACTATGGAGTAATATATTTAGTATAGGAAAGTTAAGTAATGCTGCGGAAAAACCAATTTCGAGATTTCAACTGAAATATACCTTTGGATACCCCTGATAACGAAAACGTGTTTTTTTTAAACCACCGTCCATCTGTAGGTCAGTCTGAGAACACCACTATTGCTATACGTACGATTCTTTTGCAAAATGGGTATTCCCCGGTCGATCTGGACCCACTCGAGGCGCCGTGATTTTGAAAAACATTCTTCAAAATATGGAGATACTTTACATGAAGACCCACGGACATTTTCAAAACTTTCTAAAAAACGTCTCCAATTTTTTTCTTTAAATTTCTTGTAAGAATGAAGTAAAACACACTGATAAAGGTGGGATATGTCATATTTTCACGGATAACTCTGAAGTTTCGACATTTTCAAAAGTTTGAATTATTTCCAGCGTCTTCCTACAACTACAAAATTGAAAATAGAGATTTTTCTTTAAAATGAAATGTGTTCATAATCAGTCCTTTCAATAAGGTCATGTTTATTTTTTTGAAAATTGTAGTAGTTTTTGCGCAATATTGCGTAAAATACGTGCAACTTTAAACAATAACAAAAACAAGATTTTCTCAAAAACGGCTCCACATTTTGTTCTTTAAACTTTAATTAGGGATACTATGGCGGCACGAGTGGTCACGCGTTCGTAAGCGAGTGCAATTGTAGAATCTAATTTGAAAATGACTAAGTGCAGCGACTGTAAAAGTTACATTGTTAAACTAAGCGAGACTGTTTCTAGCTTGCAACTGGTAATTAATTCGTTGAAAAGGGATATCAGCGATTTGAAACAAAAAAAACATTCGCATTCGGTCCGAAGCATGTGGTGCTGCAAGGTTAGGTCAAGTAAGTGATAATGAAAATGGATGGAAAATTGTGCAAATCTAATGTTAGGTCGCTCAGCAATAGTGTGCCAACTCAGAACTCATTTGAAATACTTAGCAATCTTACAGAAGACTCGGGTGAAGAAACTCGAGGTTCTGAAATTGCTATGGCCAATAATGGAATATCTCAGACTGTGGCAAAACGTAGGAGCGGTAGGCTTAAAGTTCCTAAAAAAAGCAGCAGCTAAAATTCAAATATTTGGAGTCAGCCATGCAAGAGGAATTGCGGTGAATCTCAGTGAGATTATTCGTGATAGTGGTTGGTGTGAAGAATCTGAAGTGATTGGAATGATTAAACCTGGTGCGAAGTTTCCTTCAGTAATACGAGGTTTAGGTAATAAAGAAGCGAAGATCAAAATACTGATTGCGGGTTCAAACGATGTATCTTGTAATGAAGCTGATGGTGCTCTGGGTCAGCTGGAAGATGTATTAAGGTGTTCAAAATATCAGAATGGAGACATAGTCGTGGTAAATCTGCCACAAAGTCATGATTTAATCAAGGACTCGTGTGTTAATAGAGAAGTAAGGAAAACTAACAAGAAGTTAAAACTGTTATGTGCAACAAACTGTTGTTTTTTTTTGTCGAAAAAAATTGAAGAAATACTGAGCAAAATTTCTAAGATACCACATAGTACGGACTCTAGTTTTTATCTAAATACATTGCAAAAACCGTTCAGTGTTTTCAACTTTCACCTTGTAGGAGTAGCTGACATAGAACGAGTTATAATGAAAATGAGTAGTAGCAGGTGTGAAGATCTCTATAACCTAAGCTCACTTGAATTGCAATATGGTTTGAGCTTTGTAACGGAAGCACTAACTCATATTGTAAACACAAGTTTGGAAGATGTGCTTGAAATTATTTTAAATGAAGATTTCCGAAAACTCAAAAATATTTTGTAAAAAAGAACTTGAATTCTTTCGAATTTACAGTAGCACTTACACGCCATTTTCTTAAAAACTGTTCCAAATTATGCAAATTAAATTGCTAATAGGACGAGGTTTTATTGTTCTTTAATATTCTTAAAAAAATATTTCTGTTCTACTATTTGGAAACCGAAAAATTGAGAAAATTTCAAAAAATGTTCTTTGGGCGGCGGTAGATGGCAGCTGGCAAGAGTATGTGTCAAGTCCGAACAGCTAACCGAGACCAAAGGAAATAGAAAACTAATACGTGAATGTCTGTGCCATTCTGTAGCACCACTAGTTAAATGTGTATTTAATAGTACAAGTAAGTGTATCTGTGTATGTGGAGGGAGAAGAGGGGGCAACGATGAGGGAGGAATCTGATCCGTGGACCGTCTTTTAGGGAACTAATCCGGGTGATGAGTATTCAATGTTTTCAGGCGGGTCAACTTCAAGGGCCGTTAGTCGTCCTTTTCCTGTTAAATTGTGGAATTTCCTGTGTTCCTCTCCTGTTTAAACGTGAGATTCGGCGGCGTCCTTCATGTTTGCTTGCGTTTTCTTTTTAAGGTCTTCGAAGTTCCCTTAGAGGCACACTGTCCCAGTCGGGCAAGCTCTAAGCTCCCGACTAGTCTCTCGAATCGTGTGGTAGTGTAATGCAAGTAAATGTATGTGCGTGTGTGTGTGTGCGTGTGAGGGGAGAGAAGAAGAAAACCGCGGTACGTAGTCTGTTTTAGTATTGCTCCGGCATTCAACCGGCATTGACTGGAGAAATCACTGGAAACTACCGATCAGAACAAGCTGCCTCTGGAATTCTCATCTCTCGGAGCTCGCGAACTGCCGGAGAGCACGGTTTGGCTCTGTCCTGATCACCTCTGGCGTTCGATGTTGGGTTACAGTGATAAACTACTTTCACTTTTGAAACAATTATTTACAAAATGTGGAATTATTGCACGGTTCCAATTAGTGCATTTATGAAATACTTTCAATAGTTTTAATGTATTAAAGAATATTGCGCGGTTCAAATTAGAGCATTTATGAAATACTTTTAGTAAGTTTAATTTAATGAAGATTTATAGGGAACATTCATATTTTGAATAAATTATCGTCAAAAATATTATGTTCATACTAGTTTTCATCATTTTAGTCGCGCCTTTACCTTATTTTAAAGCAGCCTTGGGAAACTTTAACACTTGTGAGATTTACTTTCATAAATAAAAGCCTAGGTGATCGACCATTGCCCATTTGAATGTTATTAGGAAGGGGGGATCTTTGTGTTTTACACTTCTTTGTTTTGTAACCCTGTTGAAGCACAAGTGCTATTTATTTACCGAAGTATGCACAAGCATTTAATAAAATGAATCATTACATTTTCTAATTAATTAGATGTCTGTGTCTGCATATCATGCAACAAAATCTGGTAAACGTGTAAATCATTAGTAAGAGCGAGTTATAAAAGAGATCGACACAAAAATATGCTCCGATCCACTTGTCGCCCAGGCCTGCTTTAAAGAAATTTCATTAAATTTAAAACACGATTTATTTTTAATCACTATTTTTACCAGTTCTACTCCTTAAAAAAGGTTGCTAAACAATTATTAAGAGTGTATAAAAGACGATAATAAACGATGAAATGCAAGAAATTGCTTTTTCTTGTTTCTTTATCAATGAATAATATTAACCACATTTTCGCAAAGCGCTTCAGAAAATTTTGTATTTTGAATATTTCAAGTCATTTTTAATAATATTACAAACAAATTATTTTTAACAGTATTGATGAAATCGCAGGTTGCTTAGATACGCTTTTGTATTATATGTTAAAACAAAAATAACTACTCTGGTACATTGGAGTTGTTAGGGTCTGCGGCTAGGACGATAACGTATACATTAAGGGAAAATATTTTCTTCGTATGTTCAGTGGACGTTCATTACAATTATCCTTTGCAAATACAATATTCAGTTGAATACCACGTAATCAATACTTATATTGGGAGTTTATTACTGAGGTAAAATTAAGTTTTTCCTTAATACAAAGTAACCTATTACGAAGAGAATCTTATAGGAAGTAAGCTATTTAAATTGTACCTCCTTAAAATAAGTATGTAGCTTGGTTCAAGAAACTCCAAAGTTATTTGTTTATAACCCAAGTCTCAGAATGACATAGTTATTTTTTGTTCTGTGTTTATTTATACACTGCTGTTAAGACTGAAGCTTTGTATTCATTTTTGAGACTAGAGACAACTCCGTTGAAATATTCATAAACTTTTGTGGTGTGCAATTAATCTAAATTATTTTTGAAATGTTATTTACAGATAAAGTACCTGCAGTTACTGCAAATGGCGCACCCTCATGTATTCGAAAGGATTTTTAATATCAACAATTATCAGAAATATGATCGCCAAAGTAATGGAGATACACAAGGTAATGAATTTTGAGAGGAAGCAAAATGATAAATGATCTTCAAACATTATTTAAATAATAGTTCGTAAAAACACTTTTACTAATATACATATAGTTTGAACCCCGGAATCCTTACCCACAATCCTATACCAAAATTAGTAGAATTAATACGAAATTGTATAAACGAGCGTTGTTGAGAAAACTTGATAACCAGAAATGTTTGCTCCCATGTAATAAAAACTATTTTCTATCGAAAAACGAGCTACAGATTTTAAGAAAAGTCCTGCTGTCGAAATAACCAAACCCCTCATTCCTTTCGCATCTAGAGAAGTCGGGGCTCAAGAAAGCCTACATGGATAATATTCCCTGTTATTTTTCAATACGAACCATTAAATTCATCGCTAAACATTTTCTCTGGGTCGTATTGTACTATGTTGTGTTACACATATTACTCATAAGACTAAAAATGAATATTACGAACAATTACACTTAATCATCAACTTTACGTCCAGAATAAATGATGAAATAAGCATTCCAATGCCAACAAATAGTGAACAAATATGCGGAAAAGTTTGGATATAGTTCCAGCATTTCTATTGTAAAAGAAATAATGAATTTTCATCACAAACATCAACTGAGATGGCTGAGCTAACGTGATTGTATTTTTGATCATTGTTATCATTTGGTTAATGTTCTTTTTTGAATATTTTTCTAATATTGCTTCTTATTTAAATGAATTATTTTTAGTTGCTAAATAGGTATTTCTTAATACAAATGAAACATTCTGAATTAATTTCCTTTGTATGCTTCCATGTGTTCATGAAATCATACCAGTTAGCACTGATGTTGGACGTTTCCTAACTGAATGTTAGTTACAATAATTATCTTATTTCGTGTTATTTGTATATTTAACACCTTAATTTTTTATTAATGTATTTATTCGCAAAATTGTCATTATATATAACAAGAGTGCATTGGAAATTCTTGATAAATAAAGCCAAGCTTTATAAACATACGCAACTTCGCACGGACATTTTATTTAGCTTTCTCTTGTTACTAACCAGTTCTATGGCCTTCTGTACGGTTCACATAATAGGTATTTCTAGATAGTCTTAATCAACCCTACTAATAAAAGCTTGGTGTAACTTCGTTAAAACACGCTTAATCCGATAATAGTTACTTCCAGCGTAAGTTCGGCATAAGGATGGATTAAATATTTACCAATATTGGCCGCTGAACCGTAGCTTAACTAGTTATTAAATGCGGAATCAATGCTTGACAACGTTGCTTCATACACAGTCGTTGGCGTATTTACTTTATTCTTTGGTGCCACTGTAAGGACTTGGCAGGAACTTCGCGTTGTTTGAATAGAATATTTCGCATTTTTTCCTGAATTGTGTTATTGCGTTGGTAGTCAGTGAACTCATATTAATGAACAAATTGTTTTGGAAATACAATTTTGAATGTTGGTGTCCGTTTAAAAAAAAAAGACCAAAAGCGTGTGTGCAGGTTAAGGATAGATAAATGATTGTAGAAAGAGAACAGTTTGAAAATGAAATCTGACAAATATGAGAATAAGATATGAATTCAGTGAAATGAATAAACTAATAAATTAACTATGTTCAATAAGTTTATGAATATAACACTTTCAAAAATGCATTTATAACCCATTTTTCATTTTTCAATGTGAAACTATTGTGAAAATTTTTAAAATTTGCCTCTAAATCCGAATAATAATATAAGAATCCCCAAAAACACATTCTAAAGAACTTAAAATTGATTCTTTTAAATCCTGTATTCATCTCACAAACAACTTTCATAATTTACTTATTTCATATGCATCTAAAAATTTTGCTTTAGGACCAAATTATTTTCAAAATTCTTGAATACATTAGTGCTTCCTTAAAAATATTTCCCATCCTCTATAATTTAAATAATTTTTCCCCCCTTTTCAACTTATTTATTTTTAAACAGAATGGTACTTATTCAAATATAGTTAATAAGTTATTCTTTTTAATTGTGGGTAATATTATTTACCTTCAAATTAAATGCTGGCATCTTGCCATATATACTTATTGCAAACAATGTTAAAATACAAATAAATATAATAAAAAAAGAAGAAGTTTATTCTAACTTGATTGAAGAATGTTAATATGATTGTCGAACAATAATTGTTAGAGAAGAAAATATCTTCCATTCAACCTTATTACCAATTAAAACTCCGGTTTAATTCATTTTACTCATATGCCATTAGGAACACTTGAATCTGTTATAAGGATAGAACATTATTCAATTTTTGTGCTGTATAATTGGACAATGTTACTGTTTGTGAACTAATTTATATTGAATTTATTACTATTTGATTTAATTCCACTTATATGAATTATTAAAAGTTAAATTGTTCAAAGCAAGCCCATGTCAAGTAGCATTTTCCCTTACTCACAAAAAAATTAATTATTTTTCATTTCTTTTAACATATAACTATTTGAAAATATGTGTAAACAATAGTCATTACAGAAAATAGTTTCTGACCCATATTAGGAGATTTATCTCCTCAAGAATATCTGTTTTTTATTTATTCATTTTCTGAACCATTACCCTCCGAAACTTAATATAAAAAATATATCACTAAACTTCTTTCACTTGAAAGAATATAAAAAAATAGTTTTGCCTTTTCTTACTACAGTATATCTTAAAGGCAGGGATCAACTTAAAACGGCATGCTAAAATACCCCAATATCAAGATAATTTTTTCTATTTTAAGACAGTAGTTGAATTCAAATACTCATTTACATAAATATTTTTTATTAATGACTAACTTTGATACTGACATGTTCATAACTATTGCCTACCAAATTCACATTAAAACATTATGACAATTTTTTTTATCTATCAGGTATAGTCCTAAAAGATTTGTTCGAACTTCAAATCTATTAATTTGAGTTCATAATGAACCAATCTTTTAGTCCGATACCTGGGGAAGACTTCATATTTGTAACATTTTTTCACTGTTTTTATGTGAATTTGGTATGTAACTTTTAGTTTTAAAAGAATAATATTATATACATGTAGTTTGATACAATTAATCCTTTAAGTGAAGTTGAAGAGAAGGTTCTGCAGAATTATATTTGGCATAACATTTTTTTTATTTACATTGAAAACCAATCCACTCCTTTCTTATATTTTTCCTAAAGGTAATTTCTGTTACTGTGCTTTGCTAGAGATTATTGATGTTGCAGAAAGGGAGAATAGAAGACAAGTTCTTGTATTTTTTTGTAGAATTAACTAGTAAATTCAGATTCAAAACAGGTACGAAATTGGCAGTATGGAAATTAATTTTAAAATATAAAGTTTTCTCAGAACACTCAATAAAAATAAATTTTCTGTGTTCTTGAACATAAAGAAGAATTTATTACCTAAAGATTTAAATGTTCAACATATAACTTTTTTTGCAATTAGTACATTCATAAAATGTTAAGTCATTTATGTACCATACATTTTATTTTAATTGTTCTCTTCAAGTGCTCTCCAAACTGATGCTGCTCATCAAACATCTGCTACTATAGGTAGTATACGTGGTCGATTGCTTCTTCCTCCACAAAAAATTCTGATTTTTGAAAACATCGGCTCTGCATAATTTCTGCAGTCTCTTTTGAGCATTGAAAGAAGCTTTTCAATATAACAAACATCTCTAAACAGTATTTTTTTCTTGTTTTTCATATTTTTTGTGGGTGTCCGATAAATTATTCATAGAGGAAGAAGTAGATTCCAACAAAAATCTGCCATGTTGAATCATTGAAAATATGAGAACACTTATATATTTATTTAATTGATCATGAATAACACTATTTACTTTATTGAAATAAATCAATGTATATCCTTAATTTTCTATGAGGTATTGTATGTATGCACGTTTAATGATTAAAAATACGCATAATGGACCCACTATGGGCCTATTAGGGAAATGGTTGCTTACTGTTAATGACACTCTTCAACACACTTTGTTAACTCCTGCGTACCGTCCCACGAAAACTCATTTTTATTTCGAAATTCAGCTGAATACCCTTCAAAAAGATTCCCACGTGCCCGGTTACTTTTATTTCCTCGGCTGTCCGTACTTTTCATCAATGCTGTTTACACTTCTATTTCTGATAAGAAACCCAAACAAAATCACTTCGAAGTTACCAATGCCAAAAATCCAAGAAAATACAAATAAATTAATGATTCACGAAATAAACTAGGTTGCCAAATATTCGAGAAAACACAAGCAAGGAAAGTACAGTCGAATTGAAAATTACAAATACAATGAAGCGAAACGCACAGTTTGTTCTTATTCGCCCCGGTTTTTGTATTTCTAGGTTATTCCACGTTTAAACTACGTGTCTCCGAGGTTTAGCGGTTGCCATGGAAACCACACCTCTCTTATTCCGTGCTAGTTAGTCCATGTTTATTGGCAAGACTGAATATGTTTATTTAGAGAGCCGGCTTTAGACGGCTTTGCCGTCATCATCAGTACCGCTGTTGTGGCAAAAGTCGGGAGACAGTCTCAGAACACTGTCTCCCAACTTTTGCCACAACAACGAGACTGAAGATGTCAGAAAAACATCGAAAGCCGGCTCTCTAAATAAACATATTAAGATGACGGAGATGGCATCTTTTATTTCTTCATGTAATTACGTCAACCATACGACATCTGAAATTCCACAATGTAAGCGTTACTGTAATTGCGAAATTTGAATCTCTATTCACAGAGGTTTCGAAAAACTTTATATGAAATCATTTCAAGCTCTTCCAATCAAAATGCAATAGTGTTTACAAATCGCTGGAAAAGTGCATATTAAAGTGGTAGGATATATTAAAAAAAATTGTATTTGTGTAGTTCTTGAAAAAACAAAGATATACAGCAAATTGAATTTTATTTCATATTAAACAGTGCATTTAGCACTATCGGTTGGAAAATTTGAAGAAAACATTTGGGGCCATTTATGAGAAAATGGCGTTTGAGCATCTTTGAATATGCGAAATTTTGAGCTAGTTATCACAGAAAACGGTTGGGTTTTTGAGAAACTTTATCTGACATTATTTAAATCACGTGTACTCATAAATATAATAATGTAAACAAATCCCCACTAGTGTAAATATTAACAACATGAGAGACAAATCAATAAAATTACATTTTTATGATTTTTGAAGAAAAAAAAAAGATAAAGATACTCATATTTTTATCATCTCATACACTATATTGAGCACTATCCCTACAACAAATTTAAAGAAAAAATTCTGAGAAAATCTTGTTTTTGTTATTGCTTAAAATTGCACTTACAATTTTGCATTTACAATTTTACACATTTTCACAGAAAACGAGCACTCGAAATTATTTTTCGATAAACTTCGAAAGAAATTACTTGAAACGTATGTATTCACACTACAATACATCAAAGAGGCTTATTGTTATGGTATGTAGTTCATTGAGCACTATCTGAGAAAATTATAATTGTAGAATATATTTTGACCCATTTTAGAAAAGATCTGTGTTTTAAAACGCGACAGCTATTAATATTTTTAAAAGATTTAATCGCGGAGCAAACTTCATTTGAAGAAAAAATCTGTCTTCAATAATGTAGTTGTACAAGGGGTTCAAAAAATTTCAACTTTTACAATTTTTGAAAATTAAGAGTTACCCGTAAAAATTGGATTTACGTATTTGTAAGTATTTCACTCTATTCTACCGATAAATTTAAGGAATTAAAAATTGGAGCCATTTTTGTTTTGAAAATATCCCAGGGAATTCATGTGAAGTCCCCCAACATTTCAAGAATTTTTTTCGAAATCGTAGGGCTTTGAGTCGGGCCAGATCGATCAGGAAATATTCGTTTTGTGTTAGAGGTTCACCGATTAATTTAGGATCACTGCAGTGATGAAAACACGACATTCAAGTAGAACCATGCTTTATTAGGCAAATCACAGTTCACAACATCACAACACGATGTGCACTGAAAGGGTGATCGAAGCAGACTGAATATAAAACAGTTACGGCGCAGAATGTACTAGCAGAGACAAAACACTCTCGACATGCAACTCGTAATGACTACGTAACTCAGTTAACATCAAATGAAATAAGTCAAACACTTCCCCTCGAGTTGTAGGGCGATCAAATAGAAAATCAAAAGAAACACAAGAGAAAAATAACACAACTAATCACAGTTAGCAATCAATCGGCTTCAGTCCAGTCTTTTCTGTACACCATTGATGTTTCCTCTTCGTGAGTCCTTTAGTGAGAAAGTCTGCTATCTGATCTTCGGTAGACACATATTTTAATGACACTATTTTGTTCCTGAGCAAATCTCGTACAAAATGGTGACGAATCGCAATGTGCTTGCTTCGATTGTGGAAAGTAGGATTTTCTGCCAAGCAAATTGCACTCCTGTTGTCACAGTATATAACTACCTCGGCAAGATCCTTGAACCCTAGCTCACTGACGAACTTTTGCAAGTACACAGCCTCCTTAGCACACTCGGATGCAGCCATGTACTCCGCCTCCGTGGTGGATAATGCCACTGTTTTCTGCTTTCTTGAATCCCATGAAATGGCACTTCCACCCAGTGAAAATAAATAGCCAGAGTATGATTTTCGGTCTTCGACGTTGTTTCCCCAATCTGCATCAACAAATCCTTCGAGATTTCCGCCTTTAGACTTGTAAACGAGTCCCAGATTGCTAGTTCCTTTCAGGTACCTTAGTACTCGTTTGGCGCTTTTCCAGTGTTCAGCACTATAGCAATTATTGAACTGACTCAAATTTCTTACTGCGAATGCAATGTCGGGGCGAGTCATCGTGGACAGGTAGGTGAGTGCACCGACTAACTCGCGATAAGGGAGCTGCTGATCTTCTTCCTTGACACCTGATGTTTTCACCAACTTGGTTCCAGAGTCCATCGGTGTGGTAACGGGTTTACATTCCATCATGTTGAACCTCTGCAACAACTCCTGGATGTATCCACGCTGAGAAAGTGCGATCTCGTCCTGAGTTCTGATGAATTCCACTCCCAGGCAATATGACACGTCACCAAGATCCTTGACCTCGAACTCCTTGGCCAATTGTCTCCCGAACTTTGAGATTTCATTCTCATTTCTCGATGCGACCAGAATGTCATCCACGTAGACTGCTATTAACATGATGTCTTTCCCGGAACCGATTTTGAACAAGCAAGGATCCGAAATCGTAGGAGAGGCACCGAGTTTCTTCAACACCTCGCTCAATTTGATGTACCAACTTCTTCCTGCCTGTCGTAATCCGTACAGAGCCTTTTTAAGGAGACAAACCTGATTTCCTTTTCGAAAGGTATGTAGCATGGCTTTAGCTTGTTTGCTGATGCTGTTAGAACCCTCTGATCTAATCACATTCTGTAGGATTTTTTCGTAAAACTTGGGTGGTTCCATCAAGATGTCTTCATCCAATTCGCCATTTAAATATGCCGTTGTTATGTCAAATTGTTTCACTTTCATGTCGTTTTGAATGGCTAAGGACATCATCAAGCGGATAGAGCCGAACCTCGCAACGGGCGCAAAGGTTTCTTGAAAATGAACCCCTGGTTGCTGGCTAAATCCTTGAGCGACCAATCTTGCTTTTCTTTTCTCTATCTCGCCGTCAGGTCCAACTTTGTTGCGCAATACCATGCGGGAACCGATGATCTTCCCCTGCTTTGGGCGGTCAACAAGTGTCCATGTTCCGTTCCTGATAATTGATTTCATTTCCGTAGCTATGGCCTGGTGCCATTCACTTGCTTCAGGGCTCTTTAATGCATTTTCTAACGGAATTTCCGATATGAATGAACTTTCAGCAAAATCTACTTCTCCGGTTGTGCCAGGTTGATACAGTTTTCTGGGTCTTCCCCTCTGTCCGGTTCGTAGAATCGTTGGACGACCTCGTCCTCGTGATGAAGCGGGTATATCCCGTAATGCTACTTCATCTTCTTCTTCAACTGGTTGCAAAACCTCGTCTTCACGATTGTGATGTGGAAGAATTTCCTCTTCGTCGTTGTAATCTTCATCCTCATCAGTTAATGGGGGAACATCGAAACCGTGAAAATCACTGCCCGATGAGTTATCCAAATCTGACTCTGGGATTTCATCTTCCATCATTTCATTTGGATCGTGATCGAAATCCATGAAACGTTGTCCTACTCTTCCGTTGGTCATTTCCGGGGAAATCTCAATTCTCCCGCTGTGTTTTTCTTCGAATTTAACTGCAACTTCATGAAACTTCACATCTCGACTCACAATAACCTTTTTCTTTTCGGTCGACCAGATTCGAAAAGCTTTAGATTCTTCTGCGTAGCCTAGAAAAATTCCTTCTTTCCCGCGCTGATCGAATTTTCCTTGTCCGGGGTCTCGGTCGAGATACGTCACTGCACTGCCGAATATCTTCAAATAGGATAAGTTGGGCGCTCTGCCGGTCCAAGCTTCATACGGCGTTCGTCCATTTAGGCTTGACGTGGGTGAACGGTTCCGCAAATAATTTGCAGTGTTCACTGCTTCAGCCCAGAACATGAGTGGTAATCCTGAGTCCAGGAGTAGACATCTAGCCGCTTCGATGAGCGTCCGATTCTTTCTCTCCGCTACACCGTTTTGTTCAGGGTTGTGCGGTACGGTGAGTCTTCTGGTGATGCCGTGCTTCTTTAAAAATTCGTCGAATTCTTGGTTCACGTATTCACGTCCATTGTCTGACTGCAATGTTTTAACATTCTTACCCTTTTGTTTTTCGACTAAAGCGATGTACTCCGTCGTTGCCTTGAACACATCCGCTTTGGACTTCAGAAAGCGAACTTCGCACCATCTGGTGGCATCGTCGATAAACTCAACGTAATACTTGGCTCCTCCCAAAGATTCCTTCCGCATAGGTCCACACACATCCGTATGTATTAATTCCAGCAACTCGGTCTTTCGTGATGATGTCTTCGGGAATGGCGTCCTGGTGAATTTTCCCTTCAGACATGTGTCACAGTCCAACTTTGCCGTCGGGTCCTTGAGACGAAATCCGGTAATGGCATCAGCACGTATTGCGTTCGCAATGTCTTTTGCGTTTAAATGTCCAAGTCGTTTGTGTAACAGTTCGAGTGAAATTACTTCGCGTTTGTTCTCGGATGAAACGGCACTCGCGACCTCTGTCTGCTCGTGCACGAAGTAAAGGTCCCCGATTCTGTTCGCGTGTAACTTGACACGGCCATCTGTGTCCATCACATACGCACCACTCTTTTTGAAGAGAACTTCGAAATTGTGATCCGTGATTTTTGCGACTGAGATAAGATTTGTCCTCAGGTCGGGAACACAGGAGGTGTCGTTGAGAGAGATATCTTTCCTGTTACCTGCCACATCCGTCGAAAAATGTACTGTTCCTTTTCCTTTTATTTCTGTTGACGAGTCTGTCGCTAGATTCAGCGTGCCGCGCTTCGATGTGTCCATGTTTGCGAACCTTTGTTCGTCATTACACAGATGTGTTGTTGCACCACTATCGAGGCACCACTTCGAGATCGTGGAATCAGACGCGGCATGTGCCGTAGCATCGGTTGTATAGCCGACGTTTTCAGACAATTTTGCAGATGGTTTATTTTTATTGTACCAACAGTCTGCCTTTTTGTGTCCTAACCTCTTGCACAAGTTGCACCGAATTTTTGCGTGATTTTCCCTTTTGATTTTTGTTTCGTCCGACTTATCTTTGTCGTTTTCAGCATGTCTTCGGTCACTTCCGGAATTTTTTGGTTGATTCCGCGAATAACTTTTGCGAACAAACATGGCGTTCGGCGCGTCTCGAATGGCGTCGTTTTTTCGTGCTTCACTTTCCTCGATAATTTTTGCACGCAATGCCTCGGGTGTAGGCAAAGTATCTCGTGACTCGATGGCGCATCGAAAGTTTTCGAAACTTACTGGCAAACTATATAAAAGCATAATAGCTTGTTGATCAGGGTTTACTTCGATGCCCATGTCTGCTAGCTTATCTACGGTGTCAAAGAACTCGTTCATGTGGTCTCGGATGTCGCCGCCGTCCGTCATTTTGTGTAGAGTTAATCTCTTCAGAAGCGTGGCTTTCCTGGCGGGTCTTGTGACTGGTAGGTTTCCTGCAGCTTCGTCCACATGTCTTTTGATGTTGCACAGTTCTTTACCTGTTTCAGCTCGTTCGGTGAGATGGATAAAATAATGTCTGATCTTGCTTTTGAATCACCTTTTATCCAGGCTTGTATAGCGGCATCATTTCCTTCACCTGGTTCGGGCTTTACGTTTGCGCCGGAAACAAATTCCCACAAATCGTTTTTGATTAGAACAGCCTGCATTTGCAATTTCCATGTGTCGAAATTATTTTTGTTGAGTAGCTCGATCCTCGAAATATTGCCTGCGCTCATCATGGCGTCTCACGCTTGACTACACGTGCACGTTTCGACTTGATATCTTTGTTTTCACTCGGCGTCGCTGGGCTTCATAACCTGTTAGAGGTTCACCGATTAATTTAGGATCACTGCAGTGATGAAAACACGACATTCAAGTAGAACCATGCTTTATTAGGCAAATCACAGTTCACAACATCACAACACGATGTGCACTGAAAGGGTGATCGAAGCAGACTGAATATAAAACAGTTACGGCGCAGAATGTACTAGCAGAGACAAAACACTCTCGACATGCAACTCGTAATGACTACGTAACTCAGTTAACATCAAATGAAATAAGTCAAACATTTTGGAAAAAACCCTGTGAGTGGTTTAAGTGCTAGTGTTGGTGAGGGACGGACTGACGTACGTTTCGAAAACAAACCTTTTTGGTACCGTGGGATCCCAAAACCTGTATTTTCTTTAAATTCTTGATTTTCCGTAGCATTACATAACTTTCTCTTCACGTACGTATATTAATTAGTCCGTGGATACATACGTATACGAATAAATTAAAATTCTAAATCTTTGTCTTTGATGCACCTTTGGGCTAATTAGCAGCATATTTGTGGAGCGTTTGGATCGATGGTATTTCTAAATCATGTATGTATAGAAGAGGCAGAAGAGGTAATTGACACCCTTGACACCCATAAAGTCAGTATGTTAAGTTAATACTACATTCATGAGCAGGGGCGGATTAATATTTTTGCCGCCTGTAGGCACATTAAATTTGCCACCTCCTGTTTAAAATTAATATTACATTTCAAATTGTAATGTTTCAGTAACAATTCCTCATGAATTTGAACGTTTTAACTTTAAAAGTATCATTACATTTTGCACATTGTTTTCATAAATTAAATATTTTTTTTTTTGGAATTAGCTAATTTTGGATATAAACTGTATCTTCATAGCAAGTAACGTTCAACATTATTAACGTTTCAACACTGAAACGTTAACATTAAAAGGAAACTAAAACATGACAACTAGAATTGCAACATTTTTTTTTTCGTCAACGGGCCATACTTTCATATTCATGTACTTCTGAAATCATAAAATCTAATGAAGTAGACAAATAAATAGCTTGCATTAAATATTAAAATGATAGATTTTTATTTACAACAACTGATCGATTAGAATATGACGACGTTGTAACAGTTTTTATAATTTTCGATTTACCATTATAAACAAGGAATATAACATTTAACTTTTTGGATGGGTTTTTTTATACAGTTGAAATAACGTTTTATTAATTATAGCTAACTTGTCTATTGATGTAAAATTTTGCAACGTGCCTTTTGGTGAGCAAATTCATTAATAATTATACTATAATCTAAAACGCTGATATAATTTTCTTCGATACGCAATAACGCTAAGGAGTTCAGACGATACTCTGTCATTGTAGAACGCAAATATTTTTTAATCCTTTTTAAACAAGAGAATGAACATTCTGCTGTGCAATTGGCACGGGAATACATAAAAAAAATTCGAAGTACAATGTCAACGTTAGGATAAATACATTCTAATTCCTCTTTCCGTAACCACTTTAATAAAGCTGCAGGATTCCTTGGCTTAACATCTTCGACAAGGATTTTTAAATACGAACTTACATGTATAAGCTCAAAAACAAGCGATTCTTCATCATCTTGGGGAAATTGCGAACCAAAAAATATCGCTGCTTTTTCCAAATCTATCAAAGATAATTTTTCTATTTCAATGACAGCCTTTAATTTGTCATATACATCTTTATACGCTTCAAGTCTCTTATTCAATTCTGCAAGTATTTTATCAACAATAACCAAATAAGAGTCGATTTTAAACTTGTCTCGTGCGGTCAGTTCTGCTGCATTCTCGTTAGTTTCATTACATTGCATTTTCCGTTTCCTTTTTCTTTTGTTTTCCGATTCGTACGTTTCAGTATTTGACAGCTTCTTACCCTTCTCTACAAAAAATCAAAATTGCTTCTGTTCGTTTTTAAAAGTTCTACAAGCGAAGTGTAAATACCAATCACGGAACTTAAATCGATTTCGACTTTTTGCAGTTGTTTGTTCGACGCATTTAAGTGGTCTAAAATGAACCCCCAAACCTCGGTCATAATAGCAGTTTCACGTCGATTTAAAGCAACAATAAGACCTTTAGCTTCTGCGCGCGTTGAGGGTTTTTGCGTAGAATCATCAGATATAATTTGAAGGGCATCTAAAGCATTTTGCCAACGATGTTTTAGAGCCTGACAAGCATCATCTCGAGCTGACTAGCGCATAATTGAAAGACTTTTCAAAGAGGATGTACTGGATCCTTCATCTACTAAATTTTGAAGTATGTCCCACCTTGATGTAGATGCACTAAAGAAATTATATAAATTTTGTAGAAGTAGAAAATAAGTACATGCTTTAGTGCATGATTCAGCTGCATTTGTACCAACTAAATTTAAAGAATGAGCAGAACAGGGGATGAATTCAATTACAGCCTTTGCATCTTTCATACGGGCTTGAAGACCTGTGTAAAGACCGGACATATTTGACGCGTTGTCGTAGGACTGACCACAATTATTAATGTCCAGTTCATTAATCTCCATAAAATTACATACAGTGTCGAACAACTCCTATGGCCTGTGTTTGGAAGGAATTCCAAAAATGACTCTTTTGGTGTACTATCTTTTCCCACATGTCTAATAACTATAGCGAGTTGATCCACTTGTGTTATGTCTGGTGTATAGTCCATAATTATGGAAAAATACTTGGCACTTCGAATGTTTCGGAGAATCTCATCTTTAACTGCTTTAGCTAATATACCTATTAGTTCTTCAACTGTCGTGGTGGATAAATACGATGTATTTCGTTTTCCGCAGTTTGTATGTGATCTGCTACGAAGTGGTCATATTTCGAAATTAACTTAAGCAACATTATGTAATTACCATTTTTATTATTTCCGAACTTTTTGAAATATTTTCTCAAAGGAAGCCCTCTTGAAACAAGACTTTTTATTACTAAAATGACACGCTCAAGAACATTCCTCCAATAAGTTGCCTCGGTTTCATCTTGTTCAAGCAGCTGCTTATTCACTTGGTTTTCAGTCCGTTGTCTATTTTTCAATGCGGACGTACAGTTTCTATGACATGTAAAGTTCTCATATTCTTTTAATTTGCTATGCGCATTTTTCCAATCATTGAATCCCTCCGATGATAATTTTGTTCTTACTTCTGAATTGCTTGAAAACAATAGACAAACACCGTAGAAACCTGTTCCATTGCTCTCAGAGTAAACAAGCCATTTGCGAGGCATTTTTTCTTTACTGATATGCGTATACTCAAACATATTCGACGTTAAGAAACGAACTTTGCCATCATTGTACTCTTTTCTTGATTTAGAAAAGACAACGTTTTTGTTTTGTTCTAACCTATGCTTGGCAACATAATCACGTGTAGCTTCATTAATAGACCACAAAGATGGATCGCTTTTCCAACAAAAACGATCAGTCGAAGTTATGGTTTCATCAATTTTATATTCTTGCCGTTGTATACATTCAGTAGAAATCCTATTTAATTAAAAAAGAAAATAATAAATTATTATAATAGTGTATTGTAATATTATAAACAAATATTCTAAAAAGATTATAATATATGTATAAATATATATATATATATATATATATATATATATATATATATATATATATATATAAAGGTTTAATTAATTATACAAAAAATACTTAAACTATTTACATCGGTTGAATCGTCGACTCATAATCAATCGCAGTTATATTTTCAATTGCTTGAGGAAACATTTCATTTTTAGCTGTTTAGAACTTTGCAGTCTCATTATTAGATTCAGTGATAACCCTGAATAAATAAAAGAGTCAAAATATTATGTGTATTATTACATATTATATAAAATAAAGTTTAGTAACAATTATAGTAACATATTTTATGCTAATTTATTTAAATTCTATATTAAGATATAGTTCATTTTAACGAATACAACAACAACACGTTAAGAATATTTAATTTCTAATCATTGTACTAAACATTTTTTGCATTTTGAAAACATTTTAGCAACACAACTCTGCATTAAAAATATATTAATGTTAACATTTATTTATCACAAGTGGTACATGGAAAAAATATACAAGCTGAAAACTAAATATGTTTTCTAATCTATATGTTTATACTAACTCAGTAATAGAATTGTCGAATGAACTGCAGCAGTGATCAGTTTCACATATAGGTTTAAAGAATTCATTTATTTTTTTGTCTTATCAATTTCATTTTGACATTTCTTTCTTTTCTTTTCGGATTTTTGCATATTGACTTCCGCTGAACCTTTTTCGATAATCACTCATTTTAAAACTTCAAAATATCATTTTTACACAGCAGGCTCTTACAATAAACTATACACAACAATAGTAACAAAAGAAAGAAAAGGGTTATTTCCAGATCCGTCTTCTAGAACTAACTCAAGAAGTAATGGATGTCGCTACTTTCTATATAGCGCAATATGAATGCATGGCAAAATCCGTCAGCGGTTTCTGATTGGCTAATTCAAACTCCTTACTCTAAGAATGTAATTCTTTCTGTAAATTTTTCTAATAAACTTCAATATTTCCAGGACTCGCATACGTGTATGTATACGTTCTACCTAAGCGAAACTCAGACTTCTGTATAGTGATGTCTTCGCGGAAGTCGTAAACAATCACTACGTAGGGGAGTAACTAAACAGCTGACGCCGCGTAGGGATACTTCTCTGAATTACACGTGATGTTCACTTGATTCGCGAACTGTCATTTTAGCCCATTCTTATAAAACTCACTCTCTATGTGAGGGCGTCCTTGTCCTTTCTCTCGTTCTTATAGTTTCGTACCATACCATGTTCTTATAGTCTTCGTATTAGGTGCAACTTTGTCATACTCCATTCTGAAGCGTCTTCGTACAACAATTGGGGATACGGTTTAGTTTCGTGATACCACAAGCAACACAGCCCGTTCCGTCTTCACATCGCTATTCGTCTTCATTGCGACTGTGGTGTCACTGTTCCCGCCAAATGAGTAACAGCACTGTTCCCGCCCAAAGGGGTAACTGGAGAGCCATCTGGTGGCATATGCTTAAAACTTGAGAACACAGCGCGAGGTTTGCAGAGCACCCGGAGGAATGATGTCAATGATTTCGAAATTATTTCAAGTTGCTTTCCGGTAAGTAATTTAAAATTACTCTATCTTCTATACTGTTGTCGTAGAACGACGCCAAAAACAATGCAACTTTGGCAATTTTTGAAAAATCAGGGTTATCAGCAAAATTTAGACCTGCTACATTATTTTAAGCGTCCTTTAAGCTATCCAATGACAATATTCAAATAAGCACTTGGAAGCCATTGTTTGGAAAATTTTGAAATGTAATGGAAGCTTTGTGTAAAGTGCCTCCAAAAATTAAAATATCCTGTTCAAATTAGCAGGACCTCGGGTTTCTTTAAATATATGGGGGAATTTTGGAGAAAATTGCCTAAACGGTTTAGGTGCGAGCGTTGACCACAGAAAAACAATCGGACGGACGGACGGATAGACGTATCGCCGTCAATCGATTTTTCGGTACCAAAGACCCCCACACATGAATTCATACTACCCAACGAGTTATAGGATGTAATTTACAACATGCGTATACCGGAACAAGATTTATCCTCTTCTTTGTTACAAGGGCCCGGCAAGAAGTTTTGTTTTGGAAAATCGCTGTTTTCAGGCGGACGATTCCAATACTTATCTTCTTACGATGTAGGTCGAGAAAGTAAAAATTGAATAAATGTACTAGGCTCTTCCTATTAGTGTCATTACACTAATAGATGCGAAGTTTATTATATTAATACGCTAATAGGAGGAAAAGTTTCGATACGTCGCACTTTCCCACAAGTTTATTTCAAGTAACAGTTAAAAATATTTTAAAAACATTGAGGGAGGTCTGAACTTAAATTGCTCTCTCACCCCTAAAATACTCTGTGGCTACACCCCTGGAGACAACTTTCTTCAATTTACCCTCATATATACTGACGATAATCATTAAGAGGTTGTTTTTATCTCACGAATGGGTATATTCATTATTTCATCCCTTAATAAAAGAATAGTTTATATTCACAGCTTTTCATTGAACCTACCATTAAAATGAAATATCATCATTTTCATGATCATTCTCATTAACTTCAGGGATAAAACCAAGCGGTTTATTTCAGTTTCGAGTATTTTAATGAATTCAAAATTGATCATTCCAGCGTTTCCTTCAGTCAATCAACCAATCAGAAGTCGTTGGCGAATTCTTTTCATGTATTCTGTAAATTGAAAATGTCCCCATTTGAAATTCAAACTTAATTTATAAATCAAAGGTTGAGGGGGCGGCTTTAGTCCCATTTAAATCATTTTTAAAATACAAATATGATTTATGCTGTTATAGCTTTTAAAGAACCTACATTTCTTTTAGAAAATAGCAAGAAAATTTTGCACCTTTGGAAATTTGCCGCCCTTGAAAATTTGCCGCCGTAGGCACGTGCCTACTGTGCCTATGCGTAAATCCACCTCTGTTCATGAGTGTAAATGGAGTATATCTGTAACGTTAAATAAATGTATAATCTAAGCTTACAAGCGTACAAGTATTTCCATGTAGGGGATGATATCGAAAAACCACAGAAACATAATTAATAAAGCCATTACCCCTTTATTACAATAGAAAGCATATTGAGGTATAAAGTCACACGTTCTCAACTGTTTTCCACAGAATCTACAAAAGAAGAAATCATGGCCGGCGAGAATGAATATTTGGGGTGGTTTGACAACACAGTAAATGATTTGCCTCTTCATACTCCTTGCACAAAATGTAGCAATGATCCTCAGTACGTTGCTGAAAGACAAGAATTATTGCGTGTGATGGAAAAGTACTTGGAAGAAACCAATGATTCTTCGCCACCGATCGAAGAGAGCACATGGTCCAGAAGTGTACGATTTATTCTTAACAATTATACTAGCATAAAAAACAAATTAACTATGCCCAAGAACACATCCAAAACGACTGAAAAAGTAAAAGTTATTTCTTCTTTGGTAAAACGCATATGTAACAAAAAAAAGAAATTCTGCAAAGAAAATTTGCCCCCGGGAAAACAGAAAAAAACTTCTCGAATCAAAACGAATAGCAATTCTTCAACTCAAAATTCGACGAATGTTGAAAAACCTTCAAAAAAGAAAACGCGCAAAAGGATTTATTGTACAAATCGTACTCCAAACTGGAAATCGATTCGCATTTCACCAAGGAGACCATAATGAATCGTGCAGCGTGCCGTTTTTTTCATGAGGTTCAAACAAGAAGCAGGTGGGTTGGTACACCGATAAAAAAACAATTCATGGATATGTATATTAGTCTGGTAGCCTAGGAAGCATGTTAAGTAATTTGGACTATCATACTATCGATCTTCATTTCAGCTAAAAATTCAGTGCAACGTGGAACGAAGTATTAAACGGAAATAATGTATACCTGAACCCTTCACTTTTACCTGAAAGAATAGAAGACTCGTTGATGTGTACACTACTATATGAACATTAAAACATAATGGTGCTATTCAAAACAAGATTGTAGAAATGGAATCATGAAACTCTCATCGCCAACTTTAAAAAGGGGGAAATTTTAAACTGCCAATACATCATAATGTGTAATGACATTTCTACTTTCTACGCAAGTAATCTAGAATTAGATACATCGGAAAGGCGCAATTAGCGCAGTCCTCCCTTCCCAAATTAACAACTCAATTTTAATTCAATTTCAATTCAATTTCTTAATGTTTCAGCCCCATTCAATCTTAATCCCAAGTTATTAGAAATGTCAAACGATGTTATATAAAAAATTTCAATTTAATTTCGATGTATCTTGAATTTTTCAAGGAATTATATTTATTTATTTTAAGCCTATCAGCACCAGTACATCCATAGTTCCATAACACAGTTTGCTTACGTAACAGAGTGTTGAACATTATATATCGTTAAATAGCAGTACCCATATAATACTATATAATATATGTATTAACTTAGTGTTCTGTATTAACTAAAAGATCAAAAGTTTTGCACATTGACTTTAAGTTTCTTCCAAATTTTTCTGTCTTTTGCTACTTAAGACCACTTTACACCCACTTCTTTCTTGAACACATCGAACCATCTCTTCTGTTGCCCTTGTTTGCACCAGCCGTATCTCGGATCCCAAAACGTAGCACGGTGTGACCATCTCGTATGATCTTGACGGGCAACATGGTCGCCCCAGCGCCATTTGAGTTCATGGACACTATCTCCAATGCCTTGTTCTTTTGTATTCTTTCTGATTTCCTCGTACCTAATTTTATCTCTTAATGTATTAAAAAGCACACTCATTACCCTTGAGTTGTTCCAATATAGGAGAATATGTCGTCATTCTTCGTTTTTATTATTGCCTCTCCATACTTTCTCATTTTACACGCCGATTACATCGTATTTTAGATTTCTTAATGCTGTTTCCAATTTCTTTCTCTCTCATCTGTCAGAAATGATCTGACATTAAATGTTGCAATTTTAATGAGACGTCCTTTATTCTTCTGGTAAGGTTTTTTCTTTGTTTTTTTCTCGCTGTTTGATAAAATTTGTATCCTATTCAAGGAATTGCAACAAAATAAACTTACAAAAGTGTATAGCAAACACAAGTAGTGTTAGTACCTTCAATAATAAAAATATTCTTTAACAAATTCATACTCATCAGTCGATGATTACTTCATAAGAAGTTAATGTTACTGTATCCACAATATTTATTATCAGCAATATTAAACACACCCACAATACTTCAGCGACGCATAATCTCATTCAAGGATCATTAACTGAAAGAGCACTAGTCTATTAAACAATTTCATACTAGTCAAGACGATGTCATCAACTCCCTAGTTCTGAATATTATTTTTGAAGAGCGTTGTCGGCGATCCTTTCGTCTGAGCGTCATCACATATGATGGAAAGCTTCAAACCTAAACAACCATCGAAAGACAACCATTTTGTGTGTCGTGTTCATTGTTAACAACAGTAAAGTGCTTCTAACTAGGGGGCGGATTTTGATGACCTAAAACATCGCCACAAATGATCAATAAAATGCTCTGGCAATGTTTTAAAATGTCCTTAAAGCAAATAAAAATGTAAAAACATTGATAAAAACCAGTTCAGATTAACAACTCAAAACTGTTGGATATGTTACTAATGTAATTGAGACCTCTTTCTTTCGTTCAAGTGAACACAGCTTGCAAACGTTTGGTTTGGGCTGTTCTTTATCAGGAAATCTGTCTTAGTTATCCCAAAATCGGCCGAACCGACAGTGGGTTGATAGACGTCATAGGAATCTTAGATTACATACTCACAACCGCTGAAATTACAATTTCTGGGCGATGAAATCGAATAGTCTATTGAGTAATTCTGTGGAGAACATTTGTTGTATCTCATAAATATTATTTGTAGCAAGTACCTTTAAAATGATATTAAAATCCATTAAATCAGCAAAAAATGCTTTAAAAATTGCGGGAAAAGATAAAAAAATTATTAATAAAAATCGACGCAAATTGCAAAAAAATGACATATAAAAATGGGTCATTTGCTTTTGCCATAACATAAAATTAATGTCTATTCTAAAAGGCATTGTTCTAAAGTGAAAAGAAAAAATGACATTTCATTAAAATCCACCCCTACTTGTAAACATAAGTGAAAATATTTCTTTAGTATTTAATTTTATGAAAGTAAGTCTGTTATCAAACCTAAATGGATTGCTTATCTTACTGATTTAGAAACAGACATTAGCTACCGAAGCAGGAAAAAATCGTTCTTTTGGAAAAGGCACTTTCCACCCGCCACGGGTTATCGCGAGCTTCGGCTGCGAGGTGTAGTGGTTGCTTCGGGACGAGAGACCAGAAGCGGCGCCAAGCCGCTGAGGTCTGCGTCAGACTGAGGCGGGTATGCCTCAGGGATGTGCAGTGCTGGGAGTGCAGCGCTAGTTTCCGAGAAGTGTAAATAGTGTATAAAAACTTGTCAATAAGTCTGTACAAAACAACTCCGTGTCTGTGTTTACTCGCACCCGACGACGCCACACTGTTTACATTTGTGGCAGTTTTCTTTTGCTGAATGTGAGAGCATGTTAAGACATTTTTCCACAAATGTAAATAAACTTCAATATTTCCAGGACTCGCATACGTGTATGTATACGTTCTACCTAAGCGAAACTCAGACTTCTGTATAGTGATGTCTTCGCGGAAGTCGTAAACAAACACTACGTAGGGGAGTAACTAAACAGCTGACGCCGCGCAGGGATACTTCTCTGAATTACACGTGATGTTCACTTGATTCGCGAACTGTCATTTTAGCCCATTCTTATAAAACTCGCTCTCTATCTGAGGGCGGCCTTGTCCTTTCTCTCGTTCTTATAGTTTCGTACCATACCATGTTCTTATAGTCTTCGTATTAGGTGCAACTTTGTCATACTCCATTCTGAAGCGTCTTCGTACAACAATTGGGGATACGGTTTAGTTTCGTGATACCACAAGCAACACAGCCCGTTCCGTCTTCACACCGCTATTCGTCTTCATTGCGACTGCGGTGTCACTGTTCCCGCCAAATGAGTAACAGCACTGTTCCCGCCCAAAGGGGTAACTGGAGAGCCATTTGGTGGCATATGCTTAAAACTTGAGAACACAGCGCGAGGTTTGCAGAGCACCCGGAGGAATGATGTCAATGATTTCGAAATTATTTCAAGTTGCTTTCCGGTAGGTAATTTAAAATTACTCTATCTTCTATATTGTTCTCGTAGAATGACGCCAAAACAATGTAACTTTGGCAATTTTTGAAAAATCAGGGTTATCAGCAAAATTTAGACCAGCTACATTATTTTAAGCGTCCTTTAAGCTATCCAATGACAATATTCAAATAAGCACTTGGAAGCCATTGTTTGGAAAATTTTGAAATGTAATGGAAGCTTTGTGTAAAGTGCCTCCAAAAATTAAAATATCCTGTTCAAATTAGCAGGACCTCGGGTTTCTTTAAATATATGGGGGAATTTTGGAGAAAATTGCCTAAACGGTTTAGGTGCGAGCGTTGACCACAGAAAAACAATCGGACGGACGGACGGATAGACGTATCGCCGTCAATCGATTTTTCGGTACCAAAGACCCCCACACATGAATTCATACTACCCAACGAGTTATAGGATGTAATTTACAACATGCGTATACCGGAACAAGATTTATCCTCTTCTTTGTTACAAGGGCCCGGCAAGAAGTTTTGTTTTGGAAAATCGCTGTTTTCAGGCGGACGATTCCAATACTTATCTTCTTACGATGTAGGTCGAGAAAGTAAAAATTGAATAAATGTACTAGGCTCTTCCTATTAGTGTCATTACACTAATAGATGCGAAGTTTATTATATTAATACGCTAATAGGAGGAAAAGTTTCGATACGTCGCACTTTCCCACAAGTTTATTTCAAGTAACAGTTAAAAATATTTTAAAAACATTGAGGGAGGTCTGAACTTAAATTGCTCTCTCACCCCTAAAATACTCTGTGGCTACACCCCTGGAGACAACTTTCTTCAATTTACCCTCATATATACTGACGATAATCATTAAGAGGTTGTTTTTATCTCACGAATGGATATATTCATTATTTCATCCCTTAATAAGAGAATAGTTTATATTCACAGCTTTTCATTGAACCTGCCATTAAAATGAAATATCATCATTTTCATGATCATTCTCATTAACTTCAGGGATTAAACCAAGCGGTTTATTTCATTTTCGAGTATTTTAATGCTGAATTCAAAATTGATCATTCCAGCGTTTCCTTCAGTGTCTCACATTCCTTCTTCCTTGAGGTCCAAGCGCGGATCGACGGGGGGGGGGGGGGTGATGGGAAATCCCTCCCTCAAAAACCAAATTTCAGTAACTATTAATTATAACTTCTCACAAAACATTTAAGTAACAAGTTGTGCTAAAAAACACGTACTTTCTTGCCCTATTTCGACACAAAATTACGTGAAAAGTGCTCAAATTTCCGAAAAATTGAACATGACCTTATTTGAAAATCTATCTTTAAAGAACATATTCAATAGTAAGGGGGAAATATCCATCTTTAATATTTTTGTAGTAGAAAGACTCCGAAAATTTTTTAGACATTTGCAATTTTCCAAAAATCATGTTTTTCAACGCACATGAGTCTTGCACCATTCTCTTAAACGTCCTTCACATTATCTAACAAAAAATAATAATAATAAACGATGGAACCTTGTTGTTTTTTTTGTTTTTTTAATTGTGAAAAATGTACCAGAGGCTTCATGTAAAGTACCCCCAAAATTGAAGTACCCCCAAATTTGAAATATCGGTTTCCAATTCCGTGAGTTTGACATCGATTGGGGCCAGATCGATTGGAGAATATCAATTTTGGATAAAATCGGCTGAACTGTTTAGCCGCTAGCGTTGTTCGCAGACGAACAGACAGACGTTTTCCGACATTCGATTCTTCGTTTTCAAGGACCCCACAAAACACAAAACATGGATTCTGGCTACACCACATGTTAGATGATTTTTTCTAAATTTAGTAACTGTATTTATCCACTTTTTCTTTAGCAGAGATCGGTAAACAGAATTTTTCTGTCGAAAATTCGCAATTTTTTCGCGCAACATCACATAACTTTATCTTTACTCAGTAAAAATATTTTCGGATAATCATTAAAACAAATAAAATCGTATCGCAGCTAAGCTGAGTTTAGCATGCATCATTCTACATAATCAGTAATATGATACATTTGACCAAAACATTTTGAATAAAAACCAATCTTAATGTAGTGATCACACTCGACTCAGTCGGACTTTTATATAGCATTCCTAGAATGCAGTGGCGCCTGATGCCTCTAAAGATTCGAATGATAGAAATGTAATTTCCAAAATTAAAAACACGAATATTTATAAAAATGTAAGCAATTCAAATTAACACAAGTTCAAGTTAAATAACAGTCTATATTGAAACATAATTACTTACATAATTGTATGCTACGTGTCAGTACAGGTATATTATACAACTCCCGTGCACGTGGCTTTGATTTCCACTAGGCACTTAAGTTCGACTCCAGCACATTGCAACAAGCTTTATTGCTTCGACACGTTTTATGTAAATAAAATTATTTTATTTTGAAAATGTCACTACCCTGGTATGTTTCGTTACAAAGGTCCTTTCTACACACGCTCTCCGCCAGTAACGTCTGTAAATGCAGGCTGCTGCAGGGAGAAATACGCCTCCACCGATATAAACAGAAAGGGACTTCCTTCCGGAACGACCAACTTTACACAAAGAATTCATCAAGTGTATATTTTGAATCAATAAATCTAATATCAAATGAAAACATCTAAACATCGCATATAATGCCGTCCATAATTGGCTGGATTTGTGTACTTTCAATAACAAGCGAAATTCATAAAATCACGTTGCAGCGAGTCAGACTAAAGACAATACTATTTCCCTGAGACTCCCTCCGTCGCCGCACAGCGCTAGTCAGCACACCTAACCATATGTTCCCCGTACCAGTTGGACACCTATTGGTTTCAAAATGATTTTTTTTATATATATATTGTGACATACCTGGTGGTGCCGGGTATTTTCACTGCAATACAACACTAAGAGAGGGTGTCTTTTACGTGAATGGGTCCCTGGATAAGTTGGTGCAACGTTGGGGTGGTTAATCATAAATTGAAATACAATTATAAACAAGATTTATTTTAAATCAAATTAGTTATTTACATAATCAGACAACGTTTTTACACTCTGCCTTGGTACCAAGATTAAGAGTGAAATGCATTTCTCATACCTGCGGGGCCCCGAACGAATACCTATGATGTTCGTAGAATCGCTCGTGCCGACAGGATTGTCGACCTCTGCTACTGCTGCGGGCCGTCAGCGGCGGATGGCGTGGTAATCGCCCACGGCTGATGCTCCAGCACTTCTTCCCCGATCAGGATCTTGACACCTCGGCTTCGCACCTTCCTCGAATCACTGTCCGTTAGTGGGTTTAATTACACAACCCGCGCCTACTCTGTATACTGGTTACAGTTCTGTACCGCGCAATTTCAAGAATGTTTCCACCGCGCCAACTAATAAGAACAACATCAATTATTTTACCAACACTAATCTTTCACTATACTGATACTTCTAATGTTCTATTTACACGTCAATTACTCTGCGGTTCCTAATAGCACGTAAAATACGTCGCAATGTTATATGCGTCCATACACCGGCGGAGAACTCTCGCCGCACGTCCGCACTCGTCGCCGCTCTGCTAACGTCTCTCTCGCGATTCTCCTAACGAACTTTTTCGTGACCGGGAGCACGCCGGCCACGTCCTTCATCGACGGGCGGCACGGCTCGACTGTCGCAAACGGCTGCTTACACGTGCTCGCTCCCCGCTTCTAACCGAAATTCTCACGCTGCTCGCGGTGGTGGCACCGGTGGCGGTGGCAACGGTTGCTCGCCGGCCCCGGCGAGCCGCGCTCGGCGCACGTACCGCGCAGTCCAAAATAAATGTTGATTTCTTACACTAATGATTTAATTAGTGTAATGAAACACATATTATGGGTTTCAATATATTGTGGCGTCACCGATTAATTAAATATAATTTTATTATGGCGTCGCCAATAACAAACCGATAATTCCTGCAGCTGGGAATAGCTCGCGCCGCGGCACAGAAATAAGTGGGTCAACGGGACGCGTCTACCGCCGCGGAGGGTTCCTTTGTCACACCAGCCCACCCCCCGACCGCGCCAGCCCCTTCTCAGAAGCAACCCTGTTATATTGCCCCTCATAAAAATACTTGCTGCTCCCTCGCCAAAAAACTTTGCGGACAAAAGAACGCCCCCGCGTCCGTTCTCCCGCCGCGCGACCAGGGAACGCCGGGCCCCGATGAGTTGGGCCGGGTGTCCATTAGGCGAGGAAGACACATTTACGACGCGTCATAATCGAAACCCCTTTCTCGGCCTCAGCCATCCCCTTCCGAACAAAGCCTGACGAAAGTGACACGCGCCCGGGAAGACGCCAGAATCCTCGAAAGGGCTGCGTACAAATAAATACAGTAGGCTGTCGTTTAGCCCATGCCGGACGAGATGGTCCGTGAAATGCGCTTTTACAAGCTCACGTGTCCGGACAGCTGCGAGCAGCTTCTGGAACAACTAACAAAGGGAGGAGCGAGCGAGAGAAAGAATCCAGTATTAGACTGAGAACATCGACGGAAAATACGGGAAAGTTGCCACATGATTGGCTAATCAAAATTCTGCGACGCAGCCACCCTTAGCCAATGGGAAGCTTCACCAGGGGGGAAGGGATAACCCAGAGCTAGGAACATTTTGGGGAAGGGGAAAGGGAATTTCTCATAAAACGTGATGCACAGTAGAAATCAAGGACAGACACTTAAAGATTTTTAGAACTAAGGCACTTAAGTATTTTTTGAGAGACTAGACTGGGAGACGAGAGCACGGGGGGGACTTGAGCACTAGAGCACTTGAGAGGACTTCTCAAGCTTACTTCACTTACTTCTGAGAGACTTCGGTCACGTCAGTCACTTCAACTACTTCAGTTACTTACGATCGGGACGCGAGTTTGGGAAAGACTTTCCCAGAATCGGAATAATTAGGACAAGACTGCGGACTTGTCGCGGAGAAAATTCGGGCGGAAGACTACTTGATCCCGTGCTGTTTCCGCATCGGCCCAGTAGCCTTTGCCGCCTCACGCGCCGAGCCCAGTGACTGCTCACCGCGTTACATCAACGCCCGTGGCCATTCAACCCGCTGAGCCTGTTCGATTTGGCGACCTGCAGAGAGACGCGCCGCTGAAGTTCAACGACCTGGTACAGCCGACGCCTCCGCCCGAGGTCGCCACCCCGGCCCGCACTTGGGACGGCCTACGCCTCCGCCCGTGGCCGCCCCCCGGCCTGCCCGTGAGGACAGCACAACCACTGGTGAAAGAACTATGAGACGAATCCGTCTCGCCGAACGACCGTAACGACGAGAAATTATAAGTGGCCGCGCTCAGGCCCTGCAAACTTCAAGTGATGAATAGCACGCTTCATCAAAAAGTATGCATGATGTGTTAACTGTAAAAGAATTAGCAACTAGTAATTAGGACAATCAGTCCACAAAGTAAATTTAATTGAAAATTGCGTCGCCCATTGCGACATATAAGTTCCCTGGCAGCTTTTGGTGCCAGGAATAAATTATTATTTTTCACAAATGACTCTGTGCTGATTCATTGACCTCCCAACTCTTCCATCCAGTTATATTTCAGGAGCTGAACCTGGCGCCCTCCCCCGAGCAGTCTTATGATTATTACATTTGGCTTTCCCAAGTGGGGCTCGATTAGTATTGTTAAATACCCCAGTAAGCGACCCCGAGATTAGGAAGTCAGATTGCTCATGAAATATTTTGTTATTAACTTTTTTTTGGTTCAGCTCCTTCAAAATTCTATTGCGACAGCTTAAATCACAAGTTACCGCAATAAATGGATGGAAGAAAGTTGTAGGAGGGTCAATAATTTGTGGACTCTGATTGATGTATTTGTTGTTTTGTGTTTTTGTGTTTATTGTTTTTGTACTGTGTTGCGTGTGTCGATGTTTGCGTGTGCGGTCTAGTAGTAAACTTAGTGAACAAGAGAACTCAGTAAAAATGCCCGACGAATCAGGTGTCAATCTAGCAGGCTCAGACAGTTCGAGTGACCCACCGGCGCAACGCGACAGTGAAGCCATTTTAGTGGAAATTCTAAAACAATGGATGCAAAGAGAAAAGGAGGAACGGGAAATAGATAGGAAAATTCAGAAGGAGCAATGGGAGGAAGATAGGAAAATTCAGGAGGCGCAATGGGATGAAGTTAGGGAAATTCAGGAGGCGCGACGGGAGGAAAAAAGGAAAGTTCTTAGGGAGCTACAAGAAGATAGGGAAATTCGGGAGGCGCAACGGGAAAAAGATAGGAAAATTCGGGAGGCGCAATGGGAAGATGATTGGGAAATTTGGGAGGCGCGTTTTAAAGAAATAAAAGAGATAACTCAGGAAACGAAAAAAGAGCTTAATGAAAACGTTAATAAGATTGATAAGGAATTAAGCTCGGAAGTTAGTCAAGCACAGGAAGAAGTAAATTCTATGGGAAATGCGCAAGAAGAATACGCGATGGGAAACAAATCTGAGATTAGGGAAGAAATAGACCTGAATGCCAAAATTTTAGTGCAAGAGCCTTTAAATTGGGACGGAAAAAACAGCGTAGGAAGCTCTCCCACGGCTGAGGCAGGCTTGCGATTTTCGTGGGCGTCCCCACAAAACCTTTTTTTTCGGGATCTCCGGACGAGAACCCGAAAGTTCTGTTAGTTCGAGCCGAAATTTCTATGGCTCTAACCAAATCGGTTCCCTCCTCGCTCAAACCCAGGTTCATGCCGGAGTTGTTACGCGGCAGCGCCGCCCACTGGTTGACAGCAATCAATCCGTTCACGAGCAGTTATGAGGGGTCCCGAGATCGATTCGTAGATAAATTTTGGGGGGACCAAGCCCGCTACGAGTTTGAAAAGCAAATTTTGGAAGGTAGTTGGGACAAGCATGGCAAGTTTACAATGAGAGGCGACCGCCTTCTGAACCGCCCGTGGGGAGACCGGAAAATTCGACAGAGGGAAACGGCTCCGGTACTAGTGTCAATTACAATGTAAGATCAAATTCGTCAAACTAGAAACGTTTGGGTCATCTGGGTCCCAAACGAATTGTGGCAGAGATACCATTCGATGAAACGATATCTGTAGGTTACGCCTTCTACGATTTTGGCAATGGGGAGGCTAATCAAGCCAAATAACGTGTCTGGAAATGCCCTGTTTTAGAATTTGAATTGAGTAGAATTCCTGTCCGTGCATTGGTCGACACAGGCAGTGAAATCAGTGCCATTTCGTTAGAATTATTTTCTCGCCTTATAAGTGAACAAGTGCCCGTGCCAACACTGCCCACTGCTAAGTGTTATGTTATCGGGGTAGGAAATAAACGAAGTAAGCCTATTAATAAGCAGGCCCTTATCTCGTTTCAGGTACAAGATCATTTATTTGACGTCCCTTGCCTAGTTATCGAGGATTTAAAACACGATATAATTTTGGGGGGTTAATTTCTTAAAGGAGAATGATGGGGTGATCGACTTTTCCAGAGATATTATGAGTTTTGGCGGGGGTAAGGAAATTGCAATTACAGATGATGTTGACGGCGAACTAGAACCAAATACACTGCGTGCGTCCTAGAATAAAGGGGGAAGACGTGAGTGGGGTCATAAGCCCAATGAGAGCAAAGAAAATGACTTAATTAATGACCACGAGCGCTCCTAGCTAGAGCAGGTATTTTTTTAATTTTCGAATGTGTTCGCGCGTCCAACTCATTCTGTTATAGGATTTTGTTTCGGATTAACGTCACTGACGATACCCCTTGCCGACCATAATTATCCTGCACAGTAATCACTTAGGGGACAAGTCAATGAGACTACTGGGGGAATAATTAATGAGGGAACGAGTTAATGAAACTACTGGGGGGAAAGATTAATGAGGGAATAAGAGAGAGAAGTGTTGCGGTGTAATTAAATCCTATTGTTGTAAAAGAAAGACGGGAGTCAGAATTTGCCCAGAAGAGAGGCACATTAACAAAGCTACAGTACCTGAGAACGAGGAGCCGAAAAATGTAGATGAGATGTTAGGAAACTTGATTAAAACAAAATATTCACGGCACTAGATTTGTTAACTTGCACAGGCAGAAAACCACCCATCCGGACAACAGAGAATTGATTGAATTTAGTTACGACGGGTTGAAGACTTTTTCGGGGATTATGACGGGATTATGACGGGAACAGGGTTATGACAGGTTGAAGATTTTTTTAATTTACGATTTTTGTTTCAAAGAATAAAGTAAAATGTCACGTTTCAAAGAACTCTGTCCACAATTCGCCAGAACCTGCGACCCATACGACACTAGTTGTCACGATTAGAAGTAAGCATCGTAATAATAAGGGTTTTAATGATAGAAAATTAGTAATGTAGACAGAGAGGCGCAGTATCCTAAGCCTCCAATTAAAAATTAAATTAAGCATTTCTTTATCTTAAGTGACACCACTGTTATTTTTTTTCGACGATTGAGAATTCTCGCCCTTTTATTAGAAATTAACAAAGAAACTCGAATTATCAATCTAGTGGGAGGGGGATGCTAATGTGGCGTCACCGATTAATTAAATATAATTTTATTATGGCGTCGCCAATAACAAACCGATAATTCCTGCAGCTGGGAATAGCTCGCGCCGCGGCACAGAAATAAGTGGGTCAACGGGACGCGTCTACCGCCGCGGAGGGTTCCTTTGTCACACCAGCCCACCCCCCGACCGCGCCAGCCCCTTCTCAGAAGCAACCCTGTTATATTGCCCCTCATAAAAATACTTGCTGCTCCCTCGCCAAAAAACTTTGCGGACAAAAGAACGCCCCCGCGTCCGTTCTCCCGCCGCGCGACCAGGGAACGCCGGGCCCCGATGAGTTGGGCCGGGTGTCCATTAGGCGAGGAAGACACATTTACGACGCGTCATAATCGAAACCCCTTTCTCGGCCTCAGCCATCCCCTTCCGAACAAAGCCTGACGAAAGTGACACGCGCCCGGGAAGACGCCAGAATCCTCGAAAGGGCTGCGTACAAATAAATACAGTAGGCTGTCGTTTAGCCCATGCCGGACGAGATGGTCCGTGAAATGCGCTTTTACAAGCTCACGTGTCCGGACAGCTGCGAGCAGCTTCTGGAACAACTAACAAAGGGAGGAGCGAGCGAGAGAAAGAATCCAGTATTAGACTGAGAACATCGACGGAAAATACGGGAAAGTTGCCACATGATTGGCTAATCAAAATTCTGCGACGCAGCCACCCTTAGCCAATGGGAAGCTTCACCAGGGGGGAAGGGATAACCCAGAGCTAGGAACATTTTGGGGAAGGGGAAAGGGAATTTCTCATAAAACGTGATGCACAGTAGAAATCAAGGACAGACACTTAAAGATTTTTAGAACTAAGGCACTTAAGTATTTTTTGAGAGACTAGACTGGGAGACGAGAGCACGGGGGGGACTTGAGCACTAGAGCACTTGAGAGGACTTCTCAAGCTTACTTCACTTACTTCTGAGAGACTTCGGTCACGTCAGTCACTTCAACTACTTCAGTTACTTACGATCGGGACGCGAGTTTGGGAAAGACTTTCCCAGAATCGGAATAATTAGGACAAGACTGCGGACTTGTCGCGGAGAAAATTCGGGCGGAAGACTACTTGATCCCGTGCTGTTTCCGCATCGGCCCAGTAGCCTTTGCCGCCTCACGCGCCGAGCCCAGTGACTGCTCACCGCGTTACATCAACGCCCGTGGCCATTCAACCCGCTGAGCCTGTTCGATTTGGCGACCTGCAGAGAGACGCGCCGCTGAAGTTCAACGACCTGGTACAGCCGACGCCTCCGCCCGAGGTCGCCACCCCGGCCCGCACTTGGGACGGCCTACGCCTCCGCCCGTGGCCGCCCCCCGGCCTGCCCGTGAGGACAGCACAACCACTGGTGAAAGAACTATGAGACGAATCCGTCTCGCCGAACGACCGTAACGACGAGAAATTATAAGTGGCCGCGCTCAGGCCCTGCAAACTTCAAGTGATGAATAGCACGCTTCATCAAAAAGTATGCATGATGTGTTAACTGTAAAAGAATTAGCAACTAGTAATTAGGACAATCAGTCCACAAAGTAAATTTAATTGAAAATTGCGTCGCCCATTGCGACATATAAGTTCCCTGGCAGCTTTTGGTGCCAGGAATAAATTATTATTTTTCACAAATGACTCTGTGCTGATTCATTGACCTCCCAACTCTTCCATCCAGTTATATTTCAGGAGCTGAACCTGGCGCCCTCCCCCGAGCAGTCTTATGATTATTACAATATATATATATATATATATATATATATATATATATATATATATATATATATATATATATATATATTGCTGCAATATCTTGAATACTGAATGTCTTTAAAAATAAAATGTATTTCCTAAGATATGAGATATTTTTCAATTACCTGGGGGTTACCGTGCAACCTAAGCTTAACCACGAACCGTCACTGCTAGGTTGGGGAAATATAACTAAGGAGCGGATTTTGATGATCTAAAACATCGCCAAAAATTATCAATAAAATACTCTTAAAATACTTTTAAAATACTCTTAAAATGCCCTAAAGAAAAGAAAAATCACGTAATTTGTTTATTAAAAAATTCAGAAGGTTAATTCAAGCTGTTGGATATGTTACTGATGTAATGGCAGTGTCGGATGAAGAGGGCCATGCCCCCCCCCCCCAAAAAAAAGAAAAGAAGGCCAGAGAAGAAATGAAAATTGTAAAACTCGTAGAAGCCACGGGGGGGGGGGAGATGAGGGAAATTTCCCCCTCCAAATTTTGTTTTTTCAGTAACTATTACTTTTAAATTCTCAAGCAACTTTCAAGTAACTAGTGGTGCTAAAACAATGTTCTTTCTCGCCCGTATTATAACGCACAATTACGCAAAAAGCACTCATTTGTTTTAAAAAATCGTGCATGACCTCATTTCAAAATTCATCTTTAAGGAACAGATTTCATTAAGGGAAAAATATCTACCTTTAATATTTTAGTTGTAGGAAGACTCAAAAAAAATTTTCAAGTTTCGCAATTATCCAAAAATCAGGGTTTTTAACGAAAATGTTTATTTTAACAAAACAGTTATATATAATGAATTAGTTTACATTTGTATTGTATATGTTTTTAAGGACTTCACATGTTTGTAACAAATAATGTACTTTAGCTTTCGGGTCAATGACCCCCACCTCGATCAGGTTTTTGTCCATTTTCCCTGATACATTGAGCAAATGCTGAAATGACCCCTTGTTTTCCTTCTGGGTGTAAATGTAGCTCCACTAAGCGCACATTTTGTTGAATTCTCCTTTCACTTTAAGTGGTAACTATTTTGTTAGCAAAGTGCGAGTTACTATTTTGTTAGCAATGCAGAAAAATCAAATCTATAGCTCGTTTACCATCACAAACAAGTTGTCTATAACTCGGGAACGAAAATGTCTAATATGTTTTCAAATGTTGATAATATCGCTCTTTTTTAAATTTTATTTTTATTTATTTACCTTTAACTTTTTCTTATCTTTCTACTATTTATAGTTAAAATGACGGAAAGGGATTCTGGAACTCAAGAAAACGTGCGCAGAGGATCTTCTCCCCCATACGTCATATTCAGATTTCACTGCTTTTTTACTAAATAAATCTAAATCTAAATTGATAAGTTTCAAACCCATACGTCACATGCAGTTTTTGCTGGTTTTTTGTTGACTAAATAAATATAATCTAATCTAACATGAAACCTGCGCCGTTCTCTTCAACATCTTTCACACTATGCAAAAACAAAAGTAATAAAAAACGATGGAGCTTTAAAAAATGAAATATGTCTCAGGGGATACATGTAAAGTACCCCCCAAATTAAAAATATCGGTTTCAAATTCCAGGGGCTGATGTCACATCAGCCAGATCGATTGGAGAATATCAATTTTGGAGAAAATCAGCTGAACGGCTTAGCCACTAGCGTTGTCCACAGACGGACAGACAGACGTTTTGCCTTCATTCGATATTTCGATTTCAAGGACCAACAAAACAGATTCTGGCTACACAACGTGTTTGATGACTTTTCTCCTAAATACAGTAACTGGATTTATCTTCACTTCTGTTTCACTTTTTCGTTACCAGGGCCCGGTAATAAGAGTTTTTGTGCCGAAAATTCACCATTTTTTCGCGCAGCATTACAAAACTTTTTCTCTAGTCCATACGAGGCCTCTTCATCCACAGTCGAAATTTCAAATTATTCTTACTTAAAAAAACTTAATTTTCACAATTAAATTTTGAAATGTCTATAATTCTGCCACTATTCTGTCACGAAATATTATAACATTCCCAACCAGTGGCGGATCCAGAGGGGGTCATGCCGCCTCCCCCCAAAAAAGGTCTAGAGTTTTCGTTTGTTACCTTCCTTTATTTGGAAAAATTTATTTAAATATTTATTTATGTAAGGATTATATAAAGGGTATATTTATTTCAAAATAATATTGTACATCTTCTTATATATATATATATATATATATATATATATATATATATATATATATATATATATATATATAAGAATTTTTAAATTTTGAAATGTCCATGATATATATTATGTCCATAATATAAGAGAGAGAGAGGGGGAGAAGGAGAGGAGAGAGATCTACGCAGAAGGTTTACGTGCTGTTGATTTTGTTGTAACTCCACTGGAGGCGCTACAGAACAAATTTGCGCTCCTTTAATTTACTTTCCATTCAAACTGCGCTCCACCTGGTCTTCATTGTTGCTGGGCGTTGCCGTGTGACGCAGGGCGGGGAAGAGAGACACAGAGACACATATAATGCATATAACAGAGATAAACATAATAATTGAAATAATTATTTATATTGCTTTACTGGGTATGCTATTGAAGTGAATAAAAATTCTTCCTTTTATAAACATTAAATTTACAATATATTTTATTGTATTTCCCTGTAATTACTTTCCCCGATTAATTGATTTTGCCCGTCTTTGATCGTGCTATTCTGGTAATTCTCAATTTACCCCTATAATTTCTCTCAATATTTCTAATTAAATGGAGAGGCTGGCTCTAGTTTTTAATTAAGTTTTGGACGTCAGCACACTTACGCTTTCTCAGAGTATTGTTATTTCTTTCGTGGGCGAGAAAACACCACTTATATGAGTGCTGATGAATAATTAAATTAGTTAGGAAATATTTATTACTATTCTTACTCATAAATTAAACAACTTGTAAATTTCGTTTATTGTATTGCCAGCGACATGAAGTGTCGTCTGCTAAACATTTTATTTTAATTTCTAATTAGTTTTGAGGTTCAATAATGTTTATCTTTCACGACTTTTGAACTGTTTGATGGCCATTGAATATCTATCTATAAACAAACATAACAATTCTTTATCTATCTTAAAGTTATCTTACAATTACACACAATAACAACACTACAATATTTTTGTTGAAATTTTTCGCCGCTTTTTATTTAAATTACGTTTTGAAGATTCTTCTCTGCAATCTTGACTTTGTCATCAAAATCAGCGACTATTCCATAAATCTACCTGGAAATCTTCGTACGTCCACGCTGAATTTAAAATTTAAATTTAACTAGTACTCGCGATCTAATTATCTCCCGAATGTTAATGTTTTCTCTCTAATAAATTACATTTCAATTCCCTATTTTCTTATATCATCGGACCGTATGTCCCTTTTCCATTTCCACGGACTAATTACAAAATATTTCAACTTCACGCCCTGACGGCCATCGATGCTTCCTCTACCACATCCAGCACAGTTATGACTCAAATTGTTTGCTTTCACCTCCAATGTGACCTAACCGGTTAACTTGTTTAATTGTTATTCTTCTTCCTCGATGCGCTCTTGTCGCACCTTAACCAAGCATCAAGCGAAAAATTCCTAAATTGTTCAAAATTTACTTCATCCAATTAATATCTCCTTATTAACACTCAATGTCTCATATTAATTTGCGTCATTACGCAATTGCTTATATTTTTGCGAGATATTCGATATTAAAGTTTTGCTTACAAATACCAAAAATATCATAAGGTATGCCTTGCCTCAATGTAATACTAAACAATATTATTTTTTAAATAATTACATAATTCTAATATAAAGAAATATTTAAATCAATTTTGCCAAATAAAAAGAAGGTAACGAACGAAAACTAAGCCTTCGGGGGGGGGGGGGCATGCCCCCGGCTGGATCGGCGCTTTCACGGCGCTTCTCACGAAGGCGCCGGCTGGATTCGCCCCAGTTCCCAAACTTTCAGGTTTAACATTAAAGTTCCAAAAATCAACAACGTAGCCCAAACCTGTGCGTCCTCGCTCGTCCATACAGTGTGTCCTCGCCTGGTTACATCTCCCGTTCTCCAATGTATGCTGCCTACTGTTTCTGATGCGACGCAGACCTCTTATACATAGGATTCTTCTCTTTTTGGTCACGGCCTCCCCGCATCGCCGTGACTCCCTTGTTTATTTTTCCCTTCTGGATTTATAAACAATGTATGTATTGGACGATCTGAATATAACTGTCTCAAAACTATATTACTAGGAATTACATTCATTTTAGGACAAAAGGTGTACAAAAAGTCTTTTCACACTTCACGCGCTAACGGTGCAACAGCTCTGTTAAGTTGGCGAGATTGGAACGTTATTTTTTGGCAACACTGTGAGCAGTTGTCAACCGTGGAGCGCACCGAGTTATTCTGTAATTTTTGTGAGCGCTTGTGGGATCGGTCGAGTCACGTTGGTGTTTTGTGTCAGAGGCGAGGATTGAGTGACTGGTGATTTTTGGAGAACATAGCAAAGTATAGTAAAATACAATGACTGACAAGGCAAAGGTTGACCTCGGACTTCTTGAAGAAGACGACGAATTTGAAGAATTTCCGACTGAAGGTAAGGTACTCTAACCTATATTGTGTTATTCAAATTAAAATTATTTCTTGTAATACCTTTAATGTTATCAGATTGGACTGGAAAGGACGAAGATGATGAAGATATTAGTGTGTGGGAAGATAATTGGGATGATGATAATGTAGAAGATGATTTCAGTTTACAGTTAAGGTAAGCCAAGGAAATATAAGGATGCCATGGAAATATGATAAGCAATCGTTCATTTTGAGATGTAAATTTAAGTTTTATAATTTTCATATAGGTAATGCCATTCTCTAAGTTATGTTGATTTATTTTCAGAGCTGAATTGGAGAAACAAGGAATCAAACCTGAACCTGTCCAACAATCATAATTACATTAACAATTTCTGATTAGTATTATAAAATCCAGAAAATATTGTGTTCATGCCACTTCTGACAAGACCTTGTTGCTCTTAACCATATAAACTTTATAAAAAGTGCTGTGTGTGGAACTTGGAAGATTCAAATCAATGAATGTTTGGAAATCTCACCTTTTTTATAAAACTTAACTTGTATCCTCAGCAAATCTCTAATTATTTTTATAAAAGAAGTTTTGTTATTTGCATTTGAGCAATGCTGTAATTTCACCTTAATTTGTCACACTGAGAAATTGCTAAGGTTACAATTGAGAGTTTGCAAAAACTATTCTCTACATACTGTAGTGAATAAAAGTTTCAACATGTCACCTTTCTATTTATGTCTTTTCAGTTGTATATTTTGTTATAAGTTCATAACCAAGGGTTCCCTGTATAGGGGATGTATAGTTAAATTTCCAGGCTGGATTTAACATACACTGCTCAATAATTGAATTTTTCTAGACGAGGCTTCTGCATTTACAATGAGACTTCACCAATTTTACTCCCTGAATGATGATTTGGATTTTGTGCCTCCAAAAATTACCTAGTCTAAAAAGATTATAATAAATTTACCATAATTGCTCTCTGTCTTTACATAGGGACCCTTGTTTTCACTGTAGCCCCAATTTGATTTCATTTATACTGAAATTTCTTTTGATAACTTGGTAGCACAAGCACATAGTTTGTGCTTGTATTTGTAAATTTGTATAAATCTAAAATACATTTTGTTCTTTCAAAAGTTGTCACTGAAAATTATTTTTAAAATTCCTTAAATGTCCTCCCTCAAGTTTAATTTCCAAGATGGCTCAGATTAACAAAAAGAAAGAATGGAGGGACAATATTTTTTAAAAGAAAATTTTAATAACATTTCTTTTTATTTTGTATGCAATAAAATAATTTTCAATTTCCCCGTATTTCATGCTAGTATTGTGCAAGTAATATTTCTTTACTCTAGTGTGAAATACAATAGAGGCAAAGCGAGTGCTGAGATGCTTTACAGTAAATTATGGAAATTGAACATCCAATTCTAATTGTTGCTATGTAGATCATTCAGAGTTTTACTGTTGAATAAGAATTATTCATATTTTGTGGGAGTAGTGTATTCAGCCAGCAGCAACTAACAAAAGAATAAAGAAAAATAATTTCTTTATACTTCTGTATAAAGATATATATATATATTTGTTTTACCAAAAAGTAGAATCAATGGTTAATTTTAAACAACATTCATGTTACAAATATTCTATGAAGAATTAAGCACCCATTACAAAAGAAAGAAGAAAAACTGGAAAAGACATCTTGCATTCTTGCAAACTCTTTGCAGTGATATTTATTTTAAAAATAAAACTACCAAATTTTTGTTAAAAATATTTATTGAAAAATACATTTTTAACGGGATTAACATTAGTTCACTACCCTCAGGTGACAAATCGCTGTTATTTCCCCCTTTTTCTTTTCTTTTTTTTAGTGAAAATTATATAACAATTTAAGGATACAAATATAAATTGAGACACAAGATAGAGATTGGAGAGAAAATAAATAATACAATTCGTTCTAAACACTTGAAATTCCTGGGTTTTTATGTTTTTGAAATCCAGCTTTACTTGTATGTTGTATAAAAGTTGTTTTTGGATATAAAATATTTAAATTTTCACAAATTTTACTGGATCTTCACTTTTGTAGGTAATTTTTAAAAAATGTACATTAATTTCTCAAGAGTCATATTCAGTTTAGTTGCAAGAAGATTATTAGGACAACAAACAATATTGCTTCATTTTAACCAACTATTTTCAAAGAGAGCATTTTCTAAATATTTTCAAAGTCATGCAAAATAGCCGTTCAGATTGTATAAATCATGTTTTTTTGAAGATACTTAAGAATGGTGGTCTTTTGTATCATGGTTTAACAAGCAATTTGAACATAAATTTGCCCATTATTTAAATTTTTGTCTTTTTCACTATTTTACCACCCACAAAAACCGAAATTATATTGCGATCATCACCACAATAGACAAATTTTTGTACCAGGGTCTCTGGCTCACTATTCAATAAATAATGACTTGACATGTCAACAATCAGAGCATCAAACTGTTTCCCAGGCATTAAATTTCCCACTTCATTTTCGAGTGCCAATGCTGTAACATAAAGAAAACATGTTAAAAATATTTAGAAGAAAAATTTGATTTCGGAAATATAGCTGAAAGAATGTCCATAAAAAATTATTTTATAGATATTTACTGAGTTATTAAAAATACAAACATGCCAGATGTACTTAATGAATGATTGAGGTTCTTATTACACTGCTTAGATTAATAATGTAACAAAAAATAAATTGTCCAGCATTTTACCATCTACAGTAATATTTGTTTACTAAATAGCAGTTTGGGGTTTGAAAAAGCTGAATATGACAAATTTAAGAGCAGTGCTTGATTTATAAAATTTTAGGTTCCAAAAACACACCTCAAATTTCTTATTAATATAATAGAAATAATTATTTATTTATAGTGTAATTTAATAAATATTTCTTAAGTACCAGAACGCTGTTCCGCTGCGTTCCACCAGAAATCAAGCACTGCAAGAAATTTAAGAGTATACAATAATATATAGGTAAGTTAAACTGTTTGCTAACATCAAATTCAACTTGATCCTCTGGAAAAATCAGTATATTTTCTTACATAAGTAACCAGATAGGGGAATGTATTCATATCCTAATGAAATAATCAAACTTGTGAATAATGCAATATTTTTCTGAATTGAAAGAAAATCAAAACATAAGATAACACCTTCAACTGTTTTTTTTTATCTAGAGGTGTAATTAATTACTTGAGTTGTGTAGTAAACTAGTGGTGCTACGAAATGGCTCAAACTTTATTGCACTAATTAGTTTTCTAATCTCTTTAGTCTTAGGCTAGCTTTTCGATATTGCCCCTTCTTCCCAGTTGTTACCTGTTGGTGCTGCCTTTTTCAAATTTTGTCAATTTTTTTATCTGTAATAGTAGAATTGAAAATAATGACTTTAAAAAACAATAGAAGAGTAAAACTTGATCCTATTTGCAAATTTTCCTTGAAAGATTTTGAGTCCGATCTTGAGAAAATTTTGTTTGAGCATTTCTGAAAATGAGCAATTTTGAACTCATTTACACAGAAAACTTTGATTTTTCAAAAAAATACCTAAGAAATCTTTTGAATTACTCGTTCCCACAATTGCAATAATAGTACAATGCACTAATAAAAATATTAACATGGAAGATATAAAAAAAAAACATTTGAGTAATTTTTGTAAAATCAAAAAATACATCAAAATGACATTTATGTCATGTTATTCAATGCCTTTAACACTATATCTACAAAAAGTTCAAAGAAAAATTTAGTGCTTTTTTTGAGAAAATCTTCTTTTTAAAATTGCCTTTATTTGCAATATTGCAAAAAACACTTGTTTTTTTTTTTAATTAACATAAATCTCTTTTCAAAAATATCTAATTTTGAAGAATGTTTTATTCAGAAGAAAAATCTGTATCTTCAACACTGTAGCTGTAAGAAGATGCTGGAAAAATGTATTATTTTTCAATCTTCAAGAATTTAGAAAATTCAACCAAAGTCAGAGCTGTGCCCTTTATATAAACGTTTCCTCTAACCAAGAAAAACTTTTGAATAATTTTTGAGAAAATATTCTTGAGGTCTTGTGTAAAATATCACCAAAAATTCAAAGAGCCACGACACCATCATGATTACAGTTTATCCACTGACATTCATAGACGGATGGGCACATGTTTTGCTGTACACCAATTTTTCTGTAAACCATATTTTCTCGTATGTCATAAGCTAGAATGTAAAAAATGCTCTGTGATGAAATCATTAAAGACGTTTGCTTAGAATTCTGTCAAAATTGTGAGAAAAATTGTATTATTTTCAAAAAATCTACATAACATTGATTAACAGACATATTGGGGAAACAAATTCATTTGAATAAAACATCCATATCTTCAATATTACTTAATTTTTCCAACTTTTGCAATTTTTTTGAGAATCCAGAGAATTCAACAAAAATCAGATCTGCACCAACTTTGCAGGACCAAACAAAAAGCATATTAGCATAAGCTGTGTCAAAAAAAATGTTTCTCTAGTTTAATGGGTAATAATGGGTTTAATGGGATTTGGATGCTTGCTACATTATTGTTACATTACATTTTTAATAGGGTAGGGGATTTTCATTCTAACTTCCTACTCCAAAACTTCCAGTTTGATTCCCATGATTTGTAGGTAAAACTTATATTCTTAAATACATGTCCCCAACTGAAGTAAAGTGCACTTATAAATAAATCCTATTTTCATTCAAACCTCTGAACTTTTGAAAATACCAAATTTGAATCTCCCATCCTTATTAAAAGTGTGTTTCTCAAGATGGCTGAAGAATTAGTAGGGGAGAGGTGGGGCATTCAATTAATAAAATTTACAAGGACATTTATGATTTATATTTACCTTCAGCTCCTCCAAGTGTAGCTAAATAAAAGACCTCATGGTAAGTTAAAGGAATAATATTTTTATGTTGGAAGAACACATGGATGCTTGTGTCAAGAGCACTGTGCATTACATCCAAGATCGAAGGAGTATGGCCTCCAGAAACATCTAATGAAAGAAAATAATGTTACAATAATAATAATAATAATAAATAAAACACTTCTGATTCCTAAATTTCTTACTTACCAGTTCCTAAACCAACTTTAACCCCAGCTTCAAGAAGACGACGCACATTGCAAAGGCCACTCTGGAGGTTGGTGTTAGAACAGGGACAATGAGATACTGAAGAGCCACGAGAGACCAACAATTTTATTTCTTCGTCTTTCAACCATACCCCATGGGCTAGCACCGTCTTTAACATTAAATATCATGTTGATACTACCAATCACTTTTTCTTTAAAAAATATTAATTAAAATTTATAGTTTAGATTAAATAGTTAAAGAACAATAAATGATTTGCTTTTTTGTTTTTCATCAAATATTAAAATTCTACATTCAATATTTATTCCAGTGCATTATCAATAAGGAATCCCAAATCTATTATCAAATAAATGACCATAGCCTCAATGAATGGGTAACATCTTTTTAATCTGACTTAATTTTCAGTACTTTTTATGCTGCTATGTCTGTATTAGAACAGTAGCTTAAGTAAAATTAATGCTCAGATTAATGATCAATTTACTCTTTTGAAGCCATCTTCACTTAATCAAAAGTAAATGTCTTTAGAAATAAGATAATTATCAATCCTCATTGAAAAGTATCTCATCATAAGATGAAATGCTAAACTTTTCTTAAATTCCATTATTTCATCTCAAGGCAAATGTAAATAATTTATCAAATCTCTGAAAATAATAAAATAAAAAAATTTAAAGATGCAATTCTAATTTTGGAGAGAATTTCAAATCTATATGACTTTATCTGATGACTTCATATTCTTTGTTGTATTCTGTAATACCCAAAATATATTCACAAATTTGATTACTACTGGTAATAATTACAATCATAAATGAATTCCTTCAAATAGTGATAGTAATACATGCAAGATATTTGTTGAATTAAATAAAGCCCAGTCATGCATAACTAAGAGTGATCTCTAAAAAGAATAAAAATATCCAATTATGACAGGAAAACAGGTCAATACCAGGGAAGTGTGGTTAAGAAGAGATTCAGAATACATACATAACCACTACTAGTAAAAAGTTTGTAGACATTAAGTCATCGTATGATGAAAACTTACTTTTTTGGTCAGCAATTCAGCTTTATCATACACATCTGCATAATGTTTTGAATCTGGAAATATTTCCTTAACAGCTTCTATTTCCCCTAAGTTTTCTGATATATGTGTCTATTGAACCAAAGGTAAATATATTTAAATTACAAATGTGTTATTAATAGAAAATTGGCAAACATTCATGCAATAATACCGGCATTACATAATGTATGTTAATGGAATTGAAACTTTACATTCAGAGATAATAAAATTAAATGTTTCCTTTTCATCTTTATTTTTTCATAGTAAGAAAACGCTGGCAACACTTTATGTAAATACTTAATTTTAGTAAAACGTATTATTTTAAAACATATTAATGACAAAATGAAATTGTAAAATTGTCAAGTGTAAAATTTCAAAGAAATTAGTATATAACCACATCTAACAACTCTTACCTGGATATGAACATTATATTTTTTAGCCAACTCTCCTAATTTCTTCATAAGTATTGAATCACAACTCAAGGCAAATCGAGGAGTAATAATAGGTTGAACTAGTTGGTTCTAGAAAAATTGGAAAACAAAGAATAGAATACTATTCATCTGTCTGTATCTTAATAAAAGAAAATACTTACTTTTCGTTGCAAAACATTTTTGATAAAAATTTCTGTGTCAGTGACTGACTGCTCAGTCTTCTCATTATATCCTTTATTCTGACATGTATTCATATTCACTTTGCCTACAAAACCTCTTTGTCCTAATTCTGTCATTAAGTCTACAAGAAGTAAGGACGATTCTAAATGAATGGTAGCAAAATAACATGCTGTAGTTGTCCCACTGTTCAGAGAATGACGCTGAAAAAGATCACAAAAACTTTTGACACAAAAAAGACATATTTAACTTGTATCATTATTCTCATCATTGAAAGACTTAGGTGAATCAGTACAACTTTTCATGCAAAAATATTCACAGCATAATATAGCCACAGATGCTTATTTGCATTGTATATTGTTTCCTAGTAATTATTGACTGGAGGTTTCTTTTTGACTTCCTTTGGATTGAACTTGTTTTGGATAGGTTCCAACACAAGTTCAATATTTCTCTTACAGTGAGTCTTAATGGTAGAATCACAAGTTGTGTGTCAAGCAGAGTGTACTATAGTAGTTATATTGTAGCTTCTTATTACTGATGAAAGTAATATTTTCTTTGCTTTTCCCTTTGTTTACATCATAAGAAAATTAATTAATATAAACATTAAAACACATTCTTACTTGATACACAATGTAGGATTTCACAGCCGGTTTCTATTATGACATTCTTACTTGGGCTAAAACTCAGAAGTGAAGGAAATACAACATAAACATACAAAACTATTTCTCACTCCTGAGACCAAAGCAAATATAAAACAATAAATGTTTTTCATATGTTATTTAATTTCCTTCAATAATTGAATTAGGAACTAACTTTATAGGTGTAATATTATTTTTAATTAGTATCCCTTTGAACACAAAAACATAAGCCTCATTTTTTTCAAGACTAAAGCGATTCTCTTTAAAGGTGTTAAAGAGCCAAAATAATTATTTGCTTTTGAGAGAATGTGAATTATTTATAATTATAAATTTATTATAGTTTTTGGCTTCCTGAACAAAAACTATTATCATAAAGCTAACATCTTGAAGTATGATCATTTATTCTTATACATAAACATTTTTTGTGTGTATGTGTGTGTGTGTGTGTGTGTGTAGGGGTGGGGGTTATGAGGAAAAGATGGTGTGGCAGGCATCCTGTTTCAATCAAATATTTTCCCAATATATACTTTTAATCAAGTCAGTAACATTAGTAAGATTTGGAAAGAAGGCTGAGAGAAACCATAGGATCACCCTGAATAGGGCAACAGGATATTATTCATGAGAGGACATTACCAGATACAAAGCTCCAGCTATACAGAGGTTTGAACCCAGATCCCTGAAGTTAGTAAACATGAACCTTAATCCCTTTGCCGCTAAGTAAACTTTTTCAATGAATAAAGAGAAGCATGTTTGGAGCTTAACTTTTTTGACAGTTATGTTTAATAAATATACTACGTGAACTCTTACATTCATTAATACTAGCCAATCAATCTCTCCTCTACTAATTCACTTGTCACTAAAATATGTTTCTTACTGAAATGCCAAGCTCTCCCAATATTACAATTTAGTCTTTTCTTTCATCCATTTTCCTATAGTGAATTGCATTAGAATGAATTATTGTTACATGAACATTTCATGTCTGAATCAGCAACATCTTAATTCAATGCTAATGTTTTCCACCATTGTGAAAGACAATTCACAAACTACACTGTAGCTCTGTTCCTTTAGAAATTTAATTAAAATTAATTTTGACTTTCAACTAAAAAATTATCTCACCTTCATTGGCCTTCAATAACAAATTTACATCACAATATAATTCAAATCACAATAAATAAAAAAAATAGAGCATATAAAACAAACAAAACTTTCTAGCAACACAACAGAAAATTCCTAATGAGGCGGTTTTATGAAATATTTGGTATACCAAAAACCCCATTGATTTATGAGGGAGTACTCAGTACTAAAATACACGAAATACCTCCTTATCATTAAGACATATTCAAGTTGTTTAAAAACATTCATGATTATTATTATTATTTTTTTTTTTTACGAACCTATTATGTATCTGTTTTTTACCATATCTTTTGCCATTAGAAGCTCACAAACTACACTACTATCAGCACCAGCTGGTGGACTGGTGACCTCCAACAATTACAAATAATTAAGACTCCACAAAGTAATACATTTTTGGTACATTTTCCCTTCAGCATGTGTCTTTGATGCTATTTTTCCTAAAACCCTTAATTCTTTCTTACAACTTGTCTTTTGTTTTTGGAGAGAATTCACTCAATTCAGTTAACAGAAATTACAATAATTAAAAGCAAATAATTAAAAACTTACAACAACATGTTTATAAACATTCTGAGCATGAACCAAATCTCCATATTGCTTTTCAAGAGGAAAAGTATAAGTCTCCAACCATTCCAGTAGTGTTTTATCATAGCCCAGTCCAGCATTTGGATACTGAGGGGCATGAATATGTGTGTCAATTAATCCAGGCATTATGAACTGGCTTGGGGACAGCTGAATTATTTGCCTTTCTGAAATATTGTGAACTTCTTTCAGTTCCTGAAGACTTGGTGCCATGCCAATATGTTGAATCTATTTTTGGAGAAAAAGAAAAAAAAAAGAGATCTCAAGGTAAAAAAACAACATATTTATAAAATGATTTCTTACTCACTCTCCAAAATCATTATTATATTAAATTATTTATTTATCCCTGTTAACAATATAGAAACAAAGCTTGCACAGTTTGTATTGACATTGACTATTCATTTTTATGTACAATATATTTCAGTCCAGAGGTATATACAGAATAGTACAGTCCGGAAAAAGATCTTCAACTATTAGAATTATTTGTTAGAATGAATCAAGTAAATCTACAGATTTGAAACTTGCCTGAACTCTTATAATTTGTTCCTTTGAAAATGTCTGTGAAATTTTACCTCCAAATTTCTGTTGTACAAACAACAACTGAACATTATTTGTTAAGCTTTCACATTATTTCTAATAAATTAACATTTATATTTTTTCTTTTATGCCTAATTATCGTGTTATAGTCACATGTGGAGTTGCGATATAAGGATTAAATACCAGAGTGTTTAGTTCAGGAATGGCTACAATTACATATAAAAGATTGGATACCTGGGATGAGCACATCATTTTGAAATTGATGTGTGGCAGTGTTGTAGTTAGGGAATGGCACGAGGGGAGCAGTGACCCCGGATGATGTCATTTTAGGGGTAACACTAATTAGAAAATTTAATAGTTGGAATTATAAAATTTTAATGATTTATTTAAAATTATGAATATATTAATTAAATTGTTTTACAGTTGAATCATAAATACCAAGAAAGAAAATAAAGTAAACTGTGACAACTGAAACGTGAAACTATAGCAGTAAGTGCCTGTTCTTCAATGGTCAGAGTCACAATTTCTCCAATTACTTTATCTCTATGTGTGAAATGTTGATGGGAATAAGAAGAATTCTTAAAGTAAAGTATATGTATTATTTATATCAAATTTCTTTCTAGTTAAGATATCTGTAACAGTGATATTATGTCACCTACCCACTCCCACTGTTGGGGGGGGGGGGAGTGATACCATTTGTTTTGCCCTGGGTGACACCAACTGAAGTTATGCCACTGATGGGTGGGTAGGTGAGTGGAAGGGTGGGTGATGGATGAATGAATGATTAATTAGGTGAGTTAATTAACTAATTAATTAATTGTAATGATATGAGCTCATAATTTCATAACAAGAGTCACTTAATTAGAGAATGAGATACAAAGAAACCTAGCAAAAATCTACTTTTCCCACCCCTAATTCCTCATGGGTTGACTCGGAATAAAAAAGACTTGTTATCCAAATTACTCCCAGTTATTACAATGTACATTAAAAAGATCAAAGATTAAAAATCTTGTTAAATTATACGTAATTTGTTGTTTTAACTAGTTAGAAAATCCAATACTCCTCCAAGTTCTGACATTTCTCTAGTACCCACTGTGTGCCCCCCCCCCTCCTGCAGGTCATAGGGGGAGAGGTCCCAATTACAATATTGATTCGCTCTCCAAGCATTCATAAGAGCTCTCAACCACCTCAGTGGGTGGTCAGGGGGAAACCGACAGCAAACAGTCAGCCAAGTCTTAAATCACAACAAAACCAGCTTTGGGTTCAGAACATTAAGGAAACATTCTGAATATCCTGAATAAAAGCCTAAGCAAATTTTTCCTCTATGTCCTCCTCATGGATAGAAGGTTGATTCAAGCACACTTTCAATTACGACAAGCATTTATCTTAATTTTGAAACTTGTCCATAACAGAACATTAACTTTTTATTACTTACTACAATCCAGTGTTTTATCAAGACAACTCTAAGTGCATTTCTCTAATGAGTAGTTCATTGTATTTTTTTGACACATAACAGCCGAAGGTCCCTATCGTTCTGAGTTTCAATTTTTCATCACTTGCTATAAATTACAATAAATTAATGGTAAAACAGTGCAATGATTGGCATTTTCATAGTTCCATGAAATTTTTCTCTCTCAAAAGTAGGTACTATATCTATTTAATACATCACAACCTTAAATGTAACAGTTTCCAATCAGTTCTAACAGTATTATTTCAAACATCTCCGAATCATCAAAAGAATTTAAAAGCAAAAAGTGTTCTGGAAAGGATGTTTGAGTGTAGAACTGTTTTAATAAAACATTTAAGTTTTAAATAACATAACTGAAGGACTTGGAAGCAGATAACCCATGCCACTACTAACTCACATAGGGTTGTTAAGCGAAAGGTAAAATGCTCTCAGCCCATAACCATACGGAATGTAATTTATAATTAACTGTACTGTATAACTCAGCCAAATTTTTAAAAGGTAATAACAGACACAAACTAAGAAGTTCAGATACAGAAGGTAATATCGCAATTTCTGCCAAAAAGGGGCATAGGACTCTCTGATCTCCAGTTCTTCAGTTATTACTAATACATATGTAACAATTTTGAATTCAATAAGAAGTGTACTTGATATGCACCAAAATTAAAAATTTCTTCAGATTTCTTTCATTATTTATCTTCTACATTCAAAAGCCATAAAGCTCAAAATACATATGTTGGTGAAAGTTTCCATTAAGTGAGTGTCACAATCCTTTTTATTAAAATGCTCTTCCGTCAGTTTTGAGAAATAATTTACTACATTTTCCTAAAAATGTAAGTTGTTAGCAATCCCTTTTGACTTTGTATTATTGATACACACCTTACCATCATGTACAATAATGACATGATTCTGAAGAATATTTATAGATTTAGAGTGGTGTGAATGAACTACAGTGCCCATTACGGCAAACGGCTCGGATGTTTCCTGCAAAAAAAGTGATCGGTGAAAGTGCGTCACCTCCAAAACAATAAGAAAATTACTCTTAATATTAGAATTGACTTTAAATCACTAACCAGGTTCCACTGCTCCATTCTTTCAAGTTTTCGAATATTAAAGGAATATTCAAAACTGCATAAATCTTCTGCTTTAACGATTTCCCAAATTCAGACGCAACTCAAAATTTACGTGCATAACAGTATTGAAATAGTAAAATAGTATACAAAGTGTTCTAAATTTTACGTTCGAACTTCGCGGTTAGCGAAACGTCCCTACCAATGGTGTTTAGGTAGTGCGGGTGTGCCTTCTTAATAAGAAATCTACACGTAAAACAAATAAATTCGAAGAGTATACTAGCACCTAATTCGACGAATAGACGACACACCGTAAGCGCCCAATACTCGGCTGTTATTACCAGGATACAAGGTTATTACAACGCAGTCATGTGACTCCTGCAAGAAAGTCGTTTTCTGCCGCGTTCTGCCTCGTGCAGGTTGCAAGCCCCCACCCCCACCCCGTGTCTTAAACAAATCGAGATGTAAGCTATCATCGAGAAGCGCGAAGAGAGGCACGAGATAACAATGAGGTGCTATCTTATCAAATCCCATTGTTGTTTTGCAGTCATAACCTTTATCTGCTATTTACTCTTTATCACGTAAGAAAACATGTTTCGTACGTCACGGTTTTCGTCATCCCTCTATTTCTTTCGTTAACATGATTTGCATAGAAGTAAATTTCATATCCTTTGCTTATCGCTTGTTTGTTTCGTCGAGGAAAAATCAAACAATAATGAAACTATTTTCTTGGGTACTTAATTCAATCACGTGGTCTATTATTTTGACAGTAATTTCTGCGAAATCATAGTAAAGGGAGTGTTCGGTGTGTAAAATGTAGAAATAATTCACACTCGTACAAACCAGTAAAAACGTCGGTTAACTTGTGTCTGGCTCTAGTACACGCTATACAATGCCACCTAAAACATCAGGCCTATTGACCGGCGGCAATCTTGCTTCTGACGTCACAACTTGTAGTCATTACATTACATTTGGGCAAAAGTGGGGTCTCCGTGTGCATCAGTGTGAACTGCTACTGTCATGTATAGAATTACATGAGAACAGTGTTTTTATTCATTTTATGGTGTAATAACATCTATGCTTTAAATTTGTGCGAACAGAACATATTTGTAGCAGCGCAAGTTTGATACAGAGTACTTGTAATAAATTGTAAAAACGTCACAAGTTCGGACGTGAAGTTGCCGTGCACTTCTACATTGAAATTGGTTTCTACAAAATTCAATACCCCAAAAGTGGAAAAAAATCCAGAGTATGCTTTGTAGTACATAGGAATGAAATTCAATTTGTCGAATGAAAATGACAAGACTGGATCACTTAGTAGATGAAATATGCTTTATGTCAAATTTAGACTACAAGGGAGGAACTGCCATTAATAAAGAATTATCGTCATGTAAGTCATAAATTTCCGGTCAGAAAGTTGACAGGTGCGTTGCTAAACCACTATATAAAAATCACATTTGTAGGGCGGGAAGAGATTGGTTTTGAAGAGATTACAGTGATTTCTGACAACAATTCTGTGAAACGAAAAGGCGTGTAATGTTTTCTGATCCTCCAAAACTAGAAATACCTTATGGATGTCCATATGAATTCCACAGAAAAAAATATTTTTTTCTTTTGACAGTGTGTACCTCTCAAAGTGCTTAAAAAACTGGTTAAATCATGACAAACATGAAATTAATTTTCCTAAAATGGAAAATGATGTTATGCATGCAGCAGGATCATTTAGTTGCCTCATTTATTGCGGCACTGGGATGCACAATAATTTTAAAAAGGCAATACTTTAAATTTAAAATCGTTCATCTCTTTTTTTGTTAAAATTAACTGTTAATTGATGAAATACAAAAACATATTGCGATTTTTTTTCTGTAAAGTATCGTTATTAAGGCGGCCAAGAAGGTAAGTAAACGTTAACTGACAATGTGCAGCCGTCGAAAGATTTGTTTGAAGACTACCTATGTGACGTCACAGCGGCAGTCAAGAGGCCTTATATTAGTGTCTAGGTGGCATTGCGCTATAGTTAAATACGATTTATTTAGTCGTGCACTTGTAAATCAGGTGTTACTGTTTCATCCAATCGAGAGCTTACATGTCGATACAGAGACGTCACTGTGGGGACATTCAAGCCGGCGCCTTCGTGAGAACGAAGTTCAAGTTCCCGATTACACAACACTGGCCGCCATCTTACATTTAGAGCGAATAGTGTCGAGAAAAATGTTAAAAATGGCATAAAGTGACAGTTGTCAACGGTAACCAACCAGAAATAACGATGAAGGTGTAAAAGATACAATATTTAAAAGAAGTTCTACGTGTATCTGTTTCAATTACTTGTAACAAGGTGATAATTTTGGTACCTTTGGTAATATTGTGACGAAAACTGGTGCTCATTGGCTGACGTGGGATTCGATGTGCAAGAGCAGGGGGGCTCTTTGGGAAGGGGGCCCCAATACAAAGTAGCGACATAAGACCACGAGCTGGACGAAGAGGGGAACAATGTTATCCAATTGGGAGCTTCGTTACGATTTCAATTTTTGTATTAGATCGTGACCTTGAGGCATCACTTTAAATAAATCAAAGTATATGAATAATTAACGCAGAAAAAGACACAGCGAATTATAATTGAAAAATTAAAATATGGTTACTTTTTGCACTCAAAGGTAGTGTTAGCAAATCACCTACAGTACCGGCGTATAAGCGACCGTGAGAGGTCGATACCCTGTTGCAACACTATGCACATGGCGTACTTCCCGAGCGAACTTCGTGTGAGATAAGCGGCAACGCTGAACCCTGGCTGTAAGAAAGTAAACGAATCCTCGCATGCTGATTGCTTCAAAGCATGTGGCGAGAGAACTGTCAGAGTCGCTTATAAACTGCCGGTACTGCAGGAGCGGGGATTTTTGCAGGCCTTTAAGCAGTTATATATATATATATATATATATATATATATATATATATATATATATATATATATATATATATATATATATATATATATATATATATATATATATATAGATAGATAGATAGATAGATAGATAGATAGAGAGATGAGGATGGGAAAACGCAGAAGTGCCGCGACACGACGTGGCATGGTCTCGACATGTCTGATGTAGTGCCTGGAGGTAATTGACACTATGAATTCTGTAGAGCTGTCCATAAACTCGTAAGAGTACGAGGGGGTGGAGATCTCTTCTGAACAGCACATTGCAAGGCATCCTAGATATGCTCAATAATGTTCATGTCTGAGGATATTGGTGGTTAATAGAAGAGTTTAAATTCAGAAGAGTGTTTCTGTAGCAATTCTGGACGTGTCGGATTTGTCCTGCTGGTATTTCTCAAGCCCATCTGATGCACAATGGACATGAATGGGTCCCGATCAAACCCGATGCTTACGAACGTGCCATCTGTCAAAGTCGTATCTAGACGTATTAGGGGTCCTATATCACTTCAATTGCACATGCCTCATACCATCACAGAGCCTCCACCAGCTTGAACAGTCCCCTGTTGACATGCAGGGTCCCTGGATTCATGAGGTTGTCGCCATACTCGTACACGTCCGCTCGAAACAATATGAAACATCAACAGATTAATGTCGGTTTTGACGCGCCCAGGCAAGGTGTAAAGCTTTGAGTTGTGCGGTTATCAAGGGTATGCGAATATGCCTTCGGCTCCGAAACTCCATATCGATAATGTCTCATTGAATGGTTCGCACGCTGATACTTGTTGATGGTCGAACATTGAAATCTGCAGCAATCTGCGGAAGGGTTGTACTTCTCCAACTTGTAATGATTCTCCTCAATCGTTGTCGGTTTTGTTCTTGCGCGATCTTTTTGTGGCCACAGCGATGCCAGAGGTTTATGTTTTACCGGATTCCCGATATTCACAGTACACTCGTGAAATGGCCGAAAGGGAAAATCCTAATTTCATCGCGACGTCGGAGACGTTATGCCCCATTTCTCTTGCGCCGACTAAAACTCCACGTTGAAACTCACTTAAATCGTGATAACCTGCCATTCTAGCAACAGTAAGCGATCTAACAACTGTGCCAGACTCTGGTTGTCTCATATAGTCGTTGCCGACCGGAGCGCCGTGTTCTGATTGGTTCCAGATCTCTTTATTTCAATACGGATGGCGAATTTTGATTCTTCAGTATATAAGTGTCCGGCATCTCGTAACTCTCGTGGCTAGATATTGTTAACTCTGTGTCTCGCTCTGCCTCTGTTTTTCTCTGCGACTCTGTCTGCCTCTGTCTGTTTTTGCGTCTGTCTGCCTCTGTATGTCACTCTATATCTGTCTCTCTCTGTATCTCTCAGTCTCTATCTCTGTATCTTTCTGTCTCTACCTCTTTGTGACTGTCTCTTGACTCTATCTCTGTCTCAAACTCTATTTCTGTTTCTCTCTCTCTCTGCGACTCTGTCTACCTCTGCCTCGGCTCGCCTCTGTCTGTCTGTCTCTGTCTCTCTTGGTCTGTCTGTGTCACTGTCTCTTTGTGTCTCTCTTACTTACGCGCACCGTCTGTCTGTGTCTGTTTCCGTCTCTCTGCATCTCTGTCACTTACCGTCTAGCTTCGTCTCTGTGTGTGTGTGTGTGTGTGACTCGCGTCCGCGCGTCCTGCCCTGGGCTTTGCCCTGCGTCACGCGCCAGAGGACAGCAACAGTGAAGCCCGCAGGTCGAGCGCAGTTTGAATGAAAATTTAATTACAATTAAGCGCAAATTTTGTTCTGCAATGCCATATAGTAGAATAAGTACAAAATTAAAAACACATAAACCTTCTCTGTGAAATATATATGTTTATATATTGCAACGGAACACGCCGTCAAATTCCAAGACGCGTCCGGTATCTCGCAACTCTCGTGTTTAGATGTCGTTAACTCTTAGTGAGTTCCATTCAGCGCGGCTACTACCTCCAACGACCGACGGTTCACCGCCGATTCGTTTTCAGACCTATCGAGTTGATTGTATTATGTTCCCTCCAGGAAATCCTGTGTGGGAATAAAGAGTTCTGGTTAATACACACACACTAGTTTACGACAATGAAATCAAATAGTAAACATTTATATCACAAAACAATATATTCTTTAATCAAAACAAAGAGATTCAGTTACATTAAATTATAAAGTAAAAGGGAACCTCGCCTTCATTAGTTGCGTTGGACCACGATCACACTAATGCACGTTCATAAAAATGACCCTTTTGTAATTCTAATTCTGAACTCTTTCTTTCATAATTTTACTCTTTGCCTCAGCAATCATCTGGCACAGGTTTCAATAATACCTCTGCCTAGCTTTAACCAAATCCAGATTGCAAAAATAATTATTTCCTGAGCTCATGATTGTACATAATTAACATTGATTTTGAGAATTTTACTTAATAATGACGACAGCCCAATCATACACCCAAATAAGGTTTGAAATAAACTATTATGAGAAACACAATTTAAAATTCCCTTTCCTTCACAGTTCCTCAATTTTATATTTGTTTCTCTTTAGATCAACTCGTTAAGAACTCTCTAATCAATTATTTATTCAGTTCATTCCTCACTTTTGATGTTAGTAAATTGAGCATAGTTTTATCGTTCCTGCCTTTTCACGCACGGGTACACACGCCGGGACAAGTCTCTCCTCTTTGTCCAGAGGTTTGGGCCACTGCCACGACGAGCGCACAGATCGAATTAACCCCCAAATCGTGAGCTCTGGATCTCGTCGATAACTCGTGTTTCCAGTTCGTAGGCACCTTTTGTTCGGGCATGTACTGGTTGAGCTTCTATGTCAAAATCCAGGTGCACTGGTATTTCTTTGAACAACCCACAACTGGTGGCTGTCGTCGTGCATCTCCAGATGGACAAAGACGGCAGACCAATTCCGTCTCAGGAGGCTGTTCTTGCACCCATCGATCACCACAAGGTCTAACCTGCTTGTGTGGTCCCGAAAATCCACGCTCACCTACGTAACTCCCACAATCGACAGCCATGGTGATCATCCAGTGTCAACCCCACATCCGTGTCCAATGTGGCTGCTTCTGTTTCCCAAGTCATCTGTTTCCCAAGTCCCAAGTCAGTCTCACTCCTGCCCGCAAACACTTCCATGGTAAGCTGTTTACCATTGATGCGTACGTGGTACCTGCCGGCGGACGGGCAAATGATCCTACTGCGGTGACTGCAGGGCTTTACATCTGTGGACGAACCTTCTACTGCACCGGCTGCTGGGCACCCCGTGAACTGCACGAGAGGACTGCCCGGTTGGTCCCCGTGGGCGAGACCCTGCTGCCTCGCTTGGTCTTCAGCAACTTCCGCTTCCTGTTGCAGCGTTGTCTTCTGATGCAAGTGAGGCACGTGCCCACCTGCACGCCGTGCAGAACAGCGAATCCAGATCCATCTTGTATTCTACCACTTTGTGACCACCCGCTCACCGGGAGCACATAATGCTTTTCGGCTGTGGCCCCTGCCACTCCTCCGGAATCTATAGAGCGCGCCCCCTGCTGACACGGTAGACGCTTTTGGCGACGTCCTTCTCACTGCCACGACTTGCTGCCTTGAAGTGCAGGGGCGTTAAGTCCGACGTCATCGCCTACACGTGCTTATGCGCTGTCTCCACGCAGTACTCTGTATTCACGGCTTCCTTGAGTTTGAGGTAGCATCATTGTCGTAGCGTCGTGCGCTCGTTTTCATCAACGATTCCACACACTAGCCAATCATAATATTCAGCACCGTCGCAAACCCGCAGTCCGCCGGCAGGTGCCTAAGTTCAGCAACGAATTGTGCCACCGACTGCCCCACATGGTTAAAGTGGAAGAATCTGTGACAAGTCGCTACTTCAATCACTTGTGGTCTAAAATGTTGTTAACTGCGTATTGATTGTGTCGGGCTCTACCAAATTTACTTTTTGCGAGTGAAGGATGTTGTACAACACTTCCCGCACATTGTGGAGAAACGGGCGCGCTGCATTTCATCATGCGAGACACGCCTGATCGTCAATCTTTAACTATTGCATCCACCGTAACCACTCCATTGGCGGGTGATGTCGAAAGGGTTTATAGTATCTGAAGTAACGAGAACTTATGTCTATGGTTTAACCCGAGACCTCCTCGTTGTGGATTCCCTCGCGATATGTGAATCGTCTGCTTCTGATCCGCCTCATTCGACTCTTACGAATCACTTCTGCCGGTCCGTGCCTCCGGAAAGGCGAACAAGAAACTCTTTCAAGCATGTGGGTTGTCGATATGTCTCCTTTGTTTCGATCTTCCACATTTCTCGGTGTAATCTATTGCGTTTCTGAATGTCGGTTAACAAATAAAACTAGAACTGTAACTTCGAAAACTCGCCCGATGTGGTCGGTTGCGGCCTTAATGCAGAGCGTTGCTATCTTCGTCGATGTTCATGTATTTTAGAACGTGGAAATCATTGAAATATGATTTTAAGAATATTTTAAAAGAGTAAAATCTGGTCCAATATGCACTTTTGATTTGAAGCTTTGGCCCTGTTTTTAGGAAAATGCCCTCTCCTAGTTTATGAATATGCGCATTTTGAAGTTCATTATCACCCAAAACTTTCATGTTTTCGAAAAAATTATGATAAATTATTTGAAGCAATTGTACTCACAAATGCAATAATGTATAAGAAATGCGATAATGTAACTGTTAACAACGTGAGAGAGATATTAAAAATATATATTTGGGTAATTTTTCAAAAAAGAAACGAATATAGAAAAAGGTGTTAATGTCATTATATACACAGTGCAACTAGTAATATTCTAACAAAAATCTTGAAGACAAATTTTGGAGTCGTTTTTGAGAAAATCTTGCTTTTAATATTTTTTAATATTGTCAACTTTTTACTCAAAATTACCCGAAAAATAAATTTTCAAAAAACTGTACATGTCCTTATTGATATAACTCATTGGCGAACAACATTACTTTGAAGAAAAAATAGCTGTCGTCAACATCTATCGCTGTTGTGACATAGACAGGTTTTCACTGTCATGCAAACTGTAATGAGCGGAACAATCCCAATTCCAAATTTTAAAAATTTAGAATTTTGGAAATTCGAACATCAAAGATGAGTCATCGTTGATACATACTTAGGATAAGCCAGAAGACTCCAGAAAACCTAGTTGCAAATATACTTGCTTCTGAAAGCAGTTGGACGGCAGGGTCTAATTTTGCACAAGATTTCTTGGTGAAATTAAGGAGAGAAGTATCATGATCCCACTCAACTAATACCATAATATATTAAATATGTGTGACTGGGTCATTATTCCGCTCTCCGTGATGTAATGCATATATGCAGTTCCGCGGAGAGGATGGAGTAGGGAGGCTCGGTTTTATTGAGTAAAAATCTCACACGCTGGGTAATACGTTCAATGTCCTTTGAAGATTTCCATCTACTCCCGTAAAAAATGTAACTAGGTCTCTACAAAAATCTACTAGCAAAAAACACAACGAAATTAAAAGAAAAAGGTACTAAATAATGAAAGAAAATCATATGATTGGCAAAGAAAATTATGTGCCTCTTGAAATGTGATCATACAAGTTCTAAAATTCTGGAACTCTGTTTAACAAACTGAAAATGAAGACAAAAATTCAGCTAGTAATGCCACTATAAAAACACATACTTTCTCATTTAACTGTAAGTTATATAATATATTACTAACACATTGCCCTTCACATGAAAAGCTCCCTAAACAAACTGTTAATCTTTAATTTATTCAAAATATCAAAATTTAAATGAAAACTGCTTCGTGTCATTAAATTCAGTGAATTGTGCTCTATTCTTACAAAAAGATAAAAAAAAAACAAAAAATAAATAAAAGCTACCCAAGCTTGGATTTGAACCCCAGCACAGCAGGTTACAACCTTACTTGATAACCACTGATGAACTGAGAGCTTGAGTAATTTGTATATTAAAGGTGTGGTATTTCTTTGATAAAACTCAAATTCATGCAAAAAATATTAATATTTTAAAAACGTGAGCATTAAGTGCTTAATAATTGTGTCAATTCGAGGAAAAAATTAATACAGATCTGTTTATGAGAAAATATTGATTACATTTTTTAAAATTGTCATCGCTCAAAATTACACAAAAACTACTCATTTAAAAAATCGTACGTGATATCATTTTAAAGATCTTACTTCTTAAAGAAAATATTGCATTTCAGCATGTTGGGGAGGGGGTTCAACAAATTTTAAACATTCGCAATTTTACGAATTTCAGAGGATTAACAAGGAGGTCTTGTATAAGCGTGGGCACATATGTTCGACGTCCTCGACAGCTGGTTCACACACGGGACAGGACGGAGTATCAACTAGTTTGAACCAGTGAAGGTTGGCTCTGATGCATCCATGTCAGTCAGAAGCAACGTGAAATAATTTACCCCCCCCCCCTCCATGCTTTCGACTGACCCACGATTCAACTGTAGGATTCAGTTGGATAGGTCTACCTTCCCTTGGAGGAAGTCGATGCTGCCATACCACTAGTTGTTCCAAGCAGTTTTGCTTCCCGTCTTTTGTCAAAACGTATTTGCCGTTCACGAGCCAATGTATCTTGATTGGGATCACCCCGGCTATGACACAAACTGCTTCATTTGAGACAGTGAGGATCACATACAATCCTGAGCGCAGATAGCCGATATATTGAAGCCATGCCTCTAATGTAGTTCTTCGTGTCTGTAGAGGTGACCCAAACTGGTAATCCGTAGAGCAGAACGAATGTGACGACTCAAGCAAGCAGCTTTTTATTTTCATGATCAGACCCTCCAGTGTTCAGCATTGACCTAGTCAACGCAGTATTCACCACCACTGTTTTTTGATGGCCTAGTCCAAGTAATCTCTAAAGGACAAGCGCGTGTCGATCTTGATGCCGAAGTATTTTATCGCAGGTCGCGATGAAATTTTGAGATGGCCGACTTTGAGAGTGATAGATTTTCTTCTTTCAGCTTGTTACAAGCATCACTTCTGTTTTGTGTTCAGCAAGCTGCAATCCTACGGAATGCAGCCATTAATTGACAATGGCTTCATTGCTGGAACACACTATCTCTTCTACAAATTTTGCGACGACGATGGCAATGTCTTCTGTGAAGCCTATGATCTTAGTTCCTTCTGGGAGATCTGGGTTCCTACTGGTTTCTTTCATTTCTCAGAAAATATCCCTTCTCTCTGACATGAGTCGTAGAGGTCCACGAATACTCCACTAAGAGCGGATATCGCAGTCTTGAGGGCGATATTGAGGATACTATCTTGTCCTGGAGCCTTGGAATTACCTATTCTACTGATTGCGTGCAGTAGCTCTTCCTGAGACAGGTGGTATAATTTCAGTATCAAGTGGCATGATGTTCGTAGTTCGCCGGGATGGTTTAGGTATAAAATTGTCACAAATCTACGAAATATGTTAGGAAAGGATGGAGACTGGGTATGCTGCTTGATCAACTTAACCATGAATGCCTTGTATGGTATATCCTATACATCTATATCAACTCGACAAAGATTTTAGCGCAAAGACGTTTACATTCCCGGATTGCCCTCATTGGTTTCTGACCAATTTATAGTTACTGCAATCGCACGACGGTATCTCTGCCACGAGCTCTCTGGTACAGTCTCCTGGCTCGAAGGCAGTAATGACGCTGTTGAACAATGTATTTGTTCCACCACTAAACTGGAAAACGCCTGTGATTGATTCCTCTTTTGGGCATAGCTGCATCACAAGCTCTGGTTATCCAGTTCATAATTTGGCTAACCCTTGTCCCTGATGGTATAAAACTCTCCAAAGACGGAATACTTCCTCGTCAAATGCTTCGGCTTTCTATCCCCTCACCTTACATCTCGGTTTAACGTTACTCTCATTTCATTGATATTGCACCTTGTGTAGAATAACCTGATGGTCGCTGCGTGTGTAGTGTTAACTGACTTTCCAGGATACTCCCATTCACTACAAGCTGTCATAAACGTTGTCCATTACCACCTCCGTGTATATGTGTGTGCGCACGCACACACACGGGTTCCATTAAACTTGACAAATCAAAATAACTAGAAAAATAGGCAATGAACAAAATGGGGATTCCTTCAAGTAAACCCCACCCCAATCCTTGAGAGTTAAGTAGGTCAGGTTAAATGGGACACCTACACTACACAGCAGTCATTGTCTTTTATCCCTTCAGCCAGGGGCTTGGCGCCGTTAGTAACCAGGATTTCCAAGTCACCCATCCCGGAATCTGTGGTGCATTGAGTTGTGAAGTTCCGTAACTGTATGGAGCATAGTTAAGTAATTCAGCTAGTGAAGCCTGTCATCACTATTTTTTTAGAGCTGTAATTTTTTGTCCCGGCCATATCATTATGAAACATATTTGTAACAGTCCAATTGCAGAAGGAAAAAGAATAATAATAATAATAATAATAATAATAATAATAATAATAAAAATAATAATAATAATAAAAATAATAATAATAAACACTGCAAATTAATTCTAGTAATCAGGTTTTTCTACAAAGCATTCATTTAAAAAAATTTTTCAACATCCAAATTTATGTATTTTCTGATGTAGAACACAATAATAGGAATTACATGAACAATGTATTACAAAGATCCACGTTCATTTTTAAGCTTCTTATTTAAGAAATAATAACAACACTGATATTATTACTTGGGCAGAAGAATCATGACTAGTCTAAACATATGAGCTAATACAATTAGTAAGTGATATTAATGTACAAGTTCATAATTTTTCCAAAGGAAAATATAATTTAAATTAAGTAATGTCAAAATGATAATTATAAAAGGAACACACACAAAACATGTTAAAATGTATAGCTTTCTTATGAATATATTTGGCATATACTATTCTCAGTTAAAGAACTTGTCACATATTAAAGTTCTTACAAATAACACCTCAAAAAAATTCACTCAAAAATCTACAATGCTTGTGTACAACTATACATAATACTACATACATCCTACAAGAGATTTAAAGGAATCATCTGATTTCCAGAACTTAAAAGAAGTATTTAAGAAACGGAAGCCTCAACAAAAAAGGTTTGGGATTCATTTTTAATAATTTGTCAAACAATGCTTCAATTTCCAAACATATCATCTAAGTAATTTCAAAATCTTAGACACTGAAAAATATTTTAAAATGCTATAAAACATACATTCATTTTTGGAAAAACTATACCCATTAACAAATCTATTCATAAGAATTGGAATACTTACTACAACCACTATATCTTACTGTTTATCTTTCCTTCACACACTCATGCGATGTCTTCATTATCAATATTCAACAATTGTGATTCTTATAGGTATTGTCCAAACAATTTTAATCTATGCTTTTTCAATTCTTTTGTATTATATAAATATTTAATAGTTTTACAAGGATTATCATACAAAACTATACTCATCAGTGCGTCATACATAAGCTTTCACTCATACTTTCTTCTACAATCATGTTTTTAACAGCCTTCTACATCTTCAATCATTGCACTTGGGCATAATTTTATCACATTGTAATACATTAAAAGAAAAATTATAATTTAATAAATATCTTGAAATCGATAATATGATTACATAATACCAGAAATACAAACTTGATCAGGTAAAAATCAATTAAAAAGAATGAACTTCGATATACTTTATACAATGAACAGACTGTCATTTACATTAAAATCTCTCCATCCATCCAATCACTGACTAATATGTTAACTGAAAAACAATGGTATTCATGATCACCTGAAAATACCAATCTAATGTTTAAAATATGACAGAGTTAAAACAACTTTCTAGAGGAATAATTGACTACTGAAATTAATAATCAACAACTTCAACTAACAAGTTCTCTCTTATTTTGATATGAAATCACTCCTCAATTGTCAACTCCATCACTTAATATTCCATAGTAAATGCTATTTCTTTTGAATGGCAAGACTTCATCTGACTACCTCTAAAAATCAAGATTTGCTTACATAAACCATACTAATTGTTTTCACAATAATACTGTACAACTTATATTTTATCAATGCAGTGTACATGACTTGAAAATATTGCAAACACATTGCATTAATATTTCTTAAAAAATACTAACTAAATAATAAACTTTTGTGTAGAGTATACTATTACAAAAATAAAATATCCAACAAACACCTCTCAACTTGAACACCTGTAAGCCTATATATTTGACACATCCATAATGAATTCAGAAGCTTGGAAGGTAACAATACTACTGTTAGCATCTAGAGGAAAGTAGGAGGGAAAATCCATTATGTTGGGAATAAAAACATCTTCCTCAGTTATTTATTTTGCAATTATGGAACGTGTAGGGTGTTCCTGACATAAAGAGTAAGGGAATGAGAAATCAATGAGATGATTTTAACATAAGTAAACTCATGTTGGTGGGAACATATTTGTAAACAAGTCAATAATCAAATTAGTTGCCAGAAAATTGCACAAGCATGTCATTTCATTATTCATAGCATTGATTACAAATAGCTCTAAAAGTCCAATATATTACAGAATAAATGCTCCATATCATTCATAAATTCGATATTGTTCATTCCAACAGGTCAAACGTTCCATAGCGTTCATTCCAACATTTTCAAAATTATTCAGATCACTTCCATTTTATTTCTTTCCTTGAATAATGTAGACATAATGTATAAATATTTAAAATGCCAATTCAATTTTTTTCTCATTAGTTAGACTCTTCCTGACAAATTTTGGAGAACAACTGTTCCATTCGCATCCGTTTCGTCATTTGCATTGCATTCGTTCATTCACAATATTGCATTGCATTAAAAAAATACATCAATTTATTTAACACACTTACAAACTGGCAATCACCACATGTAACAATTTGTAATTTTGGAAGTTACTCTTCAATAAAATGATATCAATTAGACTCTTTAACAGTTACAATAAGACATATGCAGCTTGACATTTCCAATCTACAAGCATGAAATGGTTTTATATTTCTTTTACATTTAGATATTAAAAAATAAGGCCACTCAATCTTCCACTCTTAACATTAAAATCACATTACATTCTTCCATTTAGAAAACGGGAAAGAAAAAGAGAAAATAAAACTGGCAAATTAACAATTTTCTTTCTGACTTATTACCAAAAAGTTATACTTCTCTTCAAAGCTTATACATCGACTAAAGAACTATCAATTCTAAACACATTCAGTTCTTTGTGATACACCAGTCAATTCTAGAATATGATTAACTGGAATAATTAGATATTTAATTAACAAAGAAAAGTATAATTTCACACATTAAATTTCTTCTCTCATACTTTGATACTGACAAATTGTATCTTGTATTTAATACCCCACATCATGTATTTCAAATTGAAATTTCTAGTAAAAAGATCATGTATGATTTATTATGTGTGACTTACTAACCTTTAAAGTTGAGACTATATTCTTTTATTGTGCTGTTAACAATAAAATTATATATTTCATACTTTTCACAACTAATATTTAATACAAAGTACTTCCAGAAAACTTCTGCTTCTGGATTGAATGTGAACAATTTAGTTTCTTTCATTATAAACTGACATAAATCAAGTTTACACAGGTTGACATCAGCAGGGTTACTACTCTTATTGCTTATTACATTTATTCCACTTCACTTAAGTCTAGATAGAGAGAAGAGTTCTAAAATATATTCTTCTGATTCAGTTCTCACAAATCCCTTTGCAAATTATTTAATTGAATGCATTAACCCAAGAGCAGCAAGCTGGTAACTTCCATTCACCCAGTGGCGGGCCCAGGTTAAAGAGGGCCTTTTTCTAGGCTGAAGATTTTGCGATTGAAAGAATTGCGATCGTTAAGTTTTGTGATTGTCTATATAGTAATCAGAGACTGAGAAATATGAATTTGTAAAAGGATATTTTCATTATTTACGGTACTAATACTACTTGTGATTGTTAAAGGGGGCCTGGATAAAAGATTTGCATTCATTTCATTACTCAACAGCATTCACTAGTATGATCTTTTGCTCTCTCATTCCTGGAAAAGCCATAATACAATACATCACAGTATCTTTCTATTAACATCTGCTTGTGTCTGCAGTGTTTTCTGAAAGTCTACAATGTGTGAACAGAATTCACCATATGATGTAAGTGGCATGTAAGTAAAATAATTATGTGCAACTACTTTTTCTTATTGTTTATATTTCTATATAACCCAAATAATCACTTTAAAATGTAATATATGTTCTATCAGTATATGTCAACAACATTCACAGAGTATAATAAAATATGTTAAGTTTGACAATGAAGATGTGATCTATTCAGAATAGGTTACTAATTTCTTTAATTATTTCTTTGGTAGCCTTACTTAATGATTAATTTTTGCATTTAATGTTTTTGTAACATTTTGCAAATTATTAGTAATTCAAGATTTTTTGTTGTTTCCATTGGTAAAAAATAAAACAGATTCTATTTTAACTTAATTATTTCAATTATGATCTCAAAATTCAAAATAACCAAATGGTGAATGGAAATCACTGCATGCTCAGTAAGGTATGTGCAAAATGAACCTCCTTTTGAGTTAAAAATTTTATCTTATAGAAAAACCTTGTTTTCTAAATACCAAAGTGTTGCCATTACATCAAACATTGTCTCATATATAATGATTTACATTTTCTCATTCTGCTTAATTTATTTCAAGTCGCAGATGATAAAATATGGTATTTTAAATATTCATGAAACAAAACATAAAGTTTAGTGTTTAGGTATAAAGTTTGTTTTTTTTCTGCTGTAAAATTATGAAAATAGATGTTTGTTTCATAACAAAGAGATATAAAAGTGCAATTTACTGGAAGGAATAGAGAAGCTACGATCACAGCGGCAAGATTACAAATGTACAATGCAATAAAAGAAATAAACAACCAGAAAACCAGTTTTGATGGTTCAAATATTTTCTTTCATTAGAATAATTCAATAATTATCAAATATTATTTTACAGGCTACTTTCCATATTTTGTAATATCCCATATTGCCAACCAGTAACAACAGTGACACAACTCAAATTTTTTTTTGCAAATTTCAAGCCAGAAAAGTGTCATAAGTACATTTCCAATACTTTTTTCCGAGAGCAAAATGTGTCTACCAGTTTGGTAGTTTGAGACAACACTCACACCCTCTGATTTTGGTAAGAATACACATGTGCTATGAAAAGACTTGTCACAGGTAAGTGCTGCATCTTTAATGGTTCCTCTCTGAAGTAAATAAAATTTATATTCCTACATCTGAGCTGTGTTTGTGTTTTAAAATAATAAAAGTAATATTTTAATAATACACTTCCACATCACTGTTATTTTATTACTGCTTTAAGCAAATCATGGTTGTAAAAGAAGAAATGAATATTTTGACATGCATTTTTAAAAAATTAGTAAGAATGTTTAAAAAGCCACTTACGTCAACAACAAAAAAAGTCTCATTAGAATAAAATACGCTCTTTCCTAAACTTCTGATGACTAGGAATAATAAACCATTTTTTTAATAAAAAAACAAACATTAAGCAACCACCCCTCTAAAAGAACACTTTCTCATACAACTAAAGTGGCAAAATATATTTATTGATACAATAATTACATAATAATAAATTTAAATTGTAAAATTAAAAAGTAATTAAAAAAGACAGCATTAAAATTAACTTTTTCTAACAATGAAAATTATCATTAACAAAAAAATCGATAGAAATTAGCTTCTATTTTCTAAAATGAAGTAATCATTAACCAAAAACTTATTTTTTATAACATTTTTTTCAAACAAGATACAAACAAAAAGTATTTTTTGAACACAATTGAAGTCAATTCTTACATATCTCATTATATCTTACAATCTATCACAAGTTTCTTTGGATTTTCTTAAAAAAAGAACCTTTCAATTTTAATTTTTGCATTCTTTCTTCTTTCCGTAAGTTTTCAGGGGAGATTAACCCTTGTGGAGGTCCTTGGACCAGTCTTTATACACAGACCCTTGTAAAATGTTTCACCCTTATTCAAACCTGATTTTTGCTTAGGAATAGTGAAAAAAATCTAAAATTGATTTTCTAATCAGAAAGTGATATCCATTGGCATTCGTTAAGAAACAATTGCAATGTAAATTATACTTATTAAGAAAATTTTATCCTGTACTTAATTGAGAATACTGGAACTCTGTAATAAAAGATAAATCGCACAAGAGAACTACTCTGGTATTTCACATTTTCAGTTTTATACTAGAAATCACAAGAAATGAGATCTGCACAAAGAACTAAAGAATCTACGCTGAAAGCTTTAACTGGCAATTAGGAAAGATTTGAACTGCATTATAATTGTAATTACATAGTAATGAAGCAAAGATAACAATTACAAAATTAGTAAAAACAGAATATAATATTTTAACAAGCCACTTGAAAACATACCAATTGCACATTAATTTATTACTTAAAATAACCTTTCATGTCTTGCAGGAGAAGGAAAGTTTCTACAGTATAACAACTTGCACCAGGGACTACTAGCAATGAGAATATCGAATCGCCTCTTTATCAGACATATTCGTGACCTAAGGGAGTTTTGTGGACCACATTCTCGTATATAAAAATATACAACCGCTCTCGCCTATGGGTACAAGAGAGAATAAGTAGAATTTGAAGTCGTCTGAGTATACTCACCAAGAATAATCTGCTAAGTCATTCTCCTGTCACCATTAATCTATATCAGCTTTTAGTCCAGCAAGGTAGTGAACAACTGCTTTACACCACAAGGTAGAGCACGAGAAATATTGACTTGGAAGTTATCTTGGAAGAATGAATTTCAAATAAAAGTGTGAAGTGCACTTTATGGAATATTCACTATGAAAGAGATTTAAAGTAGGCAATTTGCCCCTCCGCCCTTCCCTCTTGGTATGTCCACAAGTCCATTAAGTAAAGTTCCTGTAGCGAGTTACAACTCTATCCTATTGTATTCAAATTGTTATAGTTGGTCTTATTCCCTATGAATATAAAACCTTTTTCCTTTCAGCTTCTGATTTTGCACACATATAGAACTCCTCCTCAGGTTCGTAAACCAAGTTTTATCCATACTCTATTTTACACAGTTACCTAGCAAATCAGTGTTACAAAAATGATGGAAAGTAACTGCAGGATATATTGTACGAAGAATTGTACACTATTTTTTATTGTAAATATGATCATATGACTACCAGTTTAAATTTAAGAAAATGTATTGTATTTAGTTAGGAAAAATAATTTTTGAATCAAGAAAATACGAATCTTACATTAATTAAAAGAGATTTAGAAATTAAAAACAAGAGATTTTTAAAAATTTAAACCATTTTTTTGAAAGTAACACAATTGAACTTTTCATTTATCTCTACTCTAAAACATGGGATTTTTGAGTTGTGTCATTATTCTTGCTGAGAGGCAATATCAATAATACCCTTACAAAAATATATACATTGTATTAAACAATATTTTAATATAAAAATATTCATGATTTAATTTTCCATTTAAAATCAAACAAAACTCAGCTAATGCAAGCTAAAAATGTGAGTTTTTATTTAATGATCCATAAACAAATTTAAAGAAATACTTTATTTCTATAAGTTGTAATATCACATGATACTGGATATATTATGAATATGTACTTTACATGTAGACTAATACACATGTGCAATATATTACACATACATATTCAAATTATACTTAGAACTAATATCTTCACAAGCAATATTTTCTCAAATATTTAAGTCTCTAAACATGTGATTCATTAACAAGCCTACAACTATTTGATTTTTTCAAACTCAAATAATCTTAATGTAATATTAGTAATATTCTACATGTCAAAAAATAACCATATTTTACAGAAATGAAAGAAGAAGAAAAAAGAAAAAAAAAAAAAAAAGAAAAAAAAAATTCCTTTGGCATATCTTTAAAATTTCAGCCTTTCTCAACAGATAAGTAAATGCCACACCTAAAAACTATAATACATGTACAACTTATAAATTTAATATGACTGTATCTGTCAACCCAGTGACTTCAAAGAAATGAGGTAATGTTCAATAAACCGTGTTCGGCCCCCTCAACAATAAAATTAATTGCTTTCAACACTACCAAAACTTCCTGTATCATTAGCAACAAATCTAAAAATGCTCTGAAAATGAATCAAAAAGCTTATTACAGTGAAACCTCAATAACTTGAATTCTTCAGTATCTTGAATGTTTTTAATTTTCCTTTACCATTCCTGTACATTGTTAATTACAATGTTAAGTTAAATAGGAACTAAAGTAAACTTCACTAGGAACATCCAAACATGGTTTACTTCTGTATATAGCAGAAAAGAATCATTACCATGTTAATTTTCTGAATATAAAACCTCTGTATTATTCATCTTGATATCTTAAAACGGTCGTTCAACCACTGGTGGATCCAAGGGAAGGAGGGGCATGTCACTCACTTCCAAAGGCCTACAGTTTTCATTTGTTACCTCCTTTTGGCAAAATTAATTTAAATATTTATCTTGGAATTAGGTAATTATTTAAAAAATAATATTGTATAGCATCATATATACACAATAATATAATACACAAATATACAATACATAACAAATATGTTTATTATTTAACAAAAATCTATAAGCCATCCCCCCTCCCAAATGATTGGCTGTATCCATCCTTGTGTTCAACTGGCGGCCCGACGTGCGATTTATTGTGGCCATGAAAAGTTATTAGTCAAAAGTGAAAGTCCCTTTCATCAATGTAGAGAGGACATTATGTGCATCGCGAATTGCTCTGCCAGGATCAACCTCCTTTAATGTAAAATAAGTTACATTTAGATTTAAGGATTCTTTTCTACTAAATTCAGATATTCAAAATCATCCCAAAGTGTTTCACTACATTATGCATGGTATTATCTGATATTACACATGGCTCCATCCTCACCCCCGTTTATAGAGTAGCCAGGTCAAGTGCCGAGAACAATGATGGGAAGTCAGATGCAAATTGTTGTGTAATGAAAATTTGGCTCGCAACCACATTAAAGTTTTTAGTTTTGGCCCTTGAGGCCTTGCAAGTTCGACACCTGTGTCTTAAAACATTCAATAAATTGAAACAGAGTTATTTTATTGTTTTTTTCCTCTCACCAATTTCAAGAGATTGAGGTTCCATTTCATTAAATTAAATTATTTTGTTTAAACAGTTTGTTTTATTGTAAATTCAATAAAATGGAGTTGTGTCTTCTTGGAAGAAGTTGTAGTTGTTTTCTTTCAACAAGTGAAAAAATGCAAACTGTTATCTTTACAATTAGCACCATAAAGTAGATCAACTGAAAATAGCTTGCTGATGGCAGATCATTAGCTCTAGAGCAGATATTTCATATGTCATCCCTGGTAATCCTCCACACTTGGAAATATCAGGTGCAGGCATTAAAGTTGGAGCAAACACTGTGCTCAAATTATGAGCGGTCATTTTATTAACATTATGCTGTTCCATCACTCTGAAACCCACAAAACATTTAAGGAAAAACTTAAAAAATATTTGTACATTGGTCTTCAATTTTCATTGAGTTTTGAATGTTACACTGTATACACTAAGATTAGTAATTGGATACAAAAATGTACTGAAATAAGAATTAAGTACAAGGATTGAGATAGAAAAGTGATTACGTCAGAGGGGGTTGGGGGAGGGGTAATAGTGTATTAGGATTGCCAGAGCAAGTGTTACAAAATGTCTTATTAAAACAAACAAACAAAAAGAAAACAAATAGGAATATTACTGCTGAAAAAATGAAAGAAACCTTAAGTCTACTAAATTATTTTTCAATACCCAATTTCCATAACTCCTGTTTTAACATTATTTTCTCAATACATTCCTTGTTATATAAAAACATTAAATTAAATATTTGCAGCAATTTCCTTCAATATATCATTGAACATTATAAAAACAGTTAAAAATATCCAAAATCATTTACCATTAAATAATATTACAAAATTTAAAGAAATTTTCAGAATTTTTAAGGGAAATCGATATTGCAATTGTCATAGATTATATTATATCCATAAAATAAAGCTAGTATTGACTAGATACCTGAATAAATGTTCCATTAGAAACTTCAAAGTGTTGAAATGAGCTGTTGGTAGTAATGTTAAAGCATCCTTAATACCAGCAATTTGTTCGTGCAGTGCCCGGTGCTCTAAAAGATAATAGAATATTAACAGCAAAATTACTTTTTATCTTTATGGTATATATCTATTCTATCAATTTCATTAAAAAGTAATGAAAGATTTATGATATTTTATGTGTTTAATGTAAAATTATTTTTTTAAACATGTACATACTAAAAAAAAAATCATAATTAATTCATAATCAGTATATAACACCAGTTTTCTTCAAGGTTATTGCAATAAAAGAAACCCCATTAACATGAGAATGAAAATAATAAAAAAGTAATCCCTTACGATTTCATATGAGAAAATATATTGAATATTTCTGTCAATATAAAAACATTATAGTAAAATTATAGTTACTACAAGAAAATTAATCAATTTAAAAAAATCTATTATTAGTATGTACAGTCTACTTAATTAAAACTTAGATAATAATAACAATAACCACAACAACAACAACAACAACAATAATAATAATAATAATAATAATAATAATAATAATAATAATAATAACTGAATAAAGTGAAAGTTCTTTTAAGTAGTGAATTTGTTTTCAGCATGGAGCTAAGTTCAGAGCATTTTCATGCCATGATCTTCAATGACTTTAAAGTTGAGGTGAGTGCTAAAGAATTCATCATCCGCTCAGTTCCTTCTTTCTTATTCATCTGATCATTTTTCAAATTTATCATCAGAGACATGGTGGATATTGATGGCATTTCAAATTTAAGACAGCCTTCTAGTCTACCAACAGCTAAGATGGAAGAAACATCTTGGCCATTTGAATGACATAGGATGTTCAATATTGCACTTAGCAGATTGAGCAGGCCATAGGTATTGGTTGCAGACCTTTGATTCTCTGAAGTGGCATAAATTTAGTTCAATGAATTAGGAAGGTCAGTAATCAAAGGATCCCAAATCTTCTGATCCAAACGAAAAGCAAGTCATGTGAACTGATGCTAAGATTTCAAAAATAACATGAAAGACAAATGTTTGATGTAACTTGAGACAAAATCATGGACACAACAATTTGATCCTGACAAACAATCAAGATCATCAGACTTCCTGATTAGAATTTACTAACAAAAGGGAAACGACTGCAACACACTACAAAGAAAATTACTTCTTTGGTTTTTGCCAATTAATTGCTGGAATGGAGGAACAAAAACAAGTGGCACTGCATTGCTTTGATCTTAAAGTATTCATGAACTTTCAAAAGGAAAATGAAAGAAATGATTTTGTGGTCTGCTTCATCATCATGAGCTATGAGCTTGCTCACACAGCATTTTTCTAGTCCATTCTGCCGGTAAAGAAGATAACATGATGGTCGAAACATCAACATTACAGCTTTTGATGGAGTGTCACCCAGACAGTCGAGAGCATTCACTATTTCTAAGTTTCACAATCTGACCTAAACATAATTCACCTGACTACTTTATTTCAAACTTATTAAACGTAACTTTATTTCAAAAGCAACAGAGCCATCAGAGGTTGCCACAAACTGCAGAACACGTTCTGCCTACCAACAGCTGCTTTGGCAATTTCCAAAACAATGGCATGCAACATTTCAGAAATGATTTGAAAGTTTGGTCCGCTGCATACAAACTGAGAAAGTTTACTTTGAGAAAAAACTAGTACAAAAACATGTATTAATTTCTAAATACAAAAGAAAGAAGAAAAATATTTTTTTTTTGTTTATTACCAAATTATTATGAAATTGTACTTATACTTCTAGTAATTTTTGAACTTACAGAATGTATTTTATGAACTTACGTGTGGCAGCAATTAATGCAGGATGAGTTTCAAATGTTATCAACGGAATGGGCAATAAACGGAGATACAACTTTAATGTACCTGCTATTACATTGATATTTTCATATGCTTCTGGACTCAAATCTGCATTTTCCCCATCTGCAGAAACATAATTCAATCACTTTCACAATGCTTCTGATCACAATTCTTAACACATTAATAATGCTCAATTTAAATATTATTAAAAAGCTTCTGTAAACTAAAACCTCGATCCAAGGCCATCTTCAAAGATTCGATCTCCTCTGCAAAACCAGACACTCTGTAAAGACCTTCAGCATCTACACCACGATGTTCAATTTCTGCTATACATTTGTCAACCACAAATGGCCGACAAGTTCTATGAGCCCGAACAAGAGTGGTAAGATCAATACCAAATACACCACGAATGTGTTTCAAATCTGGGCAACAATCTCGGGGCACTTTTTCAGAACATTTTGTATGAGCACTAAATCCACAATCTAAAACATGGAAAAACAGTATTTCTTCATTAGAGTCCTCATTCTGACTACCTAGAATATTTTTTCCAACACACTTACCATCACACTTAACACCCTGAGCAGTAAAACCCCATAAAAAATTGCCACAGAATTCACACCAGTTAAGTCCTTTAAAAGTATGAATCTTAAAAGCATGTGGTTTATCATACTCTACAATTTCTTCTTCTGGAGGTTCAGTACGATCTGTGTGGTCACGTTCACTACAAACAAATGCAGCACTTGCTGCTTGAACATCGTATTTCCGAGAATTTTGTCTACTGATAGCACGCTTTAATTTTAATTTGTTTAAGGTCATATATGGGCTTTTCTCATAGCAATCAAATCTTTCCATGATTTCAAGAAATGGAGCAGCATGTTCATCAAAATACAAGGTGACAAGCCCATCAGCCACCAATTCATACACTGTATCAAATCTCTTTCCTGTATCTTTGACATAATGTTGTCCATCATAAAATAATTTATAGTGCTTAAGTTTATCATTAAATCTGCAAAAACAAAACATAATAAAATATGAAATAATCATTGCGCGTTGAGCATGCTGCAAGATATTCAATTAATTTTGTACCTGAATGTAAGAGTATAAAAATCATGACTTCCACAACTCTGACGTACAATGTATGCTCCCTCTTCTGTCACTACATTTGCTGCATGAGTATGAGATAAAATTCCATGAAACTCTGATCCATAAAAAGAAGGACGTGAGGGAACAGGCTTGGTGCAAACCACAGGCTTTGGGCGTGGTGCTTCCTGTTGAAGACGATACACTACAAAATCAAAATAAAAGCAAGTTCAGCTTCAAATTTATAAAAAATTATAGAAAACTTTCAAGTGAATCTCTTACAATTTGGATTCCACACATATCTCGTTGGTGACACTGAATATTCCTTGTTTAGTACAACATCTGTCTGTAATGGCAGATTCATGTTGTGTGTTATTGTTTCTACCAAAACAATTACTCAAAAAAATTGACAATTCATATATGCCTCGTTACCAAAAATCTAAATATCGGAAGATCTTGACACTTGTTCGCGACGGAAACTTCATACATGCATTCATTAAGAACACTAATTGGTAACAGACTAACACACAATTAACATTTCAGGATGTCACTGCCTAAAACTCGTTCTGTATATGTTGTCATAAATTACAATCTTTTGTTTCACGTCTCGCGAAAACAAAGTAACAAGACAATTTTGTATTGAGATGCGCCCTGTTAAATTTATTTTGCATTATTGCAATACCAACACTTATGTCGAAGTATTCAGCCGTATATAGGTTTATAAATGACAGAAAGCAACAGGATGGACAATTGAAAATCGTACCGTAATGGGCGTACCGGATGTACAATATACGACAGAATTCCTTCTGAAATATTAATTAAATTTTCGTTTCCAATGTATTTGAAGTGTACATTTTCATTAATAACCAATTTTACGTTTATGTAATAATTATTTTAATGATTATCATCATTTTCTTGTAAAAAGTGAACACAAAAATATGACTCCTCAGTACATTCCCCCCACTTCTCTCGCTGTCGCCCCTGTCGACCTGTGTGTCCGTATCCACCATTCTCGATTCTCTTATTGCGTGGTTGTGTGGCTTGAATTGATTAAATCGCTCCGTTAATATCTTGGGTTATCCAAGACAGATTTTCGTGTGCCCACAAGTAAAAAGCAATCGCTTTCAATCATGCAGGGCATGAGCTTTTCCAGTCTTAAGAGGCATCCAGCGGTATGTGTTCGAGAAAATGATTAAGTAATGAATCAGTCTTCGCTGTGAATACTTACTGAATGCTCTATTATGACTATTTGTTTATTACAGCTGATTCCATTGTATGTTTGCGTTGGAACGGGTTGTATTGGCGCAGTTTTTTACACCTTGAGATTGGCCACTCGTAATCCTGACGTGTCTTGGAACAAAAGTTCGAATCCTGAACCATGGAATGAATATTCCAACAAGCAGTATAAGGTAAGCCCGTGGAAATGAGGTGGAGGTAGGTTAAATATTATTATTGTGATATAATTTCTTTTTGTTTCAGTTTTACTCGCCTGTGAGGGACTACTCAAAAATAGAGAGTCCTGCCCCCAAGTATTGAAGTTTCAATGTTAGGGATATAAATTAGGAACATGAAACGGTGACAATATAGAAAGAATCTCTGTATCAAATACTAAGTCAAAGATGTTGCTCGTAGATTTTTTCGTTGTATGATTTACAAATGTACTTGTATTCGAATCTGTACCTGGTAATAAATAAACCATATGATTTGAATGCCTTCACATAATACCCATATGTTAATTAATGTACTTAAAACCTTAACCTTTAGAGAAAATGTGTGCTCTCCCTGGATCCACCACTGTTGCAAGGTGTTTGCCATTTGAATTTTGAAAAATATTTAAAATTAAATGTAATTTATACACAATGTTACTCATAAAATTTTATTCTTCAACGATTTAAAAACTTGTAATAAATTAAAATGTGATAGTGTGACAAACATACTTTCAGGAAGGTAAATTAATTGTGGTGAGACTAGATTAGTTTCCAGTGTATCCATTTCATCAAGTAATTAGTACTCTAATTTCATAAAGAAATTTTTGTTTGATACAGAATAATTCTTATGTTTAAAAGACAATTTCTATCTTAAACTGTAACAAGACATCTAATCTTAACATTAACTCTCTTAGCAATCTGGTTTCTAACATGATTTAAAATGTTAAAAAGATCAGATGCACAATTTTTTTGGACAATCAAGTAATTGTTAACCAAAGTTATTTCTTTTTTGCCTTCATTTTACTTACATATGTCTAACTTGCTTTAGAGTTTAAACTCAAACCTCTTATCTACTTGATTTTCAGGGATACTTTTATTGATATTTTTTCAACTTTCTTTTAAATTTTTAATGTGTTGATGGAATGTTGTTTTCTTCTTCCATACATTAACATTCTTTTGTTACTTTTTTATGTTAATGACCTTTTCAGAGAAATGAACAATACAAGAAGTCTCTTTTGCAAATTACACTGCTATCTGATAAAAAGAATCGATGAAGGGGATATTGAAAAAATTGAATCCAAAATTAACTTTTTTGAAGTGATCATCTAACTTTCAATATATACTTAAAAAACAATGTAGTAAATTGTTTATTGAAAATACATTCTCTCTGGGTAGGCATTGTTAGTCTAGAAATCTAATGAGTAACTAACCAAATACTTTCTATTTAAAATAGAAAGATCATATGAAATTAGTAGAGTAATAGATTTTGGTTAGAATTTGGTAGGCCTACATTAAGAATTTTACAAATTGAACCAGCTACTAAATACTAAAATTAATAATGTATTGTGCTTTATTTTGGTCAACTATTGTCTGTTGTATTGGTAGGCTAGTTTTTTGGTGATACCCTCAAACAATTATGTAACAACAAAAAATTATTTAAAAAATGTTTTCCTTAGAAAAACTATTAAAAGAAAAACAAATTAGACTTGTCTTTCTTGGGAAATTGCTTATAAATAATTTTACAAAACTTGTATTAAGAGAAATATCTAGTAGTTTATAAATCACAAAAATTAATATAAAAACAAAATAATCTTCCCATAAATAAAAAATATTGCATCGAAGAAAACAAAAACATTTTGAAATAGACACGGACTAGATCAAATCTTTTTTCCTGGCTTCTAATAAATTGTGCTGAAAAATTGTTTTTTACTTTCTATTAAGTTTTTATTAATAAATATGTAATGGACTACTTCAAATATTTCAGGTGTTCATATTATAATTCCTTAATGAAATATTATTTTATTCCCAAGTCACATGAATCTTTATGGTGTTTATAATATGTTAAAACAAAAGCCTATCAAGACTACTGTGGCTTTATCATTAGTATCATAAAATTCTTTCTCCCCCTGTGTAATCATAATCAAATATATTACACTTTTAGATGATTAAACAAGACATTTTTGTGAAAGTTTCAATTGATAAATAGTACACTCTTTTATACCAGCCTTCAAAATCACTAAGTCACAAATATTGCTAGCAGAGTAGCTTCAAAGGAAGAGAAATCATACTCAGAGTGGTTATATGTTCAATGATTTTTTTAAAATTCCAGTCCTTCTGATGACAGCAGTTAATTTTGGTCCAAATTGTACTCTGGACAGTTAAAAAAAAATTATTTACTGTAAAAAAGTGTTACAGAACACTTATCCCAAAATAAAAGTACCTATAACGTATTTTTATTAACTGCAAATCAGATAAGTAATTTTCATCAAAACAGTCTTCCTTATGTGCAGAATCGGACATTAACATTTTGTTTCTGAAGGTGTTGCAAAACATTTGTTAGTAGAATAAGAATTACAAATTAATTTTTTTTCTCCATTAGAATAAGATTTTCCCTTATACTTTTCACCAACTGAAAAACTTGTATTCTGTTTAAATTGTACAATTGAATAAGGAAAGATCAGGATTTCTAAATATCATAATTCATTATTATACCACAAACGTCCTTTATTACAAAAACATTATGGTGCATGATTAGCAGCAATGAATTTACATAATATTTTTATAATATAAAAATACATGACATGTAGAAAAATTATAACAACAATAGATACAATTTAGACTCACTCAACATCTGAATCTTCATTTTCTGCTTTTTTAAGTAATTTCCACTGTTCTGCAGCTTTCAGAGCTTCCATAGCTATTTCACGTATTTTGGTCCGATCCACTTCTTCATCTTTGACCATTGTAAGGGCTAGCAGAATCTCTATAATGTCCGTGTCAGCTAACCGTTCTGCAACTTCTTTACTACTTTGCATCATATTGCACACAACTGCAACACCACGATGCTGAATATCCTTATCATCGTTGGCAAGAATTATACGTAATGAATCATGCCAGGTTGATGCTTCAAAAACTTTCTTGCATATTTTCTTGCTTGTAGAGGTCATTATGGCTAGAGCACCTGCAGCAGCTTTTACTGTGTCTACATCCTCTTCACCACACAATAAAACAAGGAATTTTGCACGGTCGTTACCAGCTTCATATATTTGAACAACTTCTTCTGACATAGCCAAGTTTGTTATTACTTGAGTGGCTGCCCGACGGAGCATTTCGTGTTCTTCATACATGTATGATTCAATTTTTGGAACTCCTCCTTCCTTCACTATTCTTTTTCTTACAGTTTCATTCATTCCTGCTAAATTGCAGAGGGCTAGGAGCGCTTCAAAATTTTCAAGTCCTGAGCACTCACAATGCAAAAGTGTCAGTAGAGGACGCACTACTTCCAAACATCTTTGACCAGGAAACGCTACTTCTGGATTAATTGTTATACCAATACGAGCCAATGCCTGGGCAGCCTGCTTTTTACCTTTATCTGTTCCATCAAGTGCCATTTTCAAAAGTACTTTTGCTCCACCTTGTTGCACAACGATCCCTCGAAGATCTTGCAGTGAACATAAGGCATTGAACACCCTACTTATTAACTCTTTGCTATTAGCACTCTCTGTTTTTGACAAAGCTACTAACGCACTAGTAACTCCTTCTTTAGCTAGTACTTCCAATCGTTTGTTGACAAAGTCTGGATCATCCAATTCATGATCTTGAGGAATATGATGTTTCGCAAACTTTGCTAATTCAATCATTTCAGGAATTACCTCTTGTTTGTCATATGCATTGGCTAAATTCACTAAAGTAGTTACAACGCCATACACAGCAGATTGATTACCACTTCGAGCCAGTTCCATCATTGACTGAATTGCCTTCCGATCTTCTATCAGTTTTTCTTTCACATCTGCATCAAGAGTTAAGTACGATAAACCTTCAACAGCCCACCGTCTCATATCTTGATCTTTAGATGGATTAATGAGGAAACGACGACAAGCTTCAGCCAGTTTCGCTGTAGATCCCTCAGCAAAAGGCCTTATTGATGCATCTGTTCCTCCACTACTCCCTAGTTTACATAAACCAACCAGGGCACGAACTCTAATTCCATCATCTTTAGACTGATACAATTTTTTTAGTATGTTGACACCTTGGGAAATTATTGCTTTGACCTTATCTTTTTTGGAAGCAGCTGCAATTATACACTCGCATGCAACTTTTTGTTGTAACACATCATCAGTTCCAGCCATGACCAATATCATTTCCATGATTCCCTCTTTGGCAAGGACAGTATTACCAATATCCAGTGGGCCAAGCAAAAGTGTAGTCATAGCAACGACCACACGAACTTTAGATTCAATATCCGGTGTTAATAATTTATCCTTTACAAACTCACTTACATTATTTAAGTATCTTTCCTTGGCCTGGTCGTAGTACATGTTTTCATATATTCGAGCCAAACAAACTGATACAATTGTACGAGTTGAATCTGTGACCTCCATTGCAGATTCATACTTATATTCTTGCAGTTCACTAGCTACTTCCATAAGACGTTGTAAACCTTTAATTTCTACAAGTCGTTCAGCCCAGTCCAAGGCAGTGTAGTGAACATTGCGAGTAATTAATTCCAAAACAGCATTTCTTGCCAGACCTGATATTATGCGACTTGTTGTTGAGTATAACAAACATGATAACAAAGTATCTATTAAAACTTTATTTTCTGCAACTTTTTCTGGATCTGGTTTACTGTCAGGCTTATTTTCCATTCCTGACAGAGCATTCAAAATTGTTTGGATACAATATTGAGCTGCATTTACTTGATCTTCTTTTGGACTATTCAGTACTTCCAGAAACCATGGCATACCTGCTTCTGAAATCACATCCTTGGTACGTGTAACATTATTTAAACAAAGCTCACTGATAACTCTAATAGCATTAATAATTATTTCATCTTTCTTTTCAAACTTGAGCAAGCGGACTACTCGAGGCACTACTCCTTCATTAAACATCATTTCTGCCCCTGCACGTTCTCGAGAGAGCACTACTAAATTTTTAATGGCCGTTTCCCTTTTTTCATTTTCTGCTTCCATATCAAATACAATTTCGCACATCTGCTTCACCTTATTGCTTGTCTGAGCATTTTCTGTCAATCTCTGCTGAACAATTTGATGAAGTCGCTGCAACACAGGTTGTATGGCCTTGTTTGCAGGATCAACAGAAAGAACTTGTCTTGCATCACGATAAGCTTCTTCATATCTTTCCAAATTGTCCAAAGCTTGACATCTTCGGAAGAGGGCTTTAGGATCATTAGGCGAAATTTCAAGGGCTGCAGAACAGTCATCATATGCTTTTTGATATTCTAGTTTTTTCAAAAATGCTGCAGCACGGTTCTTTAAATACACTGCCTTATCACTGTTATCTGCTTTAGATGCTTTAATAGCTTTACTGTAACACACAATTGCCTTATCCCATTCTCCTTCTTTAAATGCAATATTTCCTTGTTCTTTCCATTGCTCTGGTTCTTCGATCACAGTTTCTTCAGATTTCGTCATTTTAACACTGTCACTTGCCTCAATTCAATGCCTCTCCACTCTCGAACCTAGAGCTTTTATACTGAATCAAAAACAGCGGGGTCGCACTGTAAATTGCATCATATGTGTCCCGATATGACCGAGAATTGATGTTGCTAGAAACTTCTCGTTTCACAGGGAACTGCGATAGAATCTATTTCGGAGCACACCTTCAAGACTCTTCTGGACCAACAGTAACCTGTATTTATAAATAGACGACAATATAATTCAACACTAATCTTACTCGATTTCGTATTGGCATATTGAAATATTACTAGAAAACACGTTTTTCAGGACTTTCTAGTGTCTGTAGTAATAAGTAATCATCTGCTTTTTGGATTCAGGTTTTAAATGGACATTAATCGGAACACTTCTTTTCAAGCACAAGTGCCGCTGTTGACACACAGGTTAAGTTATCAATAAAACTATAATCTCGTCTTTAGTATATCTCATATTTTTCGATATAAATTATTAAAGTGATGAAAATATTTGCTCGTAATCCTTCAAATATAAAAACTCAATGCAAAATAACGCACACGTGTGCATTATGAGGTCAAGCACAAGTGGTCAAGCCTTTGACAACTGGCCCAAGTGAGTACAGCCACAAATGGGAAAGTTCTTTCATTTCATACTTCAGGCTTTTGGGGCTAAACCTTATTTAAAAAGTTCCGTTGCGCAAGGGAACAAAAAATACGCACTATACTACTTATAGAGATTAATGAGGCCACACGGAGCTGGAGAGACGCTCTTTCGGCTTTCAGCTCTTAGTTCTTCTGTCACACAGTGTTTAGAGACGTGCCACGCCTACATCTCAATCTGCCAATGTACACGAAACAAATTTTGTAGTACATGCACACTACGCATTGTATAGAATGAATCAATGTACATATTCTCAAAAAATGTGCTAATAAAACAGTACATAATTTATGTTTATTGTAATATAAAAAACTCACATAAATCGTTGTTTGAATGTTTAAATTTCATTTCATTCCGTAAGGTTTGTCACACATGCTTCGCAACAGCATTTGAAGAGGTATCCCAGAAGAAAAACCTAACCTCGAAGAAAAATACGAATTTACATATGATCACAGATCACTCTTACATCATATCGGCTCTATTCAGGTGTCCGAGCCACATAGGTTGCCACATAGTCGCGTAATATACTTTGAAATGGCCTGTTAATTAAAACTATCTAAGACTGCACTTCATGCTTGCTTCCTAAATATCATAAAGCCGAATTATATTTACTGTCATCAATTAGCATGTCCATATATTGGGAAGAATTTTATTCCACCCATGCCGCTCCCGCCGATTTTGGAGACAACAAAGCACGAATGGAAGAGTTCACAGCACGCCATCTCGCGAAGATGGGGAAAATTGCTTTAATAACGGTACTCATTTTAAATATTTTATTCCATTTAATATGATTACACATCTTGCACTTCAGATGAAGCACCCGCCCCTTTTTCAATTACTTTAAGTTCTGTCCACTTCTGATTAAATAATGCATTGCAGTCAGGTGGAACTACTGTGCCACTGGAACACAACACGGTCAGATTTGTGGACAATTTCAGTGCAGGAACCAGAGGATCTGCTTCTGCAGAATATTTTCTCCAAGAAGATTATGCTGTCATATTCTTATACAGGTAAAAAAAAAAAAAAAACTGCACCGTGTATAATGTCAATAAATTAATAATTTTCGATCATTTGTAGGTTTAAATCTCTTGAGCCATTTGTGCGTCATTTCATGGGACAGAAATTCCTTGATCTACTAGAAATAACTAAAAATGAAGGAGCTTCATCAATTCAAGGTATATTACAATATCCATAACATATAATACCTTCAATAAAATCGCACTTGAGCCAAAATTGTCACTTCTTTGCAGTCAAAACAAATGTCACAGAGGAGGTGTTACCAATTTTGCAGCAGTACCAAGCAGTGAAAAAGTCCCAGCAATTGCTTTGTGTAGGGTTCACATCTCTTGCTGATTACTTATGGCTTCTACGTGCTGCTTGTGAACTATTGACTCCATTCAAGACTCGTGCTCTTCTATATCTTGCAGCAGCTGTATCCGATTTTTATATCCCGTCTCATCAGATGGTAAATAATCATGTAACATATGACTTGAAAAGACCATAGTTCTGAATATAATTCTGGTAACATTTTAGCCCACTCACAAAATGCAATCTGATTCTGGACCACCAACAATTTCGTTGCAACTTGTCCCCAAAATGCTGAAACCATTGGTGAGTTTATGGGTGCCTGAAGCATTTGTTGTTTCCTTCAAATTGGAAACTGATGAGACGATATTAATAAGTAAAGCTCGAGGGGCACTGGAGAAATATAATCATAAGGTCAGTAAGTATGGAAATTTACATATTTATGTTGTATTGAACATGAAATTTGAACTTTCTCTACCTTTCCCAGATGGTTATTGCTAATATACTACAAACAAGAAAGCAGAAAGTTGTAGTTGTAACATCAAATACAGTTACAGAACTATTACTCACACCAGAAGAAATTCAATCTGATCTAGAAATTGAAGAAAAGATTGTTAAATTTGTGACTAAAAGTCATGCTGTATTTTGTTCACCTTGATATAAATTACAGCTGTTTATATAAGGACTAGTTAGACAATTCTGAAGAACTTACGTCTGTAAATTGGAATCACAATGTTGCACACTTAAAATTTTAATTTTTTAATAAATGAATTTGAATATTTTTAATGCAGTTGTTTATTCATGTTTTAACCCAAATCAACTCTTCTTGGACAGCAACTTAAAGATGACTCGAGTGCTAAAACCGTATTCCAAAATTTTGAATATTAATTGTATCTTTATCAACTTCTAGCTGAAGTATCATACTTTGCCTAGATGTTTATAGAAATAGTAATCATAACCAAACATTAGTCAGGAAAAGGAATGGATTCAATGTAAGGTATATTCTCTTCCTTCCCTGCCCAGCCTTATCCCACCTATTTAACTTAACCCTCAACCTCCTACTTTGTCCACCCAGTTTTACAATTTGATCAGGCCCAGACTGCAATGGACTATAACTGGTGTGGGCAGCTGGAAACAGATGCATTGTTGCACACTCTTAGCAAATTTCCAATAATTTTGAGCTCCCAATTATGCTATTGTAAACATTGAAATACGTTTTCTTGGAAGTTTTTAATGGGCTTTCAGAAACTGAATTAATTTCTGTGTCTTTTCTCGTTTTGAAGACCACACACACGATATGTAAGTTCAGAAAAAACTAATTTGCTTCCTTGCTTATATGTTGTTTTTTTTTAGCTGAAGTTATGTCCAGGAACACACACACCACCTTCTAGTGAGTGATCAAAATCAACACAACAATCAATGTTCCACAAATTACCCCCAGAGACAATCATAAAAAGAAATACTGAATACGCATATAGGATTATTAAAAAGGCAGTTATTTATCACAAACATTCCATTTTTATTTAGTAGATTGTGCCTAACAAGGTGGTGAGTATGCTACAAGTGGAATCGACATTTCTGGAGCCGATATTCTAGTTACGTATGATGTGGGCGTTGGATTTTTCATATCTCCGTGTACCAAAAGTGAACCTCAGTGAAAGTAAAAAGCAATCTTGTGAATTCAAGCAAGTTGTAGACCTACCCTAATACAATTTTTTTAAATGTACTTTGTGTTTCTTTCAACTAATATATCCTCTCCATTTCATCTATAATTATGCTTCATGATCCCCCCCCTACCCTCTATCATGTAAAAGGCCATCACGTAATCAACCATCATTAACATTTGCACAGGACAGGGGAGACACAAACCTGTCGCATACACTCAATTATTACATCCAGCATTGGTCACATTTCTCAAAGCCTGTTATTTTCTTTATAAATACGCTCCAAAATTGCTCAAGTTAAAATAATGCAAACAAAGCATAAAGCTGTTAAGAGCACTAGTTCCTTTCCTTACGACAGTCAGCATTTGCAGGTGATACAGTTGCATTGCAATTCAAACCATTTTCTATTTCAACAATCATTAAACAGTATTTTAATGATTAAAATATGAACAATTGAAGACAGAAAAGAAGAAAAATTCAATTCAAATTTCATTCATTATATCACATTTGTAATAGTGCTTTAATGTTTTTCATGATTCAACTTGAACAAAAAAAATCATTAATACCCTATTTACCCAAATATAAGTAGATTCTGAATGTAAGACAATCCCCTGATTTTGAAGATTCTTTCTAAGAATATTTAGTTTTAAACTAATTCTTACTATTTAGTCAAAATAAAATTGTCTTATTGACTAGAAAATTGCCTCTGATAAGAGGGGGTGGCATTTAATGAAATGTAATCTTATATCTTTTCACTTTAAAACAATGCCATTTAGCATAGAAATTAATTTTATGACAAAACAAAATGACCCGTTTTTATGCATTTTTCGTCAATTTCTACTAGTCATCTTTTACGTCCTTATTAATGCATTTTTTGCTGATTTCATTGATTTTAACGGTTCTTGCTTCAAACAATATTTACATGATGCAACAAAAGTTCACCATAGAATTCCTGAGTAGCCTATTCAATTTCTTCACTCATCTATTGTAATGTCCACCATTGTATTATGTAATTAAGGTTTTTGTGAACCTATCAGTGTCCATTGTCAGTTCGGCTGATTTTCGATAAATGAAGGCAGAGAATTCCTCTTAAAGAACAGTCAAAACCAAACGTTTGTAAGCAGAGTTCACTTGAGCAAAAGGAAGAGGCCTCTATCACATCAGTAACATATCCAACAGCTTGAGTTCATCCAAAGTGTTTTTCATCAATGTTCTTTGTTTTGAGGGTATTTTTGAAACATTTTATTGTTTTGGCAATATTTTAAGTCATCAAATCTACCCCTACTGATGACAATATAAAGACTTATTGCTGATCTACCACTTTCTTGTTCTGTAAAATCATAATCATGGTTTTTGTCACTACCCTCACCTTTACATTAATCAAGGTTTCTTTCATATTGGTCCTCCTTCCATCTGATTTTTTAAGCCTCTCAAAGGTTTTCACATTGAATGTGCAGTGTTCTTAGACTTATCAGTCACCAACTAAAATCTTTGCATTCGTTTTAACATTACGATTCATTTGATAAAATGCAATTTGTTTGAAATTCTCTTCTCACCGGTCCATTCAAAATTATCTGAATTACCCTGCAAATTCACAGTGGATGCTAAGAATCCATCCGTGAATATAATTATCGTAAATACATGCAACATTTTGTAGTTTGTTACACCAATATTTACAAGTTTCATGACATGTAATGGCTATGTTAAACTTCAACACTCTCAGACTAGGCTTAATCTGCGAATATAAGACAACCCCACATTTTTCAACTGCGATACATTGTCACTTTCATTGAAAAACTAAGCAAGAGTGAGAAATGATTTCCAAGGGACTCCAAACAATTTTCAGAACCCAAATACTTATCTTTGAAGGAAGTTAACTACTGTAGCCTTCTCCTAAAAGGACATGCAAGACATTAATGTCAGCTGGTGGACTGTACCGTGATAAGTTTTATCCAATCAGACATCGCTATGGTGACATTTAATCTCTCAAATAGATGAAACTCAACAGCTGATACCTGCCATGGGCAGTTGGAAAAATCAGCAGTATAACTTAGGGTATAACCATAATTGCCAAATTAACACTAATTCATACAATTTAATTTTATACTCTGGTTCAGGACAGGAACCCAAGGACAATTACAAAAAAAATTACATCAAGGAAAAGTTTATACGATTTATTAGCATTTCCACTCAACCAAACATAGTCCAGAAAATTGCTATTTTTATAATTAACGTTTCCTGCGCAGCTGCAGTGTGTTTCGCCGCTTCCAGCAAGCTCTTCTTGAACCACCAATTGTCTGACTGAATCGGTGTCCCTTTCCTAGACCTCTTGACTTTCTACCAGCAGAGGTCTTGCCACGCATCTCACGGTGTTTATGAACAGCCTGGCAAATCCAATTGGCCTTGGGATCACGACGAATGCCCTACAATGATTGGGATAGAAACCATTACTCTTGAACATATACACATTCTACTGAATATATCAAATAGGTGAAATTTTGATTGAATACTACTATTCACAAAAAACAATTCATATAGCTATCTTGATATTCAGCACAAACCCGTACCAGCAATCTAGGTCTAGAGTTTATGTAAGCTCACGTTCCTTTTGTAATACATACTATCATACTTCATTGAAGTATTCCATTAGATGTTTTAAAAAAAGGAATATTGCAGGCTCTAAAATGTGAAAATTAATTGAAGGATGTGGATACCTTCCATTCAAATCTTATCTTCAATGTGCAATATAGGGTTGGGCTATTTAATGTGAAACAGCAAAATTCATAGTCAAACATCAATTTCTTATTGAAGGAGAAAGGTTAAATATCTCTACTTGCCACATGTTACAGATAGTTCTATATCTCCCATATTTTATCTGAACAGGGATAGAACTAACAAGTACACCATCCGCACCAGTCAGATGGAGAGGTGGCTAATAACATATTTACCCTTGAGTCGTCCTGTACAAATTACATCTAGACTAGTCATTTTTTTGAACCAATGAAAAATGATGCAAAAATAAATAAAACATACTTAATTGATGTAATAATAACAAATTTAATTTAATTGCATAGGTGAACTACGTAAGAACCATTGCACATTGCACTAGTGCCATCACATGGCAGGAATATGTGAAGCAGGAGAGTGATTGCACTTATTTATCATGCTTCATCCCCATATGTGGGAATGACAACCAACGAAATGTATGCTAATTTTTAAAAATTTTAATGCAACTATTATGTTAGCAACAATGAAAAGAGATAAAAAAAAAAAAAAAAAGTTATAGTACCTTATGAGCCGGATCAATTAGAATAACCTCGAAGTACTTGTAGGTAGCATCTTGGGCAACCCAGTAGGAATTTAGAACTCTCAGGCCTCCACAACGCCTGCCAACACGTTCCTGAAAGAATCACTTTCATGAATTCAATGGAGAAACAAAAACATGAAAGATGTTTCACAGAAGCAGCATCAGACATCCAAGGAAGATAAAAAAATCATCATATTCAACAAATGATTGTCATCATATAAAGTCAGTCTAGAGATTATATACAAGGGAAAATTACATTAAGTTAAGAAACTAGCTAAATAAATATACTGTTATTATATATATATATATATATATATATATATATATATATATATATATATATAAATAAATAAATAAAACCTATGATATATATCATAGTACAATAGAATCTGTTATAGCCTGTTTCACCAGTTCTCAATAAAGTTACAATTAGCAATACAACAAAATGACGAAGTTGAATTCATAAGCACTTTTCCTGTTAAATACCATAAATTTTTTTTTCTGATAAATAATCTTTTTATGCATTGTTTGAGTTACAAAATCATGTTAATATCTTTACATTGAACTAAGAATAGTTTGAACATAAAAATATTGAAGTTCTTTCAGAGCCACACAAGTTCATTTTGATTCGTCTGAACACTGTTCAACAAATGAAGGTCTCAGAAGAAAGGACCAATGTTTTGTTGTTGGGACTGTCCATAAATTACTTAACGCAAATTTGGAGCCCTGTAATGCATCCAAAATGCTCGCTTGCCCCCTCCCAAATCATTACTTCAAGTTACCAATGTCCCCCTCAATTACAAGAAATAAAAATAAATTATATCACAGTAAAAACAATTTGTATTCATTTTACTTTTGTTTCATATTAAAATGTATATAATCAAAGTTAGAATTATTCGGCTCAGTTGACTGCACCTAACTTAGATTGGGTGAAGGAAGGGTATAGTCATTAAAATTTATGACAAGCTACATACACACCATTGTATACATGACATTTGGGTGAGAGTCTACTGTACCAATTTAATTGGATTGAAAAACATAGATCAGTTTTGATCTTAATCTAACATTTAATAAATTTAGAATGGATAATAATTAAATTGTTGTTACAATTTATACAAGAAAACTTTTTAATTTATTAAAGTTATTTTATTATGTATGCTATTACTTAATGCTAAGTGTTCTTACATAGCAAATAACTTCATCAGCAGAATTTAGTATGTTATAGGTAAATTTGACAATTTATGGGCAACCCCCTATGGGGACTTTCAATAAATATTCCTCACACCATGGACCAAAAATAAAATATTTTCTAGAAAGAAAATTATATTTTACAGGGTGCTTGAAATTTGAGATTTATATTATTCATTCAAACATTCAAGCCCTTTTAAGGTTTTCTATTATGGCAACGTACACAATGAACTGCCAACACGAAGTCTAGACAATAGGTACTAGATAAAATTTCAACCAACCACACTTCATAAACTTATTTCAAAATTTTAATGTATATAAATCACATACGAGGTTCATAAGGTATAATACCCCCCAAAGGAACTTAAAACCTGGAATGACAGGTTTTAAAAAATGGAATGGCAGGTAAAAAAAAATTGTGAAAACGCCAACATGATAAAGAATTAAGGTATTTATCAGATGAAAAGGAGGTAAATCGGAAAACACTAACTTTCATTTATTGACAAAAAATACCAATATTTGCATTTCTTTGTAAAGAAAAATAAATCATTCATCAACTCCATTCTATAAGAATTAAGAAGAAAGTAATAAAGAAACCACAATTTTCCATGGAGGACAATGTGAAATCAAAAGAAAGTCATTTTAGATCAGTCGGAACTTTTCAGTAACATTATGGCCCACTAGGCCAGTAGACTATTTTTTGATGTCTAAAAGAATTGAGCAATGGTGAAGATCACATTACTCTGCGAAATGTATTCTTCTGCCAGCGATATGGACTGAAATGCCAGCTGCTAATGCTTCAAGTTTTGGTTCAGTGTATGTAGTTTGAGGTAAGGGATACTTTTCACGAATGATTTTCAATACTGCAATATTATCACTTAAAAGAATAGTATAACAATGGATACAAATCATATTGAAACACAAATGACAATATGTATGTGTACAAAAGAAGTCATTAAACTGGCAAGCTACACCAAATTTCAAAAAGCCTGCCGTTAGCCTGTGGTGAAAAGCAAATGTGCTAGTTATTACACAATGAGCCTTGACCTCTCATTTGCTCATTTAAAAAGAAGCCTCAATACTTAATCTAACAGTAATATCTCAATTGGACAAATTAAAACAAATATTTCATTAAGTATTATCTACACCAACACAAACTCATTCCAGGTAGTGGTAATAATTGTATTACTTTTCAACAAATGTCTTTTCATTTCTGTATTTTAGATCTTAATCTATTTTAATTAAGAATAATCCAATAATATCCATTGTATTTTGAAGACATAGAAACTTACCTCAGCTACAGACTGTAAATTACGTGTAGGTTTAAGTTGGTTCACACCATGACTCTTAGGTTTGCCATAGGTAGCACCCTTAGGAACAGGGCGTTTACGACCACCTCGTCGAACACGAATCCGGAAAATCACATAACCTTTAAGAAAAGAAGGAAGTTACATTTCACAACTATCAGGTCTCTTAAACAGAGCAAAATAAATATTACACATCAGACATCCAAGGAAGAAAAATAATCATGGTTTTCAACATTGTGGAAGATCATCACAAGTAAATTCAAGGAACCTTAATAAACAAATCTTATCTTTTATTGATTATTAATCCATGCAGTCATGGCATTAAAAAATTCCGAAGTAAAAAACTTTGTAACACTAGTAAATTTTCCTTTTTTTTCTTTTCCAATTTCCTGAAGTTTACATATGCACTCAGATTTCCTCAAATTCTAGAATAATCCACACAAACATTACTCATTAAAACTTCACACTAAATTTGGACCAGAAAAATCAATGGAACCAAAATTTCACAATCATCCCCTCATTAATTTAATTTTTAATCAACTTGTCTAGATCAATTTAGAACGTAGCATGGCCAGTGCAAGGAATGAAATGCAATGCAGTTTGTCTTGCATGTTTTTTTTGTTTTTATTTTTTATAACAGAAATAACTAACCCAAAACTATGTTAATTCTGGAAACTGAACAATTCCAAAACATTCATGCGCCAAACTACCTTTCCAACAAATTGTTTTACTCAGAAGAAATTGCCTTCTCTGACAAATTCTCTGGTCTCGGCAAAAAGTTTATCTTCCAAGAATGCACATATTGCTTCCAAATTTAAGAATGAGACTCATTCTCTAACACCCACCAAGTATCCAAATTACGTTCAATCCAAATGCAATGGTAATTGAGACAATACTGCATGCAACATTTGAACATTAATTACCCCAACAACATTGCCATCAAATACTAACATGAAGGTGACAATTTCAACTACACTAAGACTCCAAAATGAGAATAAGTGAACATTTTTATTTCAACGAAGAACGTGTATACACCAGTAGCTACAAGTACAAACTTTACATGTTTTCCTAAGCAGGTTTGAAAAACTCTACCTGCGGTAAATGTATTTAGATGTAAACTCTAAACTACGCATCGTATTTTACTTTTGTATTTCACATAGTAATCGAATTTTTCATACCTTGTTTGCATCTATAGCCCAGTCTCCTCGCCTTGTCAGGGCGGGAAGGTCTAGGGCAACGATGTAATTTCGTCAACTGGCGGTATTGCCAGCACCTAACGCGAAGCAGAAATCGCATAACATCGCTCTGTTTCTTTCTGTACAGTTCCTGCATATACTTGTACGCACCCATGGCGAGTCCGTGGGCGACAACCCTGAAAGACCAAAATATCAAAATGTATCCATTCCACCAGTGTATTTCAAATCATTATACTTCGTATGTAAGTCACGAGTTCCGAATTTATTCCGGAAAACTATTTAATAATCAGTGAATTATTAATTCTGAACTATTCCACATGCGACAATCGCATCTTAGCCACATGTAACGTAAGACGAAAACGTAACATCGTTCTCCAAAACTACAATAGAAACTTAACTAATTAATTTTTTCACAATAAATTCACGTAACTTCTTATTCAAGATGTTTACAATGCCTACCCGATTCTCAAGATTCACGACGATATATCAAAATACAACAATACGACTACATACCCACACCTCGCCAAATACCGGAAAGACTGGCAGGCAACTGGTTGAGAGGAGCGAGGAGAGGAAACTACCAGAGTATTTGAAACTTCTTCAACAGCATTAACATAGTATTTAATGATCTTTGGAAGGTCGAAATAACTTTATATAATTAAAATACTACATAGTAAATATTTTGACATAATTTTAATAATTTTTCATTATTCCCTTAAATCTCAAATAATTCTTCAATTATTGGCGGGATATTTAAAATTACTTCGTTAAATTTCTTGATTCGACATAAAGCATTATTATCCTATAGCAGGTGTAACAGTGATATAAATGAGCATTACTTATTTTTAAAGACATGTACATCATCTGTATTAGATGTAATAGTACAATCTCCGAAATATGTTTTCGTTCAAGAATGTAAATTGTTTTGAACACCTACAATCTTTACCTGTATAAAATTATTTTTATTAGGAAATAATTCTGTTGCAGTACTATACTCCAATTTTGTTAGTGTCTTCTAACGTTTGATCAGCTGGGGCACGTTTATCCAATCAGGATCTTCGTTTCGACTCAACTTTTGGTATTAAAGTAGCTGATTAATAATAATAATAATATTTATTGAGTCACATATACAATTACAATCGTGTATGACGAGTCAATATGATGCCTTGGGTGGAGAGAGCGAAGTTATATTACTGTTCAGGAGCAAACAAGGGACCATCTCAGCATTTGCTCAAAGGACCAGGGAAACTGAACAAAACCTGATCGAGATGGGGTCATTGGCCTAGAAATACAATACTTGTTACAGTTAGATTAAGATATTACACAGTAGATAAATTATCTGCTAATAATTAACATTAATAATAATAATTGCATTAACAATAATAATTACATTAGCAATAATAATTACATTAACAATAATAATAATTACATTAATAATACATATCAATTATGTTTGCAACTACATCAAATTTTACAATAGTAGTACATTCTATATTTATAACTTGAAATGGTGAGGAGGCAAGTTTTGACCAGTTTTTTTCTTCTTCTATTCTCCTTCTATTTCACAGGATCAGGATCATTTTCAGCTTGAAACAGTTCATATGAAACAGAAAGTCTAATGGAATAAGAAATTCTTATTTATTTATATTTTTTAAGGGAAATGTTGTAATTTGAAAATTCCTTTACACTGTAGAACATGTTGTTAAGCAGGAAAGCTTTCAATTTACTTTTAAATGTATGAATTGTGTTTATGCCTTTGATATCATTGCCTAGTTTGTTGTAAAGTGTAATGCCCTCTATTAGGGTACTTTTTTGATAAAATGTAGTTTCAGAGTGGGGAACGTGTAGGTTATCCTTTTGACGGGTGTTGTAGTTATGTACATCAGAATTTAAAGTAAAAGTGTCTTTGTTTTCCATGAGAATTTTCTTTGTGAAGACCACTATTTCAAATATGTACATGCATGGTAGAGGAAGAATCCTTAGTTTATTAAACAAGGGTTTGCAAGACTCCAGCTTATGAGTGCTGGTCATTGTTCGCAGTATTCTTTTTTGGATAATAAATGTGCGAGTGCTTTCAGGGGCATTTCCCCAGAATATTATTCCATATTTTAGGTGTGAGTGCACATTTGCAAAATACATTGTTCGAAGTGTCTCAATGTTGGAGCTTGACCTGAGGGTGTATAGGGCATAGCAAGATTTGCTAAGCTTCTTGTTAAGATTTGATATGTGAGTGTTCCATTTTAGGTTTTCTTGAATTGTTAGTCCGATTAGATAATTGCGTCCCAGCTGATCAAACGTCAGAAGAATCTAAATACCAAGTTAGAGAATAAGTATCGGGTAGCTAATTAAAAAACTGAAAAACAATTTGTATTATTTCTTGACCTCGTCGTTTTATATTCCTAAGACTTTAAGTGTAAGTCATCAAATAACACGTAAAGTTACATCGAACGTTTTAACCTTACATTTGACATGTATCGGAACACATTTGATATTCACTAACTGAATTCTTATACTTTTACAGTTGACACAATAACAATGCCTGTGTCGAAAGGAGCACACTGTTCTGCAATTAAATGCACCATAATGGAGGAAAGAAATTTGAGTTATGTTGCTTTTTACCTGTCCAATAGACCTAGAAGGGAAAGGCGCAAATTTGTTATTATCTCCTAACAGAAATGTTATTACCTCTTAAATATATTATTTACTACTTATATTAATTACATATCTAGATATTTTCGTGAACAGTATGGAAATACTTCTTTTTCCTCATGATTCCACTATTTACTTACAACTCATTAGATTTAAATAATTTCTTTCTTTAAAAATTGTTCAAAACTTCTACTTCACATGTTGTTTTAGTTATATGCATAAGGAAATTAAAATGATATATAAATATTTAATGTTTGGTTACATTTCGTAGATCGATGCTATATTAGGAATTGTAAAGCGGCGTTGATCGCTGCGTGAATCAATAGAGTCTCTGACCAACACGTCGTCATAGGGCATTTACCACGAAGCTGCGCTACTGTATTATCATTATTATTACTAACAGTAGTAGCTTAGTAGAAGTTGCAGCAACGTGTTCAATGATACTACACAATGCAAATTATAAATCCTGGAGACATCGGACCCCTGTATAAATATGTATACTGTGGAATTCGTAAGTTTTTGGCTGTATTATGCGGTTGTCGAGGTGCGAATGTCTTAACGCATTTGTTATTTACAATAATATTTGCTTTGTTTCGGTTTGTTCAGGTTCATATTGAGAATTTAGCCGACAAATAAGATTTAAAAAATCACTATTTTATCAACACACGTCAAGTCACTACCTTTTCTTTTGAAAACAGTTCGAAGTAAATATTATCATGACCTTAGTGATGCTAAGATGCATCTCTATACTCTGCTAATGTGATGCTTTGTAATAATATTAAATGTTTGAAGCTTTTCGTTCCACAAGTCCTTTCATCGGTTATGAAAAGTAAAACCGAATTTTGAGCCCCTGAGTTTTAGCGTCGAAGTGACCCCCGAAAACTGTCAACTGTCAATAAACTGTCAATTTTTTAATTAATATTTATTTTAGAAATTTATTTTAATTATTACCATCGAGAGAATTATTACCCACATTAAACTTTATTAATCGTTTGGAAAAAATTCAGAATATTCATAAATACAGTCCCCAAAATGTTTGTAATTTTTCACGAAGTGGAGGAACTTTCAACACTAAGTTAATAAGAATTTAATGTAATTTAACTATTAATTTTTCAATATATTAATTGTAATAAATATATGGTTATTTCAAAATATAAATAAATATTGCATTTTTTATCACATTCTTAAAAAATGTTTGCAGTTTCATGTGCTGAATCCAAATTTTGATGGTTGAAGTTCAATATTCAAGTAATGTGCTTAAAATATTACTTGTTATCCCCAATAATTGTAATATTAACATTTATTTCAAAATATTTCCACTATATTTTGCTTGGCAAGTTTTAACAAACATCTGTTGCCATTTCTTGCAATACAATTGGGTCACGAATGGATAGCCCTGGTGGCAGAAGAAAAGCTCATTTGGTGGTAATATTTCGGCTTAGCTTTTACACTAATAGTTTTGAAGATCCACAAAATTTTAGTGGTTCATACATATTGTGACGCTGTCTTTGTACAACACGTTCAGGCAATGCAAGCAAGTAATAACTTATTTATTGAGATCTATGTCCTATAGTGGGTTGTTTATAATATTGCAAAAATGTTGAAAGTCTACATATGTTTTCACGTGAAATATCTGAGAATTAAAGGAAAGTGTTTAGTCGTGTGAATGGCAAATTACGAAGGTAATAGTTACCTACTATAGACTTCAAATAACCATCTAACTTTTCTTGCTTCAAATTAAAAATCTACTTTCGTCCTCTATGTACCAAGAATGCTGCAATTTTACATTCCTGGTTTTCGGGAACAGTACGGAATCTAAAAAACCTTTCTGTCTCTCCTGGTCCCTAGTGCCTCAGTCAACTATCACATACAACTCGGTTATGGTGAAAATTCAACTTTATTTAAGAGAAAAATGAACATCTCACTGCGAGAAAGTGTACCTAAATAAAACACAAACATTTTAAAGCCATTATAGGAAGAGGAAAATGTAGTATCCAAAAGAAAGCAATTTCGAAAAATGGATTTATTCCAACCACAATCAGTACAGAGGTGGACAAATTCAAGCCAGATCCAAACAATTTTCCAGAAGATGTACCGAAGAATGTCCAAGTCACAATTTCCCGGGGAGATGTCCAAAACCGCAGCCGTTGTGACATTCACTGTCCCAAGAGAGAGAAAGTCCGTAACCGTAGCTGTGTCGTCGCACTTATTTACAATCCACTTGTCGCTTTACAATGTAGGCAGGCGCTTGACTGTCTCTGAGCTCACGGGCGCGGCTTTTATAGTCGGCTCGGGCTGCGGGTCCGTTGACCAGCTGTCAGGTATGGGTGCGCCCGCCCGCTCCGGAGCCTGGTCGAGCGTGACGGCGCCGCGGTGTCTGCTATCGCCACCCTCTCTTGAGTGGCGCCGGAACTAATTTCCGGCGGCACGTTTAAAGGCACGCTGTCGGCCACAGCAGAAAACTCCCATCAAAGAATGATCACGACGTATTAAAAGAAAATCGACACATATGCTGTGTCTTAGGTTCGCAACAGACTACATGGAGACATGCGTTGCGAGAAATGTGCGACGAGAAATGAGGAAAGAGGCCGGCGAGGCTGCGTCCACTCACTAGAAAAAAATAGCCGTTAGCCGTTAGGTTATCCGATGTCTCGAAATGCCTTTATGTGTCAGCAAGCCGAGAATGGAGATAGCAGTTAGCTATGAGATCTGATACGATTCCCATTTCTCGTTTTATTAAATGCTCGTTTGTAATTTTAACTCGTGAAATCGCTGTTTTGTTACCATTATTGTAAAACATCAGTTTAACGAGTTCGAATTGCGAAATAGAGAAATACATTAAGGAATTGCATAAAAATCATTACATAGTATTGCATATAATTACATTATTTATTGTAAAAACAGGAACTGTGACGTATACAATCTGTGCTGTTGTATGATAGACAAAGGGCGCCACCTTGCGAGCGCGCCTGAAACTACCGCAACCGCCTGACTGCAAGCCGCTCGACAGACAGACGCTGGACGCCGGACACGCGGTGACGAACGTGCTACGCTCATCTGCTATATAATACTGTGTATTCCAAAGTTAACTAAAAAACGCCATTCCAATTGTGTATCGTGTGTCGTTATTCATACAACATGTGCATATTTTCTTCAGCCCCGTAATCTATACTGTTTTTCTATATTTTTTGGTTGAATCATGAACAAATGGTGAATGATCAAATAATTCAACTCCTATCTTTAAGATCGTCTCATATATTTCTTCAGTAGTATACATACCTTTTGCAGCTCTCACACGCAACCGATCTGTATAAATGAGGTCTCTAAAGAAAGACGGGACGAAGTGCACTTTGACTTTAAAATTATGACGGATTTGTTTTAAAAAGGCATCCAAATATCCACGTCAAATGCAACCCGCTCAACTCAGCTATATAGTTAAATAGCTCATCAACAAAGCGTTTTTGGGCCTTAAAAACTAAAATTTTCAGAAAAGGCAGAGAGAGAGAGAGAGAGAGAGAGAGAGAGGAGAGAGAGAGAGAGAGAGAGAGAGAGAGAGAGAGAGAGAGAGAGACTGTCCCTAGTCAGATAGTTTCAGAGCCCTTTTTGTGGAGGCCCACTGAACTAATGGCTGCCATGTTTTTTTAAGTCAAACTATATGAGTGGCGGTGTAACCGTCAGTAACCAGCGCCAAACATAATGCTAGAATACTTTGTGTCCCAGAGGGCGCTGCTTTGACTGCAAAAAACATGACTCCAATTTGCTTCAAAGATGAAGACGCTTCAGCCACTCTATGTAGTATATTCTAGTTCGTTGTTCAGCACATCGATATTATCAATTCCCCATAAATTTCAACCCTTAGTGATCGTGGCCATCTTTGTGATGTCACACTTAACAGCCTTAGCTGCCTGTATCTTATGCTATTTACGCTTTGTGTGTACACCGTAATTTCCGCAGACTTATGAGGTTTATTTGCATAATTACCAATTCAACATTCGCTCTCGCAGCAACAATTAGAAGTAATATTAATAGCTGCTTCATACCGATGATGATTGTTTCTTAGGCGTGTAGTCAAAACTGTGTACCTAATTGTGTTCATTGAAGAGTGAAGACGTATCTTGTTAGGTTTGTTTTGTGTTTTACCAGTACCAGTCTTTTCGTTATCAGCAGTGATTCGGCGAAACTTTCAAGTCAACGTGTTCAGTCACGTAGCTTTTTTAAGAGTAAACTGCTTTTTAAAAAATATTTTTGTGACTATCACGAAAAGCGAAAATCTAACTGTCAAAGAATACTGAATAATTACTTCAAATATTTTTAAGGGAGTATTGTGAATTGTTTCAAGAAATATCTCGATAATATCGAATAAATCTTTAGTGAAAATTTATTTTCCACGTCAATTGTATTGTTTTTTTAAATTATTTGATATTGGGTTAGTACAATGGAAGTTACCTTTATACATTTTTAAACAAATAAATAAGTTTCATTAACAAATTTCCTTCTTAGGATGGAAACAGAAGAATAGGGGAGTGTGTGGGGTTTAACATGCGAGAGATCTCGCAGAGGTACCTGGAGGTAGTAGGGAAAGCTACGGCACAACTCAAAGAATGAACTTTTTAAATTAAGTAAATTAAAATAGGTTGAAATAAATGAACAACAAAAATCAAAATGCGTTAGCCTACAATACTATCTGAAATAATTTTAAAAAAGGAACCAAATTTAAAATTATAGAAAGAATATAGCAAGTTATTCAACAACTGCCAAAAACCACAATTCAGACGCATGATTTAAATGTTGGCGGTATCTGGATGTCTCTACATCAATGTCCAGTTGTAAATTTATATATTGTAAGTAATACACCGTTTGAACTTTAGGTGTATTAAGATATTCAATACTTAAACATTATTTGAGCAACATTCCCATGTACCGAAGTGAAGTCTAAGCGTTCAGAGTTGTTTCTAATGGTAAAAAATGGTATTTATTACTCAAAGGCGAAAATATTAGTTTTATTATCTTTTGCCCGAAATTGCTTTTCTTGAACGTCAGAACTCAGAAAAATCAAATATTGTGAATTGTTCGAAGAACATATATCTATAATATCGAATATGTTTCCGACGTCAATTGCATTGTTTTTATTTTCGTTTGATACTGAACCTTTATTCTTAATGGAAAGGATAGGGAGAGGGTGGGGTTTAACGCGCGAGAGTTCTCGGTATGCTAGTAATGAGTGAATTCAATTCTTTCGAAATACCCCTTCAATTTTCTTGCTTCAAATTTTTATTTTTATATTGGTCAATATGAACGGGTTTCACGCAAGTAAGAATATCTTGCACACAAGTTTATTTCTTGTTCATTTCCGTTTATAGAGAAAATTGAAGTAAACATTTAAAAAAACTTATTATTAATTTTTTACTGTTGCGGGCCTTATCCATAAGCTGCAGCCTGCTGCTTGCCACCCAGAGGTGACATTGCGAACCTCCGAACTACTAAGTGTCACGTGTTCTGGACATATCTATTGACACCACTTTGATCCTATTTTACTAGGTAGAGGTGGACGGAACATTTGACTAATGTTAAGATTAGAGCGCGTGCCATTTTGTGTTATATTTCTGCTGTGAGGTTGCCTTTGTAAACCGGCCTATTTTTTAGTTAAAAATGTCTAGTGAACCAAAGGTTGAGTTGGCACATCCAGAAATAAGAAGAAAAGCGAAAATGGTGACCTCGAAATTATTGCCCTCCTAGGGCCGAACTTTCCCAGAAACAATAACGGTGTGTCAGTTGTTTTATCCTAATTATCCACCTATGTCCCTCGTGCAAGAGTTTGAGCACGGCACTTCTTAAACTTCTAGGTATCACTACCCTGGTAAATTCGCCCCTCGACACCAACAACACTTCTGCTTTGTACGTAAGTCTCTCTTATTATACCATTTCGACTTGCTCCTAAGTAGTTGTGGCGACCATCCCTTTCTGACAAAGCGGCGGATTGTTCTCAGCTCCGGATCCTTATCCGTTTCCCTGACAATTCTGCGCGATTCGAGAGGAAACTCCAACAAACCCTCGAGTTCTTCCGTGTCTGTTTGCAGGCATTCTTCTTCCGTCTTATCGAACTCTAGATCTGGACCGCTGGGCAGTCTTGACAGTGCGTCGTCGTTTGCGTGCTGAGGTGTTCTTCTGAAGTGAATTTGGTAGTTGTAGTCTGCGAGAAACAATGCCCACCTCTGAAACTTCTTCGCTGTGCATTCTGAAATTTTCTTCCCGGAGTGAAATAGCTGCGGTTTGTGGTCAGTTATAATGTGAATCTTACTGCCGTAAAGGAAATCATTAAATTTCCTCACTCCGAAAATTATACCCAACGCATCTTTCTCGATTTGAGAATAGTTCCTTTGAAGCTTGTTTAGGGATTTGGAAGTGAACGCAAAAGGTCTTTCTACCTCTACTTCTACGCTCATTTTGATATGATAAGACCGCTCCCAATTCGTAGTCCGATGTATCTGCCCCAACCATTGTGATTCTCCTTGGCACAAAGTGGTTCAACTCGATCGTGTGTACCAATACTTTTTTCAGCCTGTCCAGGGCTTCTTTGCACTCTTCTTATGAATGTGACTCCCTTACCTAACTTGTTTAATGGAGCTGCGATTGAGGAAAACTCTTTGATAAACTTATTGTAGTAGTTTATCTTTCCCAGCGAGATCTGGAGTTGTTTTAAGTCGGTTGGGGGCGGCAACTATAGAATGGCTTTTATGTGCTGGCGGGTAGGTGCTATCCCGGTATGATTTAACACATGTCCCCAAAACCCAACTTGTTTCTTAAAAAATCACATTTCTCTATATTGACTTTGAGCTCAATCTCTTTCAATACACTGAACAACTTCAAATTTTCTTTATGTTCTTCTATACTGCAGCTCGTCACAATGATATTATCTAAATGGTTGCACAGCCTTTTAAATTAGCTATGAGCTTTTCAAACAACGTTGAAATAAGGCTGCCGCTGAATTCATGCCGAACGGCAATCTATTGTATCTGAAAATACCCAGTGGAGTATTAATCACTAAAATTTCTCTTGTTTTTGAGTCTAATGGTAACTGCAAATAAGCGTTCCACAAATCGTTCTTTGAAAATCGCTGCCCCCGACAGCTTGTAAAAAGAGGCCTCCGGTATAGGGATGGGGTATTGTTGTACTTCCACTTGTTGATTCACCATGCTCTCGAAAAGCACCGCACAATCTGATCGCCTCATTTGCTTTTTTGACCAGGACTATGGGTGTGGCCCACTGGCTTCTTGACACTGATGTTATGACGTCATCCGCCTGGAGTCTTCTGAGTTGTTCCTTCACTTTCTCTCTGAGAGACCATGGTCCTGCTTTGTGGAAACGGGATTTGTACCCCTCCTTAATCTGGATGCTGGCCTGAAGTCTTTGCTTTCTCCCAGCCCGAGAGAAAACACCCGCGCAAATTCCTGTTCCAACTCCCTGATGATCCGCACTTCTTACTCTTCGGAAATGTGGTTCACGAAGGCCACGGCTACAAAGACTAATTTATTAAAAGGATCCAGCCGTAAAATATTCGTGACGTCATACCTGGCTACTATGATAGCTTCTATTGTTGTTATAATCTTGTACATCTAATTTTGTCCACCGGTGTGTGTAGTACCACCTGATTAAAGTTACTTCGTATGAAGTTACACTCTCTGACGTCGGGCACTTAAACTGACAATGCCGCGCCAAACCCGATTGTTTCGTTATCCATTCACTATGAGTCTGTACCTCACTTTTCCTGCACTGAAAAAAATTGTACGTGGCCGAGACTACATGAGGCACTTTGTTAAAGTAATTGTCTAAATTTTTCTGAACAACTGTCAGACAACTTTTCTAGTTGGCTAGTTACTTTGCTGCCCACACAGCTAAAGAAAAGATCCTTTTTGTGTCTTGTGTTCCCTACCTGGCGGCATAGTAGATGTTGTTCCAGCCTTTGAAGATACTCCGCCCACTCCTCCGTGTCCGTCTGGAAACTGGGGAACTGCGGCGGATTGCGCCTGTTAACTGTTCCCGTTAACACTGCCAGCTGCAATGTATGTATCTCCGCCTGCTGCGGAGAGTTTCCTCCTGCTGACGTTGTTTTTGTTGTTAGTGCTGTTGCTCTTGTTCAAGCTGCTGTTGACGCTGTAACTGAATTTGTTGTTGCTGCTGTTGCTGAATTTGTTGCTGCCGAAGAACTATCCTTTTTGCCATCTGCAAGCCAGCCTCCAACTTGTTTTACCATCGTCACCAGTTTTGTTATGAGCAAAGTTAATTTCATAAAACGGTTTTTTATTCACAATTGCTGAGCATACAGAGAAAGTCGTTATCATGCGTAGTCACAAAATAACCAGAAGATTTGGCCGCGTACTTGCCATGTTTAACAAAAGCCGAAGAGATGTCCAACAACAATGCCGTGATCACTATCCAAATACCAGAAGAGAAGTCCGTTATACTGGCCGACAGCGTGGACACTCACTAACTTGCACACTCGTAGCTAGCACTACGATGGGACGACTGGAACTCTTCTCACTGCTCCCTGCGCGCCGTTTTATCCACAGTCTGGGCTAAAGGCTCGCCGACTGGCCCGGCCGTGCGGCCGATAGCGGGTCGGGCTCCGCTGAATCCGACCTCAGCCACCTGTCATGAGCGGTATCCATATTTTCCTGGGGCGCCGCCGCTTCGCTGCTGCGTCCCGGTGCCGTTTTTTTCAAAGGGGTGCGGACGATCACTACAGTATTATTTACGAATTGGATTGTATAATTCAAAATAACCTGTAATAAGTATTGTATCTCCGCTTCTGGGTCAATGGCCCCCATCTCGATCAGATTTTCTTCCTGTTCCCCTGATTCTTGAGCAAATGCTGAGATGGCCCATTGTTTTGCTTCTGGTCATAAATGTTACTTCAAATTACCTTCACCCCATCGCACGTCGCAAGTTTTTAACTGTAAAGTAAAACTGAATATGAACGTGTCTAATTATAAGTAGTTGTGCTAAAACAGCGAGTACTTTCTCGTCCGTATTTTCAAAATTACGCGCAAAGTACTCAAATTTTAGAAAAATTGAATATGACCTTGTTTTAAAATATATCTTTAAGGAATAAAATGTATTTCATCAAGGAAAAATATCTAACTTCATAATTGCTGTGGTAGGAAGACTCCGAACAAATTTTGAATATTAGTAATTTTCGGAAAATTAAGGTTTTCAACGAAAATGTTACCTGCACCATTCTCTTAAACATTCTTCCCACTATCCAACAACAAAATTTAATCAAATTGTTGGACCCATTTTTTTAAAATATCCTAGGGTCCAAATGTAAAGTGCCACTCAGTATTAAAATATCGTATTCAAAATCAAGAGGCCGCGTTATCAGCTAGATCGATTGGGGAATATCAATTTTGAAGGAAATCGGCTGAACGGTTTAGCCTCTAGCGTTGTTCAGACGGACAGAGCTTTTGTCGTCATTCGAATGTTTGCTATCAAGGACTCACGAAATGGATTCTGGCTACACCGCGTGTTATAGGATTTTTTTTCTAAATTTAGCAACTGGATTTATCCACCTTTCCATTACCAGGTCCCCTATAATAAGAGTTCTTCTGCCGAAAATTCGCCGTTTTTTCGCGCAGCGTACGTAACTTTCTCTATACTCTGTAGTGAGATAGTAAAATGGTTCGTTTAAAATTACTTGAACTCTATGAATATTTTGAAAATTGCATAAGCTAGAAATAGTGGGAGAACTATTTAATTTTTAAGCGTCCGGAAAAGTGAGCATCCTCGGAGGATTACGGAGTGTAGTTGTAGGAGTGTGGTGTACTTGGTCTGTTGACGTGGAAGACCTCAGTTCTAAGCTCAGCATAGAGAAAAAACGTTTGCTTTGTTGAAACACTTTTGTAGGTTTATTTAGAACAATAATATTGTATAGTCAGTGCAAATAATGTGAGAATGTATAGCACCACTGGTTTTTACACAAGCATTGTGAAATAATTTGAAGATATTGTAGTTTATTTAAACACAATCTATTCACTTAACTCTGAAGGGAACTTTGACTGAAAATTTTTGCTTTTGATCGTGAAACGAAAAATTTTTCTCAATTTTTTGCTAACTTGCTTACAAATATTTTTGAAACACTGGGGTTAAAGAAATAACTGGTGGTTTTTAATACAAATTCAAAATTTCAAGAATAATCCCCGTGAAAAGTGGTGAAATTTTTTAAAGAAACAAAATTAAGGAAATTTTCCGTTTATTCCGAAATATTCCGTTTATAATGCACGAAACCAGCTTGAACATCATCCGTAGCAAGAAGGTTTTTGCTTTAAAAATGATACTTAATTATAAAAGATAAAGGAAAGGTAGAGAGCGAATGTGCAGCTTGTTAAATGAAGAACTCTTAGGAAAGAAAGAGGGTTTCTACGGCCATTGAAAACTTTGCCTCTACTAATGGTCATTGTGTTTGAGTGCGTCAGAGGGTACTAACCCATTATCCTAGGAACAAACTCTAGGGTGGGCACCTTGGGCATAAGTTATAATCCTCACCCCGTTTTCGAGGTGCAATACCTCCGTCAGGCTGGGATTTGTTCGGCTGATAACTGCCCACTCAAACCTGGCACAGCCTAGGCCAGCTGACAGCTAGCCAAATCGTCCTTTTCAAGGGGCGAACCCCTGCCCAAATACCCGTTGGGTCGGGCCACAGCTACAACGAATTTGAAATTCCAGCAGAGGGCTACTCCAAATAATTCGAGGGGTTTGAGGCCCTCTTCCCGTCTTCTCACTGCCTATATCTTTAGGCTAATGACGTGAGTATCGCCAAGAACTGGACGCCAGTCCGGGGGTTCCGTTTCCCGGAGAAGGCTTCAATATGCGTTCGGTGCTAGCTCCCGAGAGAGGTTATCCTCTTCCCGACCCGGTCCTCTGCTGGGCAACGCCGCGGAGAGGAGCCCAGCGCGCAAGGCGGGAACTTCGCCGTTAGGCGGAGCCACCGCTCGCTGTCAAGCACTGGGCAGCATCCCCGCCCTTAGGCAGCGTTCTCGCCTGGGCTGCCGCTCAGGGTAAGTGCACTGCCGTAAGCAGCACTCCCGCCCCGCACAGCAGTAGAGGTCACACATCTTCCTTGGGCGAACCCCTTGATCGGCGAGATTGTGGTGGGCACGAATATTCCGACGAGTCAATGAGCGAGACTGTAGTGCATCTACTCACTAACTACTGAGATCCTCCGATATTTTACCTTAGCACATACGGTTACTAATATCCTATTAACTATACTAAGTGAGACGGAGGCTGGACTGTAATCAGTGCCCTCTGGAATTTCTTCAGTGTGTAACCCCAGTTGCAACACGTGGGTGTGGTTATGCAAATTACAATAATGGAGCACGAAGCTTGGTTTTAAGGATTTTTGCACAGGATAGCGAACACCAATCGATAGTAATATCTCGACCACCTGTACCTCGTTTGAGCATTTGCGCATGCGCATAGGCTTGAGGTTGATGATTACTGCAGAAAGTGAGTATGAGTGCAGTGTATGGCTCTCTTTGTTCCCATCACAGATTCCCGGGGATGCGGCGCTGACCAAGTAAAAACGCGAGACAATTAAACGAAGTTCGTTCCGTTCCGAAACCGTTCCCTACACTTCGCCCCCCTAACCCATCCTGAGCTGGCCGGCTCCGCTTCGTCCTTTCCCCAACCCACCCAATCTCATTTTACCATGACCTAACCGCTCAGTTTTACCCTGTCCCTCCTCACACAGCCTTGCCACACCTCGCCTAGCATCCGCTGACCTTGCCTAGTCTCGCCAAATGATCACATGGATTCGAATAAATAAAACACACATGTTCATTAAGAATAGGATAAAAGTGTAATTTATTTGAAAGAACATTCATTAAGTTTCCAAAGTACACAGAAAATACGTACATTGCTCGGAAAATACAGGACAACACATATCACTTTGATTTCGAGTTCTTAATCTCTTTTCGATTCATGAAAAATGCAAGCGCACAAAACAGCTCAATCATAACTTTCTGTTTCATAAAATAAAACTTTTTAAAATTACATATTTCATATAATGCTTTATCAGATTGTTTCCGAATAAAAAGTTGAATAAATCTACAACCTCCAGTGGGGGCATGCCTCTACTGACAAATACTGGCTTTTTCGAATTTTTTTCCTACTCCCGGCGCGAATAATCTGTAATGCAATATACAATATCTGTTATTTTTGCGTTGCAAGAATGAAAAGTGTTTTATACGAAACCTATAGTTTTTATCACTATTTTTTTGAAAATTTGTTTACAAAACTACCACACATGATGTATCGTAATATTCTCGATGCAAAATTGTGCAAAATCTTGGTGAAAATTTATTTACATGTAGTAGCATAAAATCTTGAGTACCGATACCAAAAATTAAAAATTTCTAATCATCAGATTAGTGCGGTAATTCTCAAAGTGAAAAGTTTAAAAATTTCAGAAATTCCTTAATACAACCATTTTATAGTACACGTTTCTGTTGATAGAAAATGTAATTGGGAGAATTGCGCTACGTGCCACCGCGGAATAAATTTTGCAAGATATATTTTAAATCAATTTCGTTGCTCAAACAGTTTTTGGCATGTCGATTATGCGACTCAACAGAAGAAACAAAAATTCGTAATAAAGATTGTTTATATTCTCCGTGCAACAGCTTGTTAATATATTTGCATGACAATTTGTTATAAGCGAATTCGAATTCAAATATCGAAACGGATGATTCCGAAGCGAGTCACTGAACAGTAGAGTTGTGTGCAAAGAGTGAAAGGGTTGACTGAAAAAAGGGGATTGTTACGAGATGCTAATTTCTTATAAACATTATCACCACCCGAGATCGAAAGGCGATAGCGCAAATTGGATTGTAGAATTTTGCATCTCGTTAAAAGACCATTCCGATGACACAATAAAATATTTGCAACATTTTCAATATTTACAAACCATTTTCATTTTTAGAAATTCAAAAGCGGGGAACCTTTCCCTGTCCTTCAGCCGAAATCATGAATTAACAATTTTGCAACAATTAATGCTATAAATAATTTCGAAATGTGCGCTGATATGGCAGGGGAGGGCCCCAGAATTGTCCAAGTTTAACATTGCAATATAACAATTTGCTAATCGATTGATAAATATTTAATTTTCGCTAAAATGTTAAGTATTCACAGATATATTGACACCAATACCTGACTGAAAACGCCCAGTCACAAATATTTCGTCACGGAGTATGTAAAATCTATCGATAGCGAAACGACAGTTTCACCTTTCACCCAAACAAAAGAGGCTCCATCTCCAGGAGTTTCTTTCTCGCCCCCTTAAGAATTCGAGTTACAGTTCGATACTGTAGGCTGGTGATTGGCAGTTGTATCGTCAGGACGTCACTCCTACTGTAACGTTTTTTGTGATCGTAGGTTTTTACTTAGTTTTATTTTGTGCTCATTTTGTTCCATTTATTTCTATTCGTTTTAATATATACACTTGACAATGTCTGAATCACAACGAGCAAAGAGGTCGTCCCAGAAAACGTCCTTAAATAACCATGAAATTATATTCTCCGCGCAACAGCTTGTTAATATATTTGCATGACAATTTGTTATAAGCGAATTCGAATATCGAATTCAAATATCGAAACGGATGATTCTGAAGCGAGTCACTGAACACTTTATCTAGAAAGGGTATAGTAAAGTTACACAGTCAGAATTCGTGCTTCTGTGATAGCGTGAGTGTTTTCAAAACGTTCGGGAGTGTTTTCAATACGAAAAAGAGACAACGCTGGTCCATTGACTCCCGTTTCGAAAGTTCTTCAAACAATTGCTGTACTGGAAATCAGCAAGAATCCGGTCGTCAGAATTGGCTAGCAGAAATTCGAAGCAAACGAGGTACGACTATCTTATTAAGGGAACAAGTAAAAGATCATGAGGTACGAAAGAGTCATTTACTTTAACTGAAGCGGAAAGGCTTCTGAAAAAGGCAGTAACCAATACAGCAACGTCAGAATGGTGAAACATAAATGGTTGAACATACCAAGAAAAGGAGTAGAGATTCTTGGGAGAAGGAAAAGTACAGATTCTTGGCTCGGTCAAATGCCGCTTGCCTTTCACCAAAGAAGTCCGGGTTCGATTCCCGGACAATCTCATGTGAAATGTGTTCCAACAAAACGAAATTGGCTGTTTCACCCTACCCAGTCCTAATACTGGCCACTGGGTAGTGACGCAAGAGCGCGCAAGAGAGGCGCGATGCTACCACGCGGTAGACTAAGACCTACGTACTATATAAAAGAATAGAGGATGACTCCTAATGATAATGAGTATAAAACGTCACGGAGGGTTACTCCAAATAAGAACAATAAGTGCGCAACGCCCAGTGAGGGTTACGGGACGCGTTGCGATATTGCGAAGACGCAACAATTTTTTTAAAAATCGTGATAGGAAACGACGCTGAAGCACACTTTATTAATCTAGAGAGTTCACGTTGCTCGAGTGATAGTCCTACTAGGCATAGCATTTGGCAGTGGAAGTGTCAGTGACCCAGAAATGAGTGGTGTACTTCCTTTCACCTTATATATGAGTGTAAAAAGGTGTTATAATGTAGTGTATGCCGTAACGTTTATTAAAGTTACTAAATAACGTAAATGAAGTCACTCCAGAAAAAGGTGCTGCTTCATTCAATGTGAGTATACCATTTGGTTCGTCTTCCAGGAATACGTGCTCAGTAGTACGCAGCCTGGCATCGGCGCTCCCCTCCACGGGTAATTGTCAATCATCTACTCCATTTATTCGGATTCTAATCATATCGTTATTAACGTTTTAAGTGCTAGCGATTGGTCAACGCACCCCTCTCACCGAACTGAGGTTATCCACGATAGCTTTCACGGTTCAGAACATTTTCTTTTTCTTAAGGCAAGGGTACATCGGCACATAGTTTATCGTTTTCTCAGTAACGAATATGTAACATTAAAGTTGTGAATATGGTAAAAAAGTTATTTATTCTGTTCTTTGTCTTTGCATTCACGCTCGCATTCATTCTTAATCTTATAATTATAAAAACGCACTCACGCATATCACGTCACACCATGTACTAAATACATCTTCTTTTTCACCACGGCCCCATCTTTACTCCGGCGCTGCGATGTCGTCGCGTCCACGCAACCCCGTTTGCGGTGATGCATGTTAGCACATCCTATTCCGGCTTCAGGGAACAGCGATCGCCTTGGTTTACACGTCTCAGAACTCTGTGAACGTATGAGGGGTCTTTGCGCAATTCAATTTTTATATATAGCTGCTTCTCAAGCTCCGTCTTCACTATGGAATATATGGCGGAATTGCGCGTCTTTCTCGGTCGCACGATCGCAACTCCATTAAGCAGTGCTTGCGATCATGCGACATCTACAGGCACGATCGAGAAAGACGCGAAATGCCGTGACATATTCCATCGTGAAGACGGGGCTTGAGAGGCAGCAATTTAAAACCGCACTATAGTAATGGTCGTCACGCGTCAAGATGGCGCAACCTCGTGCCGTCGTTTACGTTCTCGGGATGTTTGGCAATTTCCATGGCTTCCTTAATTCGTATGGGCTATCGTCATCTATCGAGTACTCTCGTATCTTCGAACAGATAGTCATGTTCGGTTTCCCATACGTACTGGGCAACAGCGGAGCGTTGAACATTCCTGTCTTTGAGGTGGTGAATATGCTTACGCAGTCTTTCTGTACACTTCTGCCTCTTACGCCGATGTAGTTGCAACCACAGCTGCATGGTACGGCGTAAACTGCCGTTTGGAGAGGCGGAAGCTGGGTCTTACCTCGTACCAGATTCAGAGTTTCGGTGAACCCTGCAGACCATCTTTACTTGGAACCGACTTAGCAAGTTCCAGTCCTGTCTGAACCCGGATGTAAGGGTGTGCAACTATTGCCTTGGATTCGTGGTTTCTCTGGATGCCAGCAAGTTGTGCGTAAGTAGAAACATCCTATTGATTGAATCCATTGGCAGCGAATGACTGCTTAAGTATTTTCAGCTCAGCAGGGAGGCTGGCTTAGTCGCAAATTGTCTACCCCGTGGCGGGTAGTGGTGCGAGTTTGCGCGGAGGTAGTGGTTTGTGTGGGTACAATTCCTGTAGCCCTAGTGTCTCAGGCTGACGTCCTCCCGTCTGCTCATCAAGACGTCGAAGAAAGGCAATTGGTCATCCTTTTCCGCCTCCCTGAACGTAATCATGGGATGAGCGATGATGATGTGGTCTTTGAAAGAGGTCCTGAAGGGTGTCCTAATCGTGGGACCATATCACGAAACTGTCGTCCACATATCTTTCCTACTTGGTGGGTTTCAGACTGGTATTTGTGAGTGCTTTACTCTCGATCGCCTCTATGTAGTTAGCAGATATCGTTGAGAGAGGTGAACTTCTACAAGATGCATTAAAGCGGAACTGGAGGGTGGACGATATGTAGAAGTGGGCGAGGTTGGCTCATTCTATAGCGTTTCTAGTTGGATGCAGATGACTGCCATTGCCCAGCGGGTCCGTAAAGAGTGTCGTACCTTCAAAAGTGACCAGTATGTCCATACTCTTTAACCGTCTGCCTCGAAGTCGATGACGGACTGGGCGCAAGCCAGCCGACGCAACATCATGCCAGAGGATGTAGTTTGTCGGATATAGCCGTGGTAGCAGAAAAGTGGGTGAATTTACGCCGCTCACAATGGGGGCCAGAGGTACATCAATCAAATAGAACTTAGGTTGCCAGTACCGCCGTGAAATGGCGCTGCTGCCTCTTGAACCTGGGTTTACTTTCGGGTTCGATGACGGTGGAGTTGCTAATCCATGCTGCGACTTCTCCCTGAAGTTTTCGGAGTGCGTTGTGCTGGAGCGGGGCACAGGCGTCGTCTCCCAGCAGGCACCTTGTATTCCTGTCATGACACGTTAGCGTTGCCTTTGTCCGCAGGTAGAATGACAATAACATCGCACAGGCGTATAGTGCGCATTGTAAACCGTTCTTTCCGGGAAAAGGCTGCGAGGTCGCTTGGCTCTGGCGTGAGTATCCAGGCGGTCTCTCTCTCTCTTTGCATTTGGGAAGTCTCATCATCAGACACGGATGTGATGGCACACTCGATCCCAACGGCGATGTCTGATGTGGGGACCCGCGTGGGTACGGCGGCGAAGTGTAGGTCTTTAAGTTTCTTGATCACCGACAGGATGTCTTCGTCCAGGTCATCGGTGAGAATGACCACTACGTTATTAACATGTTGAGGGAAGCACTTCGAATGTTTTTTTACCTTGATATTTTCTTCGCTTATCTATGTTTTTACTTATTACCACATAAAGAAAGTGAAGAAATATACGCTTTCCAGGAAGGGGCCTTACTTTGTCGTAGCCAATCTAGCTCTGGACGCGGTTCTTTTATAGATGATCAAATTTACAGTGATGAGAAGCCTATTGAGCCTCGCGTGTCTGCTTTTGGTCACGTACCGCGGTGACACAGTCGACATTCCAGCAAGGCGCAGATATGTGTCGTGGCTGGCCCGGAGACTTTCGGATGGCAATGGACTCTGCGCGAAAGATGAGTGTCGTCGGTGAAATTATTGCCCGATGAAACCGAGCCACCATTACATCACTGACCTTTGAACAATTGCCATTATTCATATTTCCTTGTTGAGTGCATCCCAGTCAGATTGAAAGATTAGCCAGCGAGATGGGTGGGGATCGTTTAAAACAGGAATATCAAAGAGGACCCCCGTAGGGAAATGGTCACTCGCATTTAAATCGTCGGGTACAGTTCTCTAAGATGGTATACAGATGGCCTGCAGAGCGTCAGTTCGATGGACGATAAAGTTTTAAAAGCCACTGAAAAGTGAGTATTATTTTCAGAATTCAGAAGAATTTGCTTTCCGGATCAATAATATTTTCAAGTACCTCCAGGGCATGGCCTCGTTCCACCCCAGGCAGGAAATTTGGCCACAAAAGTCACCAAAAATAAGAAAAGGATGGGGGAACTGGGAGATAAAACTTTCCAGTTGTTCCTGCGATACAGCTTCTGCAGAAGGAAAATACTACATAATGCATAGTGGAACTGATGTGCACATGTTCACCCATACACACACAGTCTGGAAGTTGGTTAGGATGATGTGTTCCTCTGAAATTAAGATTCATGGATATCATAAGGAAGAAGCCCATCATCTTGGACAGTCGGTTAAGTAAGAAAACTGTGAAGAGCAAGGGGATCTTGGGGAAGATGTGCTTCCTGCACTCAGATAATAAATGGGTCATTGCAAGATTATTTACATTTGTTCTTCTGAAAGAGAAGAGTTTACATTCTATGAGAGCCATGGTTGACATTTAGATGAGTTTCTTCTTTTCTTTTTGGGTTTTGAAAAGTGCTTTGATCACTCGCAGGCGCTTCCTCGTCCACAGCAGATTCGGCCTGACTACTAGAAAGAGTGGGGCGTTGAAGGGGAATCCTAATCCCTTGAAATGGGTCACTGAGATCTAGAAATAGGTTCTTTTCAAGTAAAAGCTCAAACCTTGTTTGGATGTTCCTACAATCATTGCAATTGGATAATGAAGACACACATCGGGTTCTTTTTTTAAACTTTATTATGAAATTAAGTCATATATAAATAGTAAATAATTCACAAAAATAAATTAAAAACATAATTCAGATAAAATAAAGACTAGAAAAATTAGAAATAGAATAGAACACACTATTAGTAAAATGTTCTCTTTCAAGGACACATACACATCATTCAAAAGTTTTCAGCAATGATGGCATTGAATACATAATGCAATTTAGTGACATGGATGATATCGTGACATTCACGTTCTTCACATTTACAAATTCTCTTTTTTATCAATGCTTTGAACAACCTGATTTTAAGAGGGAGGCTACACTCTTTACATCATATACAAGTACATTTTAATAATTTTTGTGTTCTCTTTTGATAAGTAGTCTTCCTGATGAGGTCAATTCCCACGTGAAAGTATAATCATTGTGGTGCCTCTTCTAATTGACTAGAATAAGTTACTTAAAAAGAAGAAAAACTCAAATTATAAAAAATATCACAGTGCAAGATATCTTGTCAGTGCCTTAGGACGGAATATGACTGTGCGTATATAATCATCAACTACACATACTGTGCAGGTATTTTAATCATCTATCTTCTCTTTGTCACCAATTTGAAATTCATGTAATTGTGAACGAAGGGTTTTTATCTGCTCATTCTTTTTTGCTAACATTTTTTTCATGTTCGTATAGACAGCAGTTTCACTGAACTTTCTTTCCAATTCCTGTAAAAAAAAAAAAAAAAAAAAAAAAAAAAAAAAAAAAAAAAAAATATTGATATTAGGCAATTATTCTTATTTTTTCATAATTTGGAATTAGCTTAAAACTGAAAACTTATATTGGAAGTGTTGTAAATAATTACACAGAAATTAAGAAACATGAATTGTAACAGCATATGACACAAATAGTTTATAATGTTAAAATTTATTGCATGGGTAGAAGTTTTGAAAATTCACTCCTAACATCGCTCATAATACAGTATGTAAAATTCAATAGAGAAACAATATAAACGACTTACATATGTTATTTTTTGGAAAACAGCATTGTAAACTTACAAGAGAACTAAAGTTAATTTTTGTAAACAACTTTTTTGTATTCCAGCATTATAAACGACCTTTTTCGTTATAAGAAATAGTTCATAAATAGCTAATAAACTAAATGAATCGATAAAGAGGGGTATGATGTGAGTGGTATGTTCAAGAAAATGAGGGACAATAAAAGCAATTACACACCCATCTATCCATATGTTACGTTCAATATTTCTTCGTTTCCATTTAAGAATAATTTTAATTTTGAGAAATTAAAGCACATCTTTACCATTTGAGGCTTACATTTAATGATGTCATATTGCTTATGCAAAATTCCTATTTTAGGGGCTATGCATTGTGCATTTATGTTCACCATAGTGACATAGAGGGTAAAGAATGTTTGCAAATGGAATATGTCGAACACATTCCGGATGATGTATCACAAGCTCAAGCCATGAAAACATTGCATCCTATGAAAAGTAAAGACCGGCAAGGGAGAGAATACAACATGAAAAAATGTTGGAAAGTAAAAAAAATATGAGTTAATCTGACTCAGAAGTTTTGCTGGCGTACTTTAGAAAGGGTAAAAACAACTAATGTTTATATATTTTACATTGGTAATATGCTACCAAATGTTTTACTTTTCTATATTTTATTTTACAACAAAAACAGTTAAAACTGTGTGACACGCTACGGGAGAAGGGTTGTGCATGTTTTCATAGTTCTAGAATTCCTATCCAAAACCACATACAAGTTGAATTCAAAATACAGAAAGAAAATATTTGTGTGGGGCAGCATATGATCATCTCACTTAAAGTTGGCGGGTGGGTTAAAGGGCGGAGTTGAGTGGTTGAGTGACCGTTCTGTGTGCATGATATGAAAATAGACATGACCAGCGGAAGAGTTATGAACGAAATGGTATAAGTTAGTGGGGGGGTAGGGAAGCGCTCATACTGTAGCAAGCTAGAAATTAAATATGATTGAAACACGTGTGTTTTTTGTTGAAAGAATTTTACCTCCAAGACGTCCCTCTACACTTTAAAATATGTAATTTATTCACGATAAATATTTCACGTTTCATTATTCAGCTAGTATCAAACCAACATTTACTTTACCAATTTTGTTTTATTCATCATGGGTACGTAGTAGTATGATATGAAAATTATGTAGGTAGTAATCTGAAATGTACATTCGTGTTTCACGACCCTCTTGAAATACCTTATAGTGTTTACTTAAACGATTTTGATACTTTCCCTGAATTCTGATTGGTAGTTGTGGAGTTATAATTGCACACATGCAATTAATCCAGTGATAATAATCGATATTCATGGAATTAATGAGTATTTTTAATTCACTGAATGAAACAATGCTCATGGCACAGATTATATCATATTGACTGTTTATTTATTGTCATGAAAACTATCTAATAACGAAATTTAATAAAAAACGATGGAGTCATTTTTTTGAAAATTTTGAGAATGTCCTAGACGCTTCAGGTGAAGTACCTCAGAAACATAAAATATCAGTTTCAAATTCAAGGGGCCGCAAGGTCAGCTAGATCGATTGGGAATTATCAATTTTGCAGAAAATCGGCTGATCAGTTTAGCTGCTGACGTTGTTCACAGACGGACAGATACGTTTTGTCGTCATTTGATTTATGGTTTCAAGGACACACAAAACAAGGTACACCACGTGTAAGAGGATTTTTATTTCTGAATTTATCTACATTTTCGTTACCAGGGCCATATATATATATATATATATATATATATATATATATATATATATATATATATATATATATATATATATATATATATATATATATATAAAATTATACATTAAATTAATTGTACACACATACACAACATACACACTCCCTCTTTCCCTCTCTCTCACACACACACCTCTGATAACCTCTATGTCCTCGCCGTAACAGCCCTTTCCCTCCAAAACATCCTTTGGCGTCCTTTGTTCAGGGCTCCACCTATCGGCTAACACTATTTGCACCTAACCCTAAACTACACGTATCTTAAAGCTACTATTTACTACAGGCTCTACTCACTTTCACATCATTAAATCCTCTCACTGTCATTCGTATATCTTAAATACTACAATCTTTCAAGATTTAAGCGTAAGCAATAGATTAACTATGAAAGAAATAAGCCTTTTAACCTCCCTAAAACACTATAAAATTATGAAAATACCTGTTCAGCTAATTGTAGCTGGGACTGTGCTTCTTTCACAAGCTGCTTGGCATTCTCCAACTCAAGCTGCAACTGCTCATGTTCAGCAAGAGCCTCTTGTTTATCAATATCTAACCGATGTTTTGTTTCAGCTAATTCACTCTGCATCTGCAATGAAAATATAGTACTGAAGTTGTGGAACAAATAGTATTTATTTGTTGTTCAATCCCTTATTTTAAATTAAGGACAACCACAATAAGTGCAAAAATGTTTTCACATAATAATTTTATTCTCTACGATGTCTCGGCGAATTGTTTTGTCTCCCTCCCTAAAAATTTAATTACAAAATTTTGCATGAAGCCAAAATGAATTACACAAAATTACAAAATCAACAAATAAATTTATACTGTACCCAATTCAAAGAAAGCTCACCTGTTATAACAGAAAACTAAAACTAATATATACAAAAACTATACACAATATTTACAAATTATAGAGAAACATATCTGAATATTACAGTAAGTAGTGGAGTGCTGACTAGCCACTTTACAGTTGAACGTTTAAACTGAATCGTTGGAATTGGAGGAACAACGGAAATCAGGAGATAGTTGAAGGTGCAATCAGAAAGGTTTGATCCCAATGTTAAAAAATGTCAAAAAATATTTAGTATGTAGTCATATTTCCTTTCTTCTCTATCCACAAATTCTAAATTCCACTTCAACCGATAAGTTTGAGGAATGGACTCATCCGGCAGCTCTGAGCTGTCGACCCTCAGCGGCCACGCTGAATAATTGTGTGTATAAGTGTTCTATACAGCCGCAGAAGACAAATCAAATCTGCTCCGCACTTAGCCGGCAGAGAAAGATCAGAGAAACGCATCTGGTCTGCAACCTACGGATAAAGTTACGCCACGTCAGGTATCTGTCGAAACCAAAGGGAAGCTGCTGACCGCCTAGGAGAGCTCCTGGTTGTTATGGAAATGGTAATTTCATCAGAAGAGCATGCAACACGCTTTGGTCATTGAAAAATTATAACCAGTAGACTCGCACCACTAATGCGTTTTTCGGTGCTGTCTTTCGGGGATGTTCAGGCTTCTGGACAAACAGACTAAAGGGAAATCGTCCACAAGGAGCGACGGTTTATCTGGTTCACATACAATAGTTAATGTCGATGGCACAGTGACACGTTTAACCCCTGATTAACACAGTTTTCCAAAGAGTTACTTCTGGATATCTTGTCGCCAGTGGCTGCTGCTCCTTAATGTCTCTAGGGCGGCGCCCTCTCCAGAAAAAAAAAACTCAAGAAAAGTTGCAAAACTTGCAATAAATCGACTCGTTTAATTTGTGCGTCTACTGGCGTAATTTTTTAGTACAAATTTAGTTTTAAGTGCCCGATTACGTGAAAGATAAATGTAGAGTAGCATCGTGGACTATCGGGAGCCCGACCGTAGCTGGAGCATGCGAGGCAACGGAAGCCCGAGGAAGAGAGGGGGCGCTGAGAGTTGGGTGAAGACAGCGTGCTCCTAGTAGGGTTTCGTTCGGCAGAGTACGCGGCTATTAATTACGCTAAGAATACCGACCCTTTCATTGGATTTCATAAATTAGTTTTGTGTGCTGGAAATATTTTTTAAAATATCTATTTTCGCGTAAGCACAATCGTCCGCTAACAAAGTAAGTTGTCTTAGACAAGGATTAAAATCCCGATACGTGCACATCGATTGTACTCTCCATGCCATAGTTTACCTCGTTCAACACATATTTTTAAGAGGTAAAATAATGTATGTGATAGTTCGGAATACACGCCACCCATCCTAATTCGAAACCCACGGGCTGACACTACTTGTCACCCATGTGTGTACGAAAAGATCTAATGGACAAAAATCTCCTGAGCATAGGGAGCCGCTCGCTAAATTCCCACGGGTGTAATATACGCATTATGACATGACTCCAGGTAGTGTCATAGCATTTTTGTATGTCGAAGATTACTTAATGTCTCAACGCAAAAGAGGTGATCTGAGGTGCTAATGCCACTAAGTGATTCAAGATTGCTCTTTTTTTCTGAATTCACATTGAATTGGAGTTGGCAATTTCCTCGAGTCTAGGGGCCAGATCTGCAGGTGGTTTACCATACGTTTAAAGTGCAAACCCTCAGAAGGATAGGAATGATTGTCTCTTCTCGTTATATTTTTAAATGGAGTGTTTGTACCAGATTCGTTTGAAAATATTAACCTTTTCTTTTGCCGTGGACGTGCCGCGAGACAGTCACGCGGTGTGCGCAATACGTATGGCCAGCTGCGCCGGTCCGTGCTTGGGCTCACGGGTCTGGCAGAGCCAGGTTTTTGACAGCCTCGGCAACTTCGAGATTTCGGAGAAAATTCGATGATAACGCAGACGAGGGCACTTGGAACTCAACCTTTAAAGGCAAGAACCAACAGTCGAAATAAATATGAGCTACATAAGACCTACCAGGACTACAAAGACTCCAGCGTTTCGCAGGGTTGAAACGAAAACAGCGATAACACCTTACATTTGTCTTTGTGAGGCAGTCCTGGAGAGAATTCCCAATGCTCCTTGAAGCGTCCTCTAGCAATGTATTGAAACCTTTATCCATTAATTTGTATGAATTTTTCGATTATCACGATATATTTAGCTGAGAATACAGGCATTTCGGGGTCGATGCGTTATCTTGTGTTCGAGGCTCCACAATCGAAAGTTTGGGAAATTAAACAAAAAACATATTCATCCTTACAAACAATGTAAGTAAACTCCTTTTCCCTTACATACATAAATACATTGCGCTGTTACTGTTTTTCATTATTCTTTACTGAAGTCAAAAAATTTAACTAAAGAAATAAAAGAGAATACAAAATAATATTAATAACAGCAAGAATGTGCGTTAGAGTGTGTAATTCCACAAGTTCAACAACGTAATGCTTAAAATAATACACTAAACTAAAGTGAGTGTATGAAAGTAATACATTGTGCGAAACAAATTTATCCCCGCCACTACTAGTATATCTAAATTCTGCTTTGTCATATACCCGCTAGCATTTATGAGTTACCTTTAAGGAAGACATTTAAATACCCTAAAGAAATTGATTTTTGCTCCTGGATTCATGTTATTGAGTATGCATTACTGCTATCACCAATATTGGAAACGGTTTGACCTCATCTACCTCAATTTCACAATAATGCTAATGTTTTTAACATTTTCAATTCTTTATCTTTCAGGAATGAAAATTTGCAGACATAATTGTTAACAATAATTACAATCAAAGACCTTCGCAAACACCCAATACTTAAGAAATTTAAATGGCTCCCATTTGTTTTACATGCCACTAAAGTTATCTGGATTTGCTTTCTTATAAAACCAGGGAGTCACCCATTATTCTTTGAAGCTTACCGCGGTGCAATCCTCATAAATTCTGGCGTCGTGGTCGATTCCATTTTGCGAATACGTAAATAGCATTACAGACCTGACAGTCGCCATTGCCTGTCGCGGACCTCGGTGCGCGGAAGGTTCGTCCCAACGGGAGTGATGACGACGGGGCAGCGCTGGCCTGGCCTAGCCTCCATGACTCGTATCCCGGTTCGCAAGCCTCTATTTGGGCATGTGCCACGGAAAACGCTCTGGAGCACGGCCAACATCCAAGCCACTCGCCTCACTCAAAACCTTCAACTACCCCGGCCTCCTTCCAGCATCTGCCCGGTTATCACAACCTGCCCATCTCCACCCCTTCTCTACACTTACCCGGAGGGGGGATACCCCGCTTGGGCGTCATTTCTACATCACGAGGAGACACCCGAGACTGTTTATCACGCTCAGAGTAGTCACAGTAGACAATATTTAAGAGACCAAATTCGGTCATTCATACACACAGGGCACTGAACCACACAAGCATTCGTATTGTAGCGAAACCCACACACCGACCTTTACGGTATCATAAAAGTAAGTCACTTTACAGAACCACATGTAGATACCACTAAAATCTCAGTAATCAAATGGCCCTCGGGAAATGCATTATATAAAGAGAATGGTGTCTCGTGTTTACACTCCAGAGGCGCCCAGCAAGAGCCCAACTGCGGATGCTAACATATCCAAAGGCCTTCAGACACTCAAATGTTCTGCGTATCAACACCTCCACAGCAGTGAACAGGTTTAGAAGAATTTATCTTGTTCTGGAATGTGTTTCAACATCACGTTATGTACTTGGTTTGGTCCAGAAGAGGAATTTTTGAAAGTGATATGGCGGGGGCAAGCAAGGGTAGAGAGAAAATGGCTTTGTAGGTTTCTTTATCACCTGAAAAAGACACCACCTATCAAGGGCAGTATTCGCCATTCCTTTCGCAGAGAGGAAGGATGGGGTGTATCAAGATGAGCTCGACACCTCATAATAGAGTCCCTAGGTTATTATATATGGTAATGTTTGCAGCTAAAAGCTAAAGGCAGGATTCCTATTATCGTATTTTTATCCAGACGGCGTTCGGAAGGGTGTAACACGTAAGCGAAGATATACAGGCTCTCCAAGAAGTGGATTTTCTTTCCCACTTGATTCGCTTTACGGGCTCACGACCGTTTATATTCTACAAAGTTTCAACGGTTGGATAATGGTTCGGCCTTCTTCCGGTCCTTGATCGCATTCGCACAATCTGAGTTCCATCGGCGAAAGAACGCCATCGGTATGAGAACCATCATTATTATCGTACCTAAAACTGTGAAAACCTCTGAGGGATATTGTTTCCCTGTGTAAAACCTGAGTTTTCTGAAAATACAATAGATGGCGAATAACGGGATAGAAATTATCGAATCCGATTGGGAACGCAAACCCTTTAAATTCCATGACAGGAGTGCCATAATAAGTTTTATGAGCCTTTTCTTCATTCGCCTCAGCTGTTCGTCAACGTCACTAGCGAAGGACGGCACCTTGAGGAGGCTTCTACGCAACGGAATCCTTTTCACTACTGCTAAAGCGGTAAGGGGACCTATGTAATTCATTTGCTCCCTTTCGCGCGAGTGATCGGGGTGTGGTTGTAGTGTTTAGCATGTGGCGCAGGGAGTAAGGGTCGCTTGCACAGAAGCTTCCGGAGCAGACTAGGTCGAAGATTTTGATTTTTTTTTTTTGCTCTCGGTTTTTGCCATTGATTGAGTAGCACGGTCCTTTTGGATGTTTTGCTACTATCCTACTGTCTTAGGAAGATTTAGAACATTAGAAAAGGTCTTCGACATATCCAGGGGAAGTAAAGCTGACAGTCTCATATTGTAGATGCAGTGCATGTAAAAGGCTAAAAGAAGCCTCTGAGCAAAATTCAAATCACTCGAGTGATATCTCCTTCCTCTGCCAGACAGTGAAAAGAGAATAGCGGAATTTGCGTGGTCAGCCAGAAGAGCAGGTCGGATGACCTGAGCCTCCTGAAGGAAAATGAAGCACAGTTCAATTGAATCCGGTGGGTGTTTTACATATTTCCTTTTCCGAAAGGAAACCTTGCCATTATGAAATGCAGGGTCGCGCCGTAGGGGGTTAGCCCCTTACTTCTCTGAAGATGAAGGAGCTTCGCTTTCACTGTGACGAGCCAACGTTACGTTATGTCAACCCGCTGGGGTCATGTTTGGCACCAAGGCTACATTCTGGTCTAAACTTTGGCATTCAGCACACCTGCTTTTAACAGGACGGAACCACCTCATACTGCCCGACCGTCTATGGCAGCAGTGCGAAGTTTGTTTGGGGATCGTATTATTTCAAGAAATGTAAGCATGGAACTTTAAGTTAGTGACTACTTTTTATGAGGACATCAGAAGAGCGTTGTAGGGAGACCAGACTAGACCAATAAACCTTACCCAGCTAGTCTCAGATTGAAGAAAATATTGCCAACATCCTGGAGAAAACATTGTGCCGGGCTGTGTCAAATCTTCCGAATCAACTAACTAAATATGTACGATGAAATATAACAGCACTTACAAGGTGTGTTAGAAAAGTAATGAGACTGATTTTATACTAACTAAATTTTTTATTTTTTTCAAACAACAATATGATCCCCTTCAAAGTAGTTCCCTTGGGCAGCTATAAACCGGCGGAGTCGTTCTTCCCACTCTTTGTAGCAGCGCTGGAAGTCTTCAACTGGAATGGCTTTTAACTGGGCGGTCACGGTCTTTTGAATGTTCTCCAGAGTTCCAAAATGACGTCCTTTTAGGACATGTTTCAATTTAGGGAAAACGAAAAAGTCACAAGGACTCAAATCAGGTGAATATGGGGGTTGAGGAACAACAGTAATGAGTTTTGAGGTCAAAAATTCACTGATGGAAATGGCCGTGTGACACGGGGCATTGTCATGATGAAGCATCCACTTGTTTGCAATGTGTGGTCTCACACGAATCACTCTTTTCCTGAGCCTTTCAAGGACACTTTTATAAAACACTTGGTTGACAGTTTGTCCTGGTGGAACAAATTCTTTGTGCGCGATTCCCTTACTGTCAAAAAAACAAATCAGCATGGTCTTGATCTTCGATTTGCTCATTCGACATTTCTTCGGCCGAGGAGATGACGGAGTGTGCCACTCTTCGCTTTGCCGCTTCGTTTCAGGATCGTACTCAAATATCCACGATTCATCACCTGTGATCACACAATTGAAGAATTCTTGGTCATTGGCAATCCTCTCAAGAAGATCAGCGCACACGTTTTTTCGATTGTCCTTCTGTTCAGTTGTGAGTTTTTTCGGCACCATTTTGGCACAAATCTTTCGCATGTTCAAATCGTCTGCCAAAATTTGATGTACGGTGAAAGTGTTTAAATTTAACTGTTCACTGATCATCCTTATTGTTAAACGGCGGTCTGCTCTCACAAGAGCCCTCACACGTTCAACGTTTTCGCCAGTTTTTGAAGTTGAAGGTCTCCCTGAGCGAGGGTCATCTTCAACGTGTTCTCGACCTTCCAAAAATGATTTGTGCCAGCGAAAAACTTGTGCCCTTGATAAGCAATGTTCCCCATAGGCCTGTTTCAACTTTTCAAAAGTCACACTCGCGGATTCACCAAGTTTAACACAAAACTTTATTGCACAACGTTGCTCGAAATTCCGATGCTCCATTTCTCGAACACACAACAAAAACACAACTTCACTGATGGCGCTGTCAAAAATAATGTGTTATTTGTACGGAGTTGTAACTCGGACTGAGGATGTGGAGGGGATAAACAAAACCGTCTAGCACAGGCCGTTAGACACAACGTTGCCAGATCGCCCGCAGTGTTACCAGTCTCATTACTTTTCTCACCTTGTACGTGACGTGACGGATACTCTTGAAAAGTTTCCATGAAATATGCAACTGCATTTACAAATACCTAAACGAATGTCATGCATTTTATTGTGACAAATGTGTAGAACACCACCAACGTTGACTATAATGCTGTTGTACTCTACCCAACTCCAAATTCCACTGTCCTTTGTTAGCCTTCATTGTCACCAAGATGTTTCAATTACAGTCGTTATGCACAACCAGGGAATTCCTATACATGACACAGAATTCAGAAAATTCACCTCTAGGAAATGAAAAAGGTTACACAAAGTTGCTGGTTAAAAGGTTCACGACTCATACCATTGCTGTTCCCATGATTTAGAGGGAACCAACGGATCACCCAACAGATTGTCTGACAAAAGTAGCTGGAATCGCCTCAAAGAAGAAGAAAACTGTAATATCCCAATTTACCATCTGCTATAAAACCTATGTCACAGAGAAGAATTGCCGGTACCCCAACCTTCTGAGGTGACAGTGAGTGAAGATGACTGCTGCAGTGATGAACGTTCAGAAGACAGAGGTGATATCCATGTTAATCCACCATTTGTAGCCTTCAGTGAACCAAATGTCCCAAGGGGATCTCAACAATCTTGTTCGTTATTTAAATTTGTCGAAGCAACAGTCTGCGACTAAAAGAATGGTATCTTCTTTCCGCCTGCAAGAAAGTGAGTGTTTTTTGTAATCGCCACGTAGTTTTTCAAAAATTTCTCCAAGAAAAATGTCGAAGCTTTCTCAAATGATATCGTATCCCTCATGAAGTCTCTCGGCTATAATTTTAATATAATTTAATGGCGCTTGTTCATAGATTCTAGCAAAATAGGTCTGAAATCAGTAACACATCCACAATTGGAACAAATTTCTTTCTATTCCGATTGTCGCAGTCAACCTGAAGGAGGCGTATAAGAACTTAAAACTGCCTCTCATACTTATCAAATATGAGAAAAACTCATACAAATAGAATATAAGTAGAGATCTCAATTTAATTCATTCCTTCAGCTTAGATATTAAAATAAATGTACCTACACAGATCACACTAAATTCAAAGAAGACAATTGATCACATAATAATTAACAAAACAACTACTCGATATGAAATTGAAACAAAAGATTTAGGATACAGTGATGACGATGCACAAATTCTTACCATTATAAGAAATGCGAACACTGACACAATAAATAATAAACATATGAGTAGATTATTTACGAAAAGTAAAATAAAATTATTTATCAATTACTTGCTGCAAGAATCATGGAACGCGGTTTACAACACTGTTGATACAAACGATAAATACAATTTTTTTTAACGCTTTCATTCCATTTTAAAGCTTTCTTTCCTCTTCAAGAGGAAATTAAATATTACACGGAAAAGCAATTCTTGGATAACACAAAGGATTAGGACATCATGTAAAAACAAACGAAATCTTTCAATTCTAAGCATCATAACGTATCTCAAGGTCTCCTCCTCTACTTTAAAAAACACAAATCATTTTTGAGAAAAGTCATACGGCAGGCTAAAATCATGAAACATAACCAGGATATTCTGATCTCAAATAATAAAGCAAAAGCAATGTGGAATATAGTAAAAAATTTGACCAAATCAACTAGAAACCTTGCAGAGAATGTTGTTTTAAAAAATAACAATAGAAATGTCAACGATCCGGCAACAATGGCTAGCCTCTTCAACCAATACTTTTCAAGAATTGCCTATTGAAATATTTTTAGATCTTTCAAAAGCCTTTGAAGTCATTGATCATAACATTTTACTCTCAATATTACCTTCATGCGGAATTCGTGGTGTTGCTCTAGATTAGTTATGTTCGTACCAGAAACAACAATCTCAGAGAGTAGAAATACCTTACTGGAATAATGGAACATTATGTACACACCTTTCTAATTCTTTGCCAATTGCATGTGGAGTCCCGCAGGGATCATCAATTTTATGTCCTATTCTCTTCCTGCTGTACGTAAACGATATGCCCTCGATGATTAGAAACGGAAGAACAGCTCTCTTTGCGGATGATACTAATATTCTTTTGCAATAAAGAAACCGTAAATAGTACAATAGCAGAGATTTCAAATTGGTTTCGTAATAACAAATTAATTGTAAATGAAAATAAAACTGTTTCAATGCAGTTTTCCATTTCAAATAAACAGCTCTGCACTTAACTGATAATGAACGGTGTGCCATTGACTGATATTAAGGTACCAAAACTTTTAGGTTTTTTGATTCAGTCAAATCTTAAATAAAACATCCATTTAAATAAATTGAACACTAAATTAAGTTCTTTATGCTACCCTTTCAGAATTCTTTCAAATTCAGTCAGCCTCCACACTGCTCGTTGTGCATATTTGGCGAATGTTCATTCCCGCCTGAGATATGGCATAATATTCTGGAGAAATACATCTTATGGTTCCCAGACTTTTAGATTACAAAAATGAATTCTACGAATAATAAGTAAATCCCACCCACGTGATTCTTGTAAGCCTCTCTTTATTAACAGTGGCTAATTAACATTACTTTGATTTGTTAAGTGATGTTGAAAAAAAGGTATGGTTGTCTTTCACAAGTGTCTATAAAAACGTTTTAGGCAACCATAAGGTTGAGAACTATCGCGGTATTGTACATGAACAATTGAGATAATACCACCGTATGAGATGTAACAAGTCACTTACATTGCATTTTTGAATGATCATTTGCGCATGTTAGTATAAGTGTGTGTAAGGGATGCGGGAAGGTCAAGGAATAGGAAGGAAAGATCGCGCGCGGTCCGTGGCCCGTTTGTTAGGGTACTGGTCCGGCATTCGCCTGGTGTTCATCGGAGAAAACACGGAAAGTTACCGATCAGAGCAGCAGGCCGGTAGAAGTCTCCTCCAGACAGCGACAGAACACGACCTAGCTTTTTAGTTGGTATCGAAATCTTACTGGCACCGTTGGAACTTGAAACACCGGAACCTCCCGTCTAGTGGCACTGCAGTGACATCAGTTGATGCCCTGAGCCACCTGTCGGTACCAGAATGACAAGAGATAATGAATGCCTGAATGAAAGGGTTCTAGTAGGCAGGACCGGCGCTAGGTTATTTTGCGCCTCAGGCAAAATTAGATGTTTGCGCCCCCCCTCCAATAATAATAATGTTTAGAAAAAATGTTTTCTAGAAGTTTCTAACTTCTTTCTTTCTTCTTTAAATTAATAACTTTCACAAAAAAATAGAATAAGATTTATTATAAAAAATGTACCAAATTTGCGCCCCCCTGAGGTTTGCGCACTAGGCGGTCGCCTAGTTTGCCTATAGGTAGCGCCGGCCCTGCTAGTAGGGTCCAAATAATCCTATACTTAGGTTTTTGTAACGGGGCGCGTCATTAGCTGTCTTCGCGATGGAATATCTTACGGCATTTCGCGTCTTTCTCGGTCGGCGCCGCTATATGTTGCATGATCGCGACCGTATAAAGCAGTGCGATGTGTCTAGCGGCATATAGCTGCACGACCGAGTAGACGCGAAATGATGTGGAATCAACATCGTGAAGACAACTCCTGACGCGCCACGTTACAAATCCCGAAGTAGTATATCACTTGTTCCAATCATTCGGCTAGCTAAAAATATTGAACTTCCTTACAAAGAAGCTGAGACGGACATTGCCAATTTTATGACAAAAAGTTTCCAACTATCCATTGATAAAAAATTAGTTAATGAAGCTAGAAATAAAGACATGAGAGAGAAATCCCCCTGCATCATATTATATAACACGTTATTCTTGCTATAGCATTTTATAACAAGCTACTCTTACAAACTTACTATACATGTATGCAAAAGGCCAAATGGTAGATTGCAATCCTCACCTTTCAATTTCGATTATGAAATTTTATATCTGAAGAACATGGATCTTCTGTCTCTGTGTGAAGACAAAGTAAAGCCACAAAAAATACTGTGGAGTTTACTATTTTAAAAAGGAAAACCCACTTTTTAGCCCTGGATATCAGTAGGTATTTCAGATATCACAATGGATTGACACAACTTGTAAAAGACTCATTGTGTTTAGCCCCGCTGTTTCATTTTTGACACTATTATTTTGTACTAAGATTGTGTCTCAATTTCAGTATTTAATTTTGTAGATGCTGCTAACCTACTAATCTGGACAAGGCATCCATCAACACACTATGAATATTTTCACTGCGGGTGATAAACAAAATGTTTTTCATAACTGTGTAAAATTTGTACATGATATACTGTAACTATCATTCAAAACTTAAAATACAATTGCGATCTTGACTTCTAATACCAATTTATCTTGTAAGAATTATCTCAGAAAACTGTTGCCAATTTGCCAGTTTAAGAAACCAATAATTCAAATTGGTAAAAATAATGTCACTGACAAGAAAAATTCTATAATGACCTAAATCACTATAAAATATGCTACTTACATTGCACCTACATCACTTATTTCAAATTCAAGTAACATGAACTGGATTTTTCAAACAAAACATTGAACTTTAAAATGGCAGTAAAAAAAATAAATCCCAGTTGTCAACTTTTAGAACTGTGCCATTGAATTGCACTATTTAAGAGTAAGAAGTCAAGAGCATAGTAGTCAAATCAGTTCTTTAATCATTAATGATATTACTTCTCACATTATATAAGAAACTAAAATATTTTGTTATGTTCATCAGTAGAGAGAGGTTTTTCTATGTCCTAAAAAGTCTTGAAATATGCTTTTAAAAATATGCATTTAGGACCTAAAAATTCTGAAATAAAAATACTTTAGTATGCAATTAAAATTATCAATATTTCATTTCCTCTACAAACCTTTCTTGATAAAATTCAGGAGTAGCATGCTTGGAATGAAAAGATATATTTTTGTGGAAACATACTACAATCTATGCTCCTTTACAACAGAAATAATTGAAGTAAATTTTCACCGAAGTGAAGTACATTGTATGCCTTCTGACTGGTTTAAAAAATATACTATCAAGAAATATTGTACATTCGCGCAAGTATTTAATCTATAGAAAACAATATACAAAATATGCATCTATAATTACATGAATATGTACCATTAGGATAACTCAGCCAAATATGCACTAATATTTTAATCTATATAGCATCATAGTCTAACCAAAGTCAAAAAATTTCACTTATCTATGCACTGAAGCAATAGTTAAAAATACGTAAAATCATAGAAATCTGCCCCCCCAAACAATCAGTAATGGAAATCCTACAAATTAAAATTATATAATAGAAAATGTTACTTTCCTACATTTCTACGCCTTTTTAGGAGTAAAATTTACCTCATTTAATTGGGAAGGTTGAGGACAATCTTTCACTTGCTTCTGTAGATCTCCAATTTGGTTTAAAGCTCTAGTCAAATTGTTTTTAAGTTGATCCATTTGTTCCTGGGAGCTCACCATCTAAACAGATATGTAAATATAATAACAGTAACACTTCAATTCTTAAATAAACAAGTATTGTAAACATTATTTTAAAAAATCAACCTTATCTTCTGCAACTGTCAAGGAAGTTTTTAATTTCTCATTTTCACTTTTCAGACGTTCTATTTCCAAATTTAAAAGAGGCATTGATCCATGAACATCACTCAAAGGCTGCAGCCTAACTTTAGCAGGTGATTGTGGAGTTTTATCAGGAAAAATACCCAGTATTTCATGACGTTCAAGGGTTTTAATACTTTCAAGCATTTCCCTGAAATTATAAACATTAATTTTGGACAGCATTCACTATTTATTCAATACACTTCTTGTAAATACAATTCTTATTGACATTACTCTCATAAACAATGCAGCAGTTTATATGGACTTCATTTTACGTCCAGATAAAAAACTGCAAATTTTCCTGGCTAATAATAAACTAGGAAAGCGTCAACCTAATGTAACAGCAGAACTCATCCAATGATTTTATCAATTATTACAATCAATCTGTTAATGATATAATTTCATCAATACCTAACAATATTGATAAAACTATGGAATTCTGCAGAAAAGGTAAGCAAATAGAAGATGGTACAAATTTCTATTGACAGTCCATTGGTAGTAAACATAATAAAAGCAACCAAAGAATTATATCTCATAACTGTGGCAGATATGTTTCCCCATGATATTTTATAAAACAAATTATTAATGCAATCTTTTAATCTTTGACCATTTTATTGAGCCACTCATGCTCAATATCGTTTTTTTTTCAAACATGTTTAAAATAATCTTAAGTGATTTCCTTTATATAAAAAGAGGGACCGGAAGGTACTAAGTAACTACCAACTTATCTTAATAGTAACAGTAATCTCTAAAATTTTTGAATCCATTTTATACAAACAACTTATGTCGTATTTTGAGAATTATTGTTTCGTCTAACTGATACATTTGGTTTTAGATGTAGGAAATCAACCACTACAGCAATGGAGTATCTGATCAAGTACATCACTGATTCATTTGAAGCCAAATTTTATTCATCTCTCATGCCCTAACAAAACCTTTTGACTGTGTTGTATCTGAGGTGCTCATACAAAAAATTGAAAACCATGACATTTGTGAAAATAAAATTTGACTACTTGAGTCTTACATGTCACAAAGATTACAATCTGCGACTACAGGCAACAAGAAGTAGGCAATTTTTTTTTTGGAAAAATTCATGCTTAATTCATGTTTGAACATTTTTTTCAATTAATACTGCACATTTAGACTTCTATCTAGCATATTAAGTTATTTTAAAATTATTTTCATAGACAATATATTTACATTAAAACAACTTATAGAAAAGAGAACAAGGAGAGATAGGGAAGTTCATCTGGGTTTCATTGATCTTCAGAAAGCGTATGACAATGTACCGGTTGCTACAGTATGGGAAGAAATGGATGGACTTAAAATCAGTGAAAACTTAATTGGAGCCACACAGAATCTATATAAGAACAACACCTCTCAGATTAAGATCTACAGCAGGCTCTCAGATCCATTCTGTCAGTAAAGGTCTTCGTCAGGGTTGCTGTCTTTCCCCAACACTGTTTAAAATATATCTGCATCGTATTTTACAGCAGTGGGAGAAATAATGCAGAGTAATGGGAATGATGATCGGAGAGGATAAATTGTTTACATTATATTTTGCTGATGACCTGGTAGTAATTGCAGAAGATGCGGATGATTTGAGTTTCATGATCCGTAAACTCAATGAACACTTTTTAAAAGCAGGACTTAATATTAATATGGACAAATCTGAATACCTGGCAGTTGGTAAAAATGAAATAGAAAATCTTCTTGTGGAAAATGGATGAAAAATGAAAGGGGTAAACAAATATAAATACCTCGGTGTACTTTTTAACAATAAGGGAAATAGCCAAGACGGAATTGAGAGACGAATAAGCTTGGGGAGAAACGTGACACGAAGTATAAACTCTGTCTTATGGAACAAAACCATCACTAACACTACTAAAAGACGTCTTTACTTCTCGCTAGTTAAGAGTGTTACAACATACGGTTCAGAATATTCTTCATGTCTTCCGGGCTGATGGGCCGTGGTCCAATTGGCTTTGAGATACTTTGGTATCTCAAAGCCAATTGGACCATGGCCCATTGGCTTTGGTCATTGGCTTTGGCATTGCCAATTGGCTTTGAGATACTTTGGTATCTCAAAGCCAATTGGACCACGGCCCATCAGCCCGGAAGACATGAAGAATATTGACTCCGGCCGTGAAAGCCTACAATGCTGTATTATACGGTTCAGAAGTTTGGGAGATGGATAAAAGAACAAAAGGGAAGCTGCTGGCCCTTGAAATGGACTTCTGGCATAGAAGTTGCTGTTAAGCAGACGTGACCAAATCAGGAACGACGACACAAGAAAGAAAATGGATGTAAAGAAATCTATCCTTGACGAAATAGAGAAAAAACAAATCGTCTGGTACGGTCATGTTATGCGAATGACAGACAAAAGATAGCCAAAACGAGTCCTGAAATGGGTGCCAACACAAAGACAGAAGAGAGGAAGACCCAGACTTGCATGGCAGCAGGGAGTGCAAGAGGCTATGACGGCAAGAGAAATGCAAGATGATCTATGGTCCAATAGAGAGGCGTGGTGACTGAGAGCGGAGAAACGGCGACATCTGTAGAGCAACTCCGTACTATACATAAAATTATTTTTTGCACAATTTGTAAATATTAAAATTGACACATATTTTGAATAAATAGTGAATTTTTCTTAGATCCTGGCAGTACAAGTTGTCTTTGCATGTTATTATAACAATTTTAACCCTATGTGCTAAATTTGTGAAGCATGACCCCCTGTGAGCAAGCAAAATGAATCAACATCACAAACGAGAGTGAAGATAACAAGACAGGAAGCAGTAGCTCAATATTACTTGATAACTGACAATAGAAGGAAAAAAATGAGGAGTAGACTACGCCTGCTTGTGTGCAAAGAAAATACAAATAAAATTTTCTAAAAAACCATGCCCGGAAAAAAAAAAAAAAAAAATTTTATATAATTGCTTACAGAAATTAGAAATAGCACATTTACTTCTAATGGAGTCTTTAAAAATTGTTGAAGACATTAAAATCTCTTTGGAATTAGTGTTTGGAGAAGTGAGTGTGACTGTTAAGGAGAAACTATATATAGTGTAAAATTCAAATCCTGATTTGAAATTTCTACAAATTTAAAATACATTATTTGTGGTGAAAATAAGAAAATGCAGAATCTGATCTCATAGTCTCAGATTTCATCTTTGAAGTATGCTCCAATAACCTTTTGTGAAGTAGAAAATGTTTTCAGCATTCAAAAATATTTGTTTCTGATTGAATAAAATTTAGAAAAATTGTTATCTGTTACAAAAAGGCAATAAAACAAAAAATATACCAAACTGAAATTTTATTATACAAGTTTAGTCAATTACCCTGCGTGGTACATATTTAGCTATTCTATAGTACATGATTGCATGCATATTTTAGAATTGGACAGTGCATGGAAATCCTGTCTCTAGTTTGGAAAAATGATCTAACATGCAACCTACTAGCCACCCTAATACTCGCTGATGATATTGTGTGCCAAGAATGTCTCTCTCACTGAGACGAGTCAGGGCCTCCTATTATAAATTGAATTTTATGTTGGTAGCAACCAGATAACTTGGAAACAAGTGAAAAGGACAATACTTCCAGGATCTCTAATGATTGTGGTAAATGCACAATTTACTTTCTCTTTTGTTACAATCTACAGCTTGTGATACCAACATAATTTCTATTGCTAGCACTCTCACCACCAAGGTACTACTGCAGAGAGACTTTCCTAGCACACAATACTACACTGAGAGTTCAACATAACAATACAGAACTAGAAATTTCAACTGAAAGCCTACAGGTGTTGCACAATAGTGGATTTTGGTCTTTTCTGCTAAATTATGCAAAAACTTAAATAGTAAACTTTGGTCTTCAAGAAATAACCAACAAAAACCAACAGGTCACTTTATTGAGATTTTCACTTGATCCAAAGCGCTCTCCAGTATTCCGTGTCGGCATAGTCGAGGAACTGTACTAAATTATTCAGTCAATTACCTTTCATGAAAAGAGTTCCTGGGTACCTTTAAATTTTCTAAAAATCATGTATTGCACTGTTCCCAAGTCACAGATGTACTAATCCATAGAATGTAGGACATGAATTTAAAAAATTAGAAATGACAAAATAGCCCTATTCATGTTGATACTAACATACAAAAATGATGAATCATTTCATTTTTGACAAAAAAATGCAAATATTTGCTTCTGTTATTCTGCCTCTTCTCACACTGCATATACTGATTGAATTCTCTTACTCAGTGTGTTACTACTTCTGGCAGAATTGATGTCATGACCACAAGGCTCCAAGGAAGAGGCCACCCACCCACCAAATATTTGGTATTCACACGATACAATACGAAAGGAGCACCTTTTTTTCTATATTTTTGGTATGTCAAGAATTGTTGTAGACTATAATAAAATATTGCAATGTTCTTGAAGACTTTTTGTTAAAATATTTAATTTACATGTGTTATAAGAGATTATTTTATTTGTTGTTTTTGAGCAGTGGGTGTGCAATTTTTTGGAAAATCATTCTGCATTTATTTGTTCAGCAGCATTTTGGCTGCTGCAACTACTAAAAATTCATTACACTCTGTGTTATTTTTGAATTAAAACCTTAAAAGATACCAAGTATCTACTTTTCTGTTATTGTGAAAATTGTGAGTGGGTTTGTAAAACTGTTATCTTGTGTCAGTTCTTCACACTAGTGAACATTTTATTTTGCTGATATTCTGTTCTTAATGTACATCACTTTCTATTATAGAAGATTCTCAGAATAGTAATAATTATATCTAATAAGTAAAGAAAACAGAGTTGCATTCAGACTGCAACCAGAAAATGTGTTGGAATATATTCCACAAATTATAGTTCCAGAGATTAGGGCATGCTATTGAGCAGGAAGCCTATCTGAACCCATATGTGAAATTTTTTTCAGAATTTGGATGATAAGAATATAGAATGCTATGAGGATAACAAAGTATGTTGTTACAAATGCTGAAATATTTGCCAGCTGTGCTATACAGACACTTAAAAATAATAATCTGAATTTTGTACCAGCAAATGAAGTTAAAAGAGGCAAATGATGAAAGATGGGGAAAGAAGTGAAGACCATTCCACACATTCATAATCTTCATTTTTTTACCCACTCTCAAAATATATTTGGAAGTTGCAGTAAGAGAATTCTGAACAATTGCGAAGGTGACTACTGAAACTTACATTTACTCAAAAAACAAGGAAACTATTCAAGTGTCATTGCAATAAGGAAATTCAAATTAAAGTACAAGAATTATGGCTGACGACATTGTGAACATTTTTCTGGGAATAAAATGTAAAAGAAAGAGATATTCAGAGCTCAGGGACGAAATATGTATGATGATTTAGTAGAACTACAATTCTTACAGAAACAGAGAGAAGTTTGGATTTATTCACAGGAATTATTCTGGGAAATGTGACCAGAAATAGCAAGTAAATTACCACAACTGAGAAGTCTGAATAAAAGGCAGCACATGATATTCAAGTGAAAGTTTTGTACAGAGTAGAAAACAATAATTTAAGGAATGTTTTGTTAAACTTTATTTGAATAAGGTGATTGTGTTAGGAATTTATACAGGAAAATATTGGGTCACAATTGTAACTGTCAGTCACAATCACAAACGAGTTCTCCAAAATTCTTTTGTTGTGAATTTCAATCAATAACAGTAATATTTGATTTTTATGTTAACAGTTAATGTGTAAGGTAATTGTGTAAAAATTGTGATGTTTCTGAAATAATTATATTCAGAGAAAACTGACACTGAGAACCATACTGTAAAAGGCCATTCCTTTCCATATCATGACCCCAACTACAGTTAAAATTTCTTATTTATAATACCGTGTGAATACCACTAATAAGGATGAACCAAAACAAATATTCTGCTCAATACACTACGACAAGGATTTAAATCTTGTTTTAAAAAATGTAAAAACTGAACAATTACAAGATTTATGAACAATTAATATGCTCTGCAGATGTGCTGCAACCATGGATTTACCCCATATAGTATAGTCATCAAATTTGGCCTTCCATATGCCCCCAGCCTTATAGCTCAGAAGAAGGCATGACGGCCGTAACATCAACTCAACTGATTGTGATGCAACTCATCCCGGAAGAAACCTAAATATAATATACTCTTTTTTTTGACAGGAAACGGCTAAATAACTCAATGACCCCAACTTACAAATATACAATTTTGTTAAACCTTTTTTTTTGTAATTAGTCAAGCTTAAAAATCTCTTAAAGGAGAAAAGGATGCCTCCTTTACAATGAATGAACTATCTGCATATGCTGTTCTTCAGTTATATCCATTGACCTCTTAATTTATCAATTGAAGATGTCATCGCAAGGGCTTGTTAACTCACTCTTTATTACTTTTGAGAAAAATACCTCTTAAAGGTTTGATATTGGTAGTGGATAAATGTAAATGAGTTTTAAACTCTGGTTTGGACCAGATTTTATAAAAATCCAGAATTAAATTTCAGTGAGTACACATTTTGTATGAAAAAGTTGCTGAAACCTATAAATTCAATTTTGATAATATCAGAGATAGCACATTTTGCCATGTCCTCTTTGACTATAAAACAAAAGGCAGTCCAAAAATTACAAATTTTTATTTTAACTGATATTTTGTTTCCTAAGATTACAGCCAGTTGACTGATAATTTTTAAAATTAAACATTTACTTGTTCCAGTGCAAATATACTTGTATAAATGTACAAATAGGAAAAAAATTAGAATTAAAAAAAAAAAAATGTATGAATATATTTATTATCTAAACTAGCAAATTACATTATATTATGTTAGGAATTTCATTGTTCTGAACTACATGTATTGTGTTGAGTCTTGGGTTTAAGGTCGTTATTCAATGATACCACCACGGGTAGAGTGAAGTTCTAGGCTTATATGTTTTACGCACCTTTCTAAGTTCAGTGCATATCATGTACACACACATGTAGTTTAATCATTAAATAATGTTCACAGTGCACAGTGAACTATTCACTAGCGTAACATTTTCTTTAACAAGTTATGAGTCCAGTGATAGTGGATCTGGCGACATAATAATGGGGTCGTATTTAACTGTAAAGTGCTCTGTAACTGTATAACCTCTCTCAAGATGAACGTGGCAGACTTGTAGAGCTTCTCAACAGGGCTAACTACGACACGTGGGCGGTGCAAATGCAGGCAATACTCATCACGAACAACCTGAGGGAATATGTTCGCGGAAATTTGCTGGAACTGGAACCAGTGGGAGGTGATAATGTAAATGCGGCGGCGATATGAGAATGGAACAGAAATGATCAGAAGGCTCGTTCACAGATCATTTTGTCTACGTCGTCAAGCGAAATCAAGCCGGTAAAATCGAGTGTTACAGCACGTGACATGTGCAATCGATTGAAGGAAATTTATCAGTTGAAAGGTCCGGCACGCAAGGATACGTTGTTAAAGATTCAGACAATTGTATCGAAACTGATAAGTTAAGGACGCGATCTTTGAGTTTGGCAAATGACACTTCTACGAGGCTCGTAGGAAAAAACGCCGTGCAATTTTCAACTCTAGTATCTGGAGACGAGAACAAGATATTGCTCTCGATCGTATTGCGTGTTCCGGATCTCAGGACGAATTTGCTGAGTGTTAAAAATGACAGATCGTGACCTCGAGGTAATCTTCATCAAGAAAGGTGCACCGGTGCTGGACGCGGACGGTGAGATCGTGTTGTATGCTGACAGGGTGGGCAACTTGTATTTTATACGGGAGCATAAAGAGAGTGCTGGTATAGCTTCATCGTCCCAGTCGCTTGATTTAGATCTGCTGGATCGGCGACTCGATCACACTAATATCCCTGATTTCTTGGAGGCTGTGAAAAATCAGAGAATCACAGATGTTCAAGTCAAGAACCCTGTGAATAATATAAATTGTGATATGTGCTTGAAGGGGAAGATGTCCAGGTTGAAGTTCCAAAAGAAGTCAGAATGTGAGACGGCGCTCTTAGATCTCATACACACGGACATGTGTGGGCCGATGCCAATTCCGTCACTGTCCGGTGCAAGATACTACGTAGAATTTATAGACGACACTCTCACTGGTGTGAGGTAAAGTTTCTCAAATCCAAGGCGGAGGTATTCGAGGTAACAGTGGATTATATAATCCAAATGGAGAATCAGAAAGGCAAGCGTGTGAAAACACTCCAATCTGATAACAGCCCAGAGTATTTGAGTGCAATTTTGATGACTTCCTGAAGAAACGTGGAATTACTCGTCGACCCACAGTGCCGTACAATCTCGAGCAAAACGGGAAAGCTGAACGAAAGAACAGGACCTTGTTGGACACTGTCAGATATATCATACTTCAGGCAAACGAGCCACCCAAGTTTTGGGCGGAAGCAGTTAAAATCGTAAATTACCTGCGTAATCATCTTCCTTAAAGAGCGTGAATGGAAAACCTCCCCACGAGCTACTACCCGGATCAGCACCAGACGTATCGCAGATGATCTTTGTAAGTAAGGTATACTTCTTGGACCGGGAAGCCAGCAGAGGCAAGTTCGACCAACGAGGCAGAGAAAGATTTTTGGGGGGCTACGATGATGAATCAAAAGGCTTCAGAGTGTACTCGCTGGACAAGAACAAGGTATTAGTCAGCCGCGATGTCAAGTTCCTAGAAAACGAGGAATTCTCCGAAGACACAAGAAGGAATTTCTTGCAATCTGTGAGTGAGAATGTCGATCTGGGAGAGACTTTGTTGAGCTTAACTGGATTTTCCCCAGCACTGACCACCAGCCAGATCAGGTACACGAAGAACCAGAAGCTCTCGACAGTGAGTAAACTTCACGAATTGGATGAGTTTTGACTGAACCCCCGGATGAGCCTTTTCACGGCTTGGATGTTACGTCAACCACTGTCACCCCTAGAATATAATGCAAGTTGAATTCTCAAGAAGAAGGCGAAGGAGGGAGCAGCAAACGTTCCTCTCCGAGATTCCTTTCGAGAAGGCGATGAAAGGACCCAACTCAAGCGAGTACCACGAAGCGTTTGTGACAGATTAAATCCATCCTGAAGTGGGATACATGGGTTTTGGTGAATCCGCCAGGTGATGCCAAAGTAATTGGAAGTCGCATGGTGTTGGGCGATAAACTAAACCCCGATGGAAACCTGGAAAGGAGGAAGGCCAATCTAGTTGCTCAAGATTTTTCCCATGTGTTCATTACTCAGACACCTTCGCTCCTGTTGCTCGGTTGGGGTCAATCAGACTAATGGTGTGTCTTGCAGCAAAATTTGGGATGTTGACAATTCGATATTACAACGGCATTTTTAAATGGTGAACTCGAGGAAGATGACGCCCAAAGACCTGGAGGTACTTCAGAGCATCGTGTCATCTCACGACATCTTGAAGCCATTAAGAAGTCATTGTATGGCTTGACATATGCAGGAAAGAGCAGGTACATGAAGTTCAGTGAGACCTTGAAGGACATCGGCGCTAAGCCGACAGCATCAGATCTTTGATTCTTCCAGATGGGTTCAGGGGAAGATGTGACCTTGATAGCTGTGTACTTTGATGACATCTTGGTCGCCTCCAGGAATCAGAAGACAATCTCTGAACTTCGAAAGGTCTTAGGCAATAATTTTCAGGTCAAAGACTGGGGACCAGCGAAATATTTCCTGGGAATCGATCTTATTCAAGATGACATATTTCCCATTTACCAGTGGGGATACGTGGAAGAACTTCTTCAATGTTTTGGTATATGTAACTGCAATCCTGTAGTCACTCCTTTGGATCCTGGTAGAAAGTTGACCAAGAACGAGAACCCAAGCAAAGAGAGTTGTGCTTATACACGTAGGCTTCCACGGCTCGAGTCCATTACTTCTAGGCTGTCCGGGTGACGCCGCGTCGTTGGTAGATAGGCCGACGTTTCGCCTGTCATGTCGCAGGCTTCTTCAGGGTAGTGAGGTCGTCACTACCCTGAAGAAGCTTGCGACATGACAGGCGAAACGCCGGCCTATCTGCCAACGACGTGGCGTCACCCGGACAGCCTAGAAGTAATAAGAGTTGTGCTTACCATATCGTGAACTGGTGGGTGCACCTGGTTGTTGACAACAACTCCCCCACATGTATCTTTTGTAGCATCTCATCTAGGGCAGTTCAATACTTTCTATGGGCATGAGCATTGGAAGGCAGCAAAGCAAGTGCTACACCTCTTGAAGGGCATGATTGATGTTGGAGTTGTTTACGAAGATAACGCCGAATTGGTCGTTGGGTTCGTTGATGCAGACTGGGGAGGCAGTCAGATGCACAAGCTATATGTCCTTGCTAGGTGAATGCTCCATACTTGGGAATCTCGCAAGCAAAGGACAGTGGCCTTGAGTACAACTGAGGCCGAGTATATGGCCTTGTCAGTCTGTGCCAGAGAAGCAGAATACCTACAGAAATTCCTGCAAGAGTTGCATTTTGAAGAGTTGACTAGTTTAGCTATTTTCTGTGACAATCAAAGTGCAATCAATTTAGCCAAAAATTCTATGTACTACAGCAGAATTAAGCATATCGATTTACAGCATCATTTTGTTTGTGATATGTTAGAGAGAAAAAACATTTATGTTAAAACGTGTATTCACAAACAAACAGGTAGCTGATTTCATGATAAAATGTTTAAGTAAGGTCAAGCATGAACTTTGCATGAGACACGCTGGTCTAGAGCAATGTGAACCTTGAGGGGAAGTGTTAGGAATTTTCGTTCTTCTGAACAACTTGTATTGTGTTGAGTCTTTGGTTCAAGGGCTCGTTCCTCAGTGATGCCACCATAGGTAGAGTGGAAGTTCTTAGGCTTAGTGTTTTACATGCCTTTCTGAGTTCAGGGTATATCATGTACACACGTGTGGTTTAGCACAGAGTAAGTGCTAGTAGCTGTTAAACACTGGTGTCTATCCCAAGCAGCAGAAATGTACAACATAGGGATCCAAATGTTTATCCTGTAGTAAGACAAATGTCTCAACTCTGGCAGTGATTATGTGGTAAAATAGTGCAACATATGCTGTTATCATCTATGACAAAGTTTTTCTATTAAATTGTGTTTTTTTTTAGTTGAAGACTTAGGAAAACTTACTTTCTGGATGCCCCTCATATTATATTTGTATACTAAGTTTATTAAAATTATATATTAACTGCTCTCTAGTGGCCTCATTTTGAACTATCTGTTGTTAACAAACTTTTTTGGGTTTTAAACTAATGTATGAGTCTTTGACAAACAAATATACTCAAGCTCTTCCATTAAGTAGTTAATGATTCAAATAATAAATTATGATGAAAAAAATTCTTCCTTCTTTCTAAATTTTATTATTAAATGCTCTGATAATTTGTAAGTATCAATCAATATACATTATTTCATTAGAAATACAAACTTGTTTTCCAATTGAGAGAGATCTGCCTGAAGTCGAAGATGCCATTTTTCTGCTTGTTTAAACAATTGTTTAAGCAAAAGTACATTACTATGGCATGTATTGATCAAGTCTGTTTCAATGTCGGTTTGGACAACTTTACACAGACCATTCAAAATATCATTTACTTCTTCACTAGTATAAGTATCTTCTAAAAGCCTGTAACAAAAAATAAATTCACAATAAAAAAAGCATTCTCTCACTTGAACTTATAACAAAAATGTTAATAAATAATGTTTTCCTATTTAAAAAAAAGACTGGACTGCCCCAACTAGAGTTGAACCCAATCTCCCAGTATACACCTAGTTGCTCTAGCACCCAGTATCAGTAAATGTATACCCAGTTGCACTCAATTAATTGAACAGTCAAAACAAATGTATAACAATTACATCATGTTTAACGCTATTTGGTTGCAACAGTAGTAGACAATTGAGAAGTAGGAAATGAATTTCCACAAAATTTTTGAAGTTCTAGCAGTGACCGGGTAATGAACTATATAAAAATATTTCTCTTCAGTCCTTCAGTTCAACCCTCTAAAGAGTCAGATACATGAAGGCATCTTTCATATTTTATCTTTGCTGAGCTATTTATAATGTGAATACAAAATCTAACAAGCATACCCTAATATCCACTTTTATAGAGAAAAAGTCAGAGTAAATCTCAGTAACACTTTTCTAGCAATATACAGGATCTTTATATCAGAGTGCACCTGCTCTTGTAGAAATTTGGCATCTTTATTGCCAGTCAAAACACAGCTTTGGCTAGCTCTTCAGAATGACAGAAGAGGTGAGTGGGAGAAATGTTTGTTTCTGTGTTTTTCCCATTCAAGACTCATGGCGACCAGGTATGCAGCTCACAGGCACATCCTTTCAAGCTATAAGTGGCATGGCAGAATAGGGTAGGGTGGGCTGGAGGATTTGTGGGCAAACACAAAACGTTTCTGCAATGTTCTAGAAATTACATTGTGATATTGAAGATGTGGAGAGAACTTAGTACTTAGCAATTTACTTACTGAGATGTAATAATGTCGATGATGACAATGACGATAACAATAATAATAATATTTTCATGTACTATCATTTCCAGTGCACCTATTGCTTGAAACATGGAAATTTAAAAAAAAAATCGAAGATCTTAATCAAATTAATACAAATATTTATAGTATATTAATAGGAAATAAATTAAAAATTAATAAAAAATGTATGGTTCCTTAAAATCACAATTTTAGCAATTCTTCTTTTCAGAAATCTTAAAATGATGAATGAAACAAGAAAGAATAACTTCTCAAGAACAGAATAAGTGATTTCTCCTTCCTCTAACTCTAATAGCTGCAATCTTTCACCCTGTAACCTGAGGGCATAGGACAGCTGGAGGGATGCTAAGAGTGAAAGGGACCCTAACGGTATTTTACATGGTTGTCAAATTGCCATAAGAGCAGGTGCCCTTAGACACAAGTTGCAATACAAAATAAAGACCTTGTACTTAACAATTGTACACACTATTTAATGGTTCTTATATTATGATGTGAAGATCGGAATTCTTTTTTTAACTTTTGGACACTACTATATTTTTAACATTGCCTGGGTTGAAAATCCACATGCTGTCTACTTTGCAATTCTGCTGAATTTTTAAAAATCAAGAGTTGTTTGGAGGCCCAGATTCCTATAATTGGACATCCCAGCACCAAATGTTAGTGGGGATTATTTTTCATTAAACTATGAAACAAATTCACAAGTGGATAACAACAAACTTTCAGTCTCAATTACCATGTACTGAAAATTTACTTTTTCTAATTTTTCACTATATTATGAACAATTTTATATTTCATCCCTTTATAAAATTGTGAGATATACAAATTATATTATCTTCGTGACAGAGAATGCAGATAACTTTCAAAGCATCCTCTACAGATTCGTAAAGCTGCAAAAAGTATGAGATGTACATAAATGTTGTCAAAACAAAAATCCTCTCTGAACAATTAATGTATCAAAAATTCAAATTTTCTGAACAAATTTATTGAGTTGTTCTCCTATCATTGTCACCCTACACACAGTGGTGAATATTTTACACCACAATGGGTGCATGGTCCAGCAAGAGAAATGTTGCCTAGAAATTAAATTAAAGAGTTGATTCCAAACTAGTAGCGCCAAGCAGCACACACTTTTTTAATATGGTAACTACAATATGAGAATATTAGCCTACTATCACATCAGTTCAAAATTAATAACTAAAGGGAGTGTCAGAGTTAAAAGAACGCATCTCTCACTCTCTCCTTTTTTCTTTCTTTCTTTTAAAAGTGTAAATGAAAATGGCATTCTGCCATTTTGTGCTCTATTCTTAGAAATAAACAAACATGTCCACACTCAGACTGGGCTTGAATTTGATTGCTATGAGTGACAAATTCATGAGCTGTCAAGTGAGCTATCTAGGACAGCTATGTGAAGCTACTGTGAAGATTGTTATAATTGCTGATTAAACGAGAAGAAAGGTTGATTCAAATTTCTAAATGTATGCAAAATATTATCATTTACTACTGGATGAAACCAGTACTGGCCTGAAATTTATTCCTGATTAAGTAGCAAACTTGAAATATATTGTTAAACTTACAGGTGTCTTTACATCACCCTTTTCCAGAATATTAGATATTAAATGAAAGGCATATAAACTGCGTTAACCACATTCTTCGTTCAAGAGTATTATATTTTCAACCACTTCCTTCAACTGCCATGATCTGTTCTTTGACATTCCAACCTGCCAACCCTACTTCCATCCTTCCCCAACATAATTATTGTTATAAGTGATTACCATTGAAGGTTTGTCTAGTTGCCGTTTTGTGCACTTCTTAACAATTACAAGTAACATATTCATGTACTACACATTCTTCAAATTTGAAGACATCTTAATTAAATTTATTGATACCTGGAATCCTTTACATCTTTGAAACAATATTCGACCGCTTTTAAATTCTGGGAACGCTGATATCTCGCAAATCTCATGTAATTTATTATGATTTCTTCATGATGCTCGTTCAAATCGAGATCACTCTGAAACAAGATTTCACATAATTTATTTTGTTCGCGAATTTCTTGGGCGTGAAAATTCTGCCAAGATAACACCATCCAAACATTGCAATATCACTATGGGCGAATGTACATTAATTACCATTCTGAGTACAGGGCAGTACAGGGGAAATTGTTTTTCGTTAATCTGACAGTATGCGGAAAATCAATTGCCCAATTGCCTTTCTGAACATCACCAATTGTTCGCTCGTCGTCATTCTGATTTTCATAAACTTCCGGGACAGACAGCGTGGAGACTTCGCAGCCAACTGTTTGGTGATACCCCTGTTGTGTGACCACTCGTTATACAACGACATAATTTTTTGTCAAGTACTTTAGTACTTAAGTTGGAGCTAATAAAATCAATTGTGCCGTAGTTGTGAAAACATAATACGGAAGGGAAGTGATTATGAGAAACATTGTGTGCATAATCTAATACTGCTATTCCTCTCTTTAACTGTTGTCATCCCTGAATAAAATCCTTCAAGATGGCTTCTTCAGGTTAGTATACTGGGTGTTAGTCACGTGAATATAATTTTGGAGTTTTGAGAAAATTTGGAGAAATAGAGTTTATAAATATTGGTTAGTATAGTTGTTCTTTTGTGTAACAATTGAGTTTCACATTTCTCTCAAGTTTCTGGTGACTAAGTAAGCAGTAAATGAGGTGCCACCTGGAGCGCTTCTCCCGTGATTCACCGCGTGGTCACATATTGTTACATATTATATTTAGTTAAATTGGTGTATCTCTCAAATTTTACTTCAGGAATTCGCTCTTGTAGAGGATTGCTTTGTATATCTGAGTAAGGCACCCCTTGTAATTGGGTAGGGGAAATTGTTACTATCACCGTGCTGCAGGTTAAGTTGAAACCTTCCCATTTGCAATTGATGTAAAATTATATGGTTTATTATCCTTTGTGTAGTATCAGTGTTTGTAAATATTTTGTTGTCCCTGTTATGACATGTGATGATGTTTTCAGGAAAGAAAGGGAAAAGCAAGAAAGGAGTGACTTTGGCGTGGAATGATTTTGTAGCTGATACTGAACAGAAAAGTGCTACTTATGCTGCCCCAAACAGCAGAAGTGGTGTACCCCGCAAGTCAGCCAATTGGGCAGATGAAACTGAGGATGATGGTATATATCGTTACCTGACTTTTTCTCTATTGTTTTCTCCTGTTCTTTGTTTCATTTTATTTGAATTATTGTTTCTTAACATATTGTAATATTTCATGAATGTGTTAGAAATTTGTGTGTTGCTGAATATGCATGACCTTGAATTGGGTGTGGCTTCGTGAAAGTAACCGACCAGTTGAAGTAAAATATGTCAGCATTGCATAACTTGATACATTTGGTAATAGTTCCATATGTGTTTTTATTTGTAGATCCTCGCAAAGAAAAGGTGGTTTTACCATCTGGTCCACGTGCAACTTGGGGTTTGGATCTTGATGAAAACAAAATTCCTAAATCTCCTCCCTTTTTGGCATACATATCAAACCTCCCATATGAAGTGGAAGAAGATGAGATAGAAGATTTCTTTAAAGATCTTCAGGTGATTCTTTGGGTTGTATAAAATAAAACTTATTGTGCATTTTGGGTTTTACTTATTATGTTTTCTGTAGATTGTGAATGTGCGGTTACCTCGAGATGAACGCCCTGGAAGACTTCGTGGATTTGGTTATGTGGAATTTGAGACACGGCAATCTCTTATTGATGCCCTTTCCCTGCCCGACACTGTATGCATTATTTTTCAAGAACATTTGCAGTACATTATTGTATTAAAGATTGTTAGTAATGTTTAGAACATTTTTGTGTTTTAGACTATCAAAGGTCGTAGGATTCGCATTGAAGTTGCAGCAGAGAATGATAGGCGACGTGGTCGGGATAGTATGCGTACTGATCGGCCTGCTAATTATGATGCTGAAAGATCTGCAGGAGATTGGCGAGCTGGTCCTAGGGAAGGACCTCTTGGAGAGCCTGATCGTGGTCGTGGATCTGGATCTGGTTTCATAACCAGAGATCGTGATCCTGGTTTCATGACCAGAGATCGTGATCCTGGTTTTATGACTAGAGATCGTGATCCTGGTTTCATGACCAGAGAGCGTGATGGTATGAATTGAATTTGGTTCACAGTCTAGATTTCTATGTGGTGACATTACACTGTTTTGGTATACATGATTATCATTGTTTGCAGGTGGATTTGATCGATCTGCTCCACGTCGAGATTTTGGATCTGGTGGTTTCAGAGAAGGATTTGACAGAGATCGTGGTAGCGGTGGTGGTGGTGGTGGATTTAGAGAAGGTGGTCGGGAAGGGTTTGGGGATAGGGATCGGGAGAAAGGAGGTAGTTGGTTTTCTGATCGTGATGATCGGGAGAAAGGAGGTAGTTGGTTTTCTGATCGTGATGATAGGGAGCGAGGTCGAGGTTTTGGTGATAGAGAAGGATTTGGGGATCGAGATAGGGGGCGATTTGGGGATAGAGATAGAGACTTTGGTCGTGATAGAGATGGAGGATTTGGTCCTCCAAGAAGGGACTTTGGCCGTGATGGCTTCCGTTCTGAAGGCAGAGATGATTTACCTCCTGTTGATAGAGGTATGTGTTTGTGTGAGGTATTGTTGCAATTGCTGCTTTAATAAATATCAAAAGAAAATACAACAGTTTCTTTTATAGGTGAACCACGAGCTCGCCCTAGACTGAATTTACAGCCTAGAACGAAGCCTGTTGAAGAAGTGTCAGCCCCAGCGGCTGCTGCTGATGTAGCTGCACCAGCTGCAGCAGCACCGCCTCCAACTGGAGCACCAGCTTCTATTTTTGGTGGTGCAAAACCTGTAGACACTGCTGCTCGTGAAAGGGAAATAGAGGAGCGTTTGGCCCGAGAACGTGGTTCAGATGCTCCTCGTTCAGAAAGAAGTAATGATAGGTAAGAGATGGATTTTTTTTGTATTCCAATGACGAGAGCTTTTAGTATGCTATTAGTATGTGACTAATGCAAGGAAATTATTTAGATCCAGAGATAGAGATGGATCTCGTGGTCCTCCAAAACAGTCTGGTGAATCTGGTAGGGAGAATTTCTGGTCACGTTCACGTCAGAATGGCCCTCCTGTAAGTACTTTTAGTTGACTTAATTTCAGTGAGATATTTTGTTGAGTGTAATAATTTGTTATCCATTGTATAAATGCAGGATAATGGACGTGCAAGCCCTCATAGTGATCACTCTGATCATGAGGTAAGGCGAGACCGTGATGATTCTCAACGGAGGTACCGATCACGACCTGAATCACCTGAAGGTGGCAGTAGGTCTGGTGACAGCCATTATGAACGGAGTACATCACAACATAGTAATTGTAAGTTCACTAAAATATAGAGATAGTCCTTGAAAGGACTGTGCATTACAGTTCATTCTTTTCGTAGATGAGCATGATAACTTGGGACCTCGTGAAGAACGTGGTCGAACAGGAAGACCTCGTTCTGGGCCTTCAGATGTTCGAGGAAGTAGCAGTAGTAGCAGCGTGGGTGTTCCTGAGCAAAGCTCTAGAACTGATATGGAAAGACCCAAATCAAGAGATTCACAGACTCTTGAATCGTGAGTATAATTTTTTTATTAAGATTGTTTTTGGGGGGGGGTGTTTTGGAATTTTATTTTCTTAATATATTTGTACTGATTCATTCAGAGTAAGCCATGAAGTCAAAGATGAAACGCGTATGCCGAAGTACTGTGAACAAGAGGCCCCGGTAAGTAAATGTAAATACCCGATGAATTGTGGGCATTTTTTTCCTTAATGAAAAAATTATAAACTTATTCCTTCTCTGCAGAATTTTGCTGGATCCAATAAGTATGCCTATTTGCACAGCGATGAAGAAGACCACGACTAATAAAGCAAATAGTCATCTATTGCAGCCAATTGTGAAGCGCCTTGTTTTGGGTTTTGTGAGTACTGCACCCGACGACACAACCCAGTCCACTTCTGATGGCATAAAATTGTTGACCCTAAGTGGTGCTGTACTTGTACATAATTCAGGCAAATAAAGAAATGATGGACAAGGAATAATTACATCAAAGTTATCAATTATTAGATGCCTTAGTAGCACAGAACTAATAAAAAAAAGTGAGAATACATTTCGCTGACAGGTTTGGACTGGAGACTGTCATGGGGTATAGCTTTTTGGAGACACGTGATACAAATACACCACGTTACCAAGTATTCTCTTTATAGAACTCCTAAAGTATTGCCTGTTCTGCCTGGCAATATGCTCTATAAATCAACTATGCAATAACTGCTACTACATGTGAATGAACATCCATGTTTTCAAAATGACTTCAATGTTGTAGTAATTTTCATTTTGACCGAAGACTTTTGCATAATCATCGGCCTATCCACTGTAATGTTGCTGTTCAGTTTGTATATGTCTAAAGCTAGTTTTTCTTTGTGTATGTTGCTCAGGAATGTATGAATGAGCGAATGAGAAGAGCACTTATTATATAAGTTGGAGGTGAAATGTAAAAGGCATGCCCAGTATATATATATATATATCTCTGAAAAATTGTAATGGTCAGCAACTCTGAATGAAGTTTAGTATAGTGTTGACTTACATAATTCATAATTTGGAGCAGTTTGCATGTGGCAAGGGCAATTAACATTTCTTATTGTGAATGAATTTATACCTGAACTCATTTGTATGCGATGTGCAAACCTGAATACTCTACAATCATATGGTTTATTCTATTTGTACAGGCCATGAGAGAGAAGTGCTTCAGATTAATGGATAGAGGAGGTTATATCACAAATGTTATTACAAATAATAATCAAGGGTTGTTTTTCTGTGACGATAACTTATGTTCTAGTAAAGATATTTTATTCTGAAAATGTATTTCAATATGTATTTAAGTGAACTGTTAAATGGTTATTAGGATGACCTTGTGGTTGCTATTTATATTTTGTTTTGATTACAAGCTGAACATGTATCACTAGCAAGTTCTGATGTTTATTTGGCAAAAGTATTAAAGATTATGTAGCTCTACCAATATTTTCTGTGCAAATTTGATGAAAGTTGGTATAAGTAAAATATTTGCCTTGGAGTTTCATTCGTTTTAAATCACAATTTACTTGCATGACCAAAGAATTTACCTGATCCTTGTGTCATACATCCCAAGTTTTCTTGGTATCCTTACGCATAAATTGTCTCGATTTCAGGTATCTCACAACAGGTTGATGTTGCTTGTGAATAATTTCAGTTCAATTTTAAGCTAAAAGTTATAATATTCATTTAACTATTTAACTTAAATATATACATGAACATTTTGTATTATTCTTTTTCTAAGTATGCATTGCTAATGGTACCTGGACAGAATTTTTAATTGCGACTTGGCCTGTGATGTACCAAATACTGAAATGGGGAAGTTGTTTGATGTGTCAGTCCAAATGTTATGATAAGGTATGTGTTTGGTGTCATTTCTTTTCTTTTTAATAATGGGTACAATATTGACCTAAAAAGTACATCAGAATTCAATGAAATAATGTCTAGCTTAGGGGTTCCCCTTTTCTTGCATTGACTCCTTTTAAAGTAATGGTTTACTTCAAGCCCCCTTCATTCTTCCTATAATGTAAAGCACACAACTTAATAAAAATGCTTATTCGTTTGCTAATAATTTTGATTTCCTTTAATGGGAGTAATGGTCCAAAAGAGGTGAGAATTTGTAATTTCTATTACACATTTCCAAGTTTTATATCAAAAAAACATTCATTATTGTTTTCATCAATGTTTTAAATATTTTTAGTATAATTTTTTAACATTTAAAAATATCATTCACCCCAGGGGGTTGACACTGACCTTGTCTAGTTGTTTCTAAACAAATGTTTCCATTACTAACTTGTCAGCTGTAAATTGTTATCAGGGTTGCATTAAAGGATCAAAAAAATTACAAAACGTATTAGTGTAGGAATGACGCTTTACGAAATGTTTTAATTTCAATAAAAGCCTTTTGTGCGATAACACTGGTATATAGATTCATCAGTGAATGTTATTTATATGGTGGAATCACTGTCAAGAGTTCAAGCAAACATTTAGAAGACACAAAATCATGACCATAGGAAGAAAAATGTGTCTGCATTGTATGAGAAAATTCACAATTTCTCATTCTACCTCTCTCTTTTGTGAAGAAAAGGCTTGTGTTCAAAGTTAAACTCACCGATTAAAAGGGACAGCAGATGTCAGAAATTTGTACCGTTAATTACTGACCTGATCACGCACATATGCAATACATGTTTACTTCTTCATATTTTTGACCAATTTTTTGATTATCAGCCTTTATACCATTACTTCTTACTGTTATATAGTAGAGTGGAAAATTGTCCAGTTTCATAACAAATGTTATGTTATTTTAGCTAGGAAATTTATGAATTGACTCTAGAAAGTCCTTGAAAGCTGCTTTTTGTAAAATTTTCACTGGCTCATATTTTTTTGTAATTGTGAAAAAGAAAAATGGTTAAATGAACAAAATTAAAGTTAACAAGTATATTTTAACATTTTAATAAATAATTTTTCTTATATATTAAATAAGTTGAATTTCAGAAATGTCTGAACAACTTGAGGTCCTTATTTATTTGCACAATGGATTTTTTCCCCCCTAAGAGATATGCTATCAGATTGTCACAGCTTAAGGCATTGTGAATTTAAAACCTATGTTTTCGAGATACTTTACACTAGGTCAGCTCATATGGCAAGTCCACTCTGCATGCTGTGGCTCACTTATCTGCAGGCCACCTGTCTGTTCTTCTGTTTGTCAAGTTAGCCCGACTGGGAAGGAGGACTGACATTCAGTGTGTTCAGCTGTAGTCTAGTGAAAGCCAATGAGAGGGTAGTGTGGCCTGAATTCTTGCATTCAAGTTACCCTGATTTGTAACTTGTTCATAATTTTCAAAAATATTCTCACAAATTGCTTCAGTTTTTTTCTCTACACATTTTTTGGATCTCAGGTCAACTTTTCGTATTATATAAGGGTACATGGGAATATAATTTTGCAACTTGTATCTTCAGTCATTTCATGAAAAAATCTTCAGCAAAAGATATGAATTTGCTAATTTTCACATTTCAAAGGTTTTAATGACAATTAGCCTTTAACCATTTTCATAACCACACTTTTCTCTATTCAAGAAAATAATGGGCATATAGTTTCATGAAACAGTTAATAGATTAGATTTATTCAGTCAAAAAAACAGTAAAAACTATGTGATGTAGGGGGGAAAATATTATTTGGGCAAGTTTTCTTGGGTTCCAGAATCCCTTCCTGTCATTTTAACTATAAATAGTTGAAAGATGAGTAAAAGTTTAACATAAATAAATAAAAATAAATTTTATAAATCACAAGATTAGCAATAGTTGAAAAATAGCCATTTTCGTTTCTGGGTTATAGAAAACTTATTTGCGTCGGTACACGAATTGCAAATATGAGTTTTCTGCATTGCTAACAAAATAGCAACTCACCCTTACCTCTACTCTTACCATTACAAGTAAAAGGAGAGTTCAACAAAATGTGTGCATAGTGAAGCTACATTTACGTCCAGAAGCAAAACAAGGGGCCATCTCAGCATTTGCTTAATGGATCAGGAAAACTGGACAAAAACCTGATCGAGATAGGGGTCATTGACCCGTAAGCTGAAGTACATTATTTGTTACAAGCTTATTGTTTTTTTAATTAAAAAATAATAAAAATGTAAACTAATTCATTACATATCACTGTTTTGTTGAAATATAAATTGTTTTTCTTTTTGATAATCAGTATAGTCTCTAATTGTATAGAAACAGTTATGCAGTAGAAAAGATTTTACTTTTAATGTAAATTTGTGAACCAACTTCAATTGTTTAATGTCATCTGGCAGTGTGTTGTGAAGTAACGTACATTATTGTATGTGGATTTCTGATAGTGAGCTGTTGATACTGCCACTTGATGAACGTGATTTTTCCGACGTGTGTTATACATATAAATATCAATATTGCATGAAATATGTTCCCACCGTTAAGTAAGTCACTTTTGATAAATATTACAGACTCGTAAATATATAGGCAAGGCAGTGATAAGATTCCTAGCTCAATGAAGAGAGGCTTGTAAGGGTAACGCGGATGGCAATTTTCATTATTCGAATAATTTTCTTTTGAAATCTAAAGGTCAGTACTACATGATGAGTTTCCCCAGAAATTTATACCATATCTCAGGCGGGAATGTACATTTGCAAAATACAGACAACGAGCTGCATGAAGGCTGACAGAATTTTTATAGAATTCTATTCTAAACCAACAATGGCGAATGTTAAGAACGAGAACTACAAAATAAATTCAACAAAAGAAGAGATCACGAAAAGATGGGAAGAATACGCGAAAAAGTTTTATGAGAAGAACTTACTAATAGAGTAGTGGATAAATATAGATGATTACGAAAAAGAACCAGAGATAGAAGAAAATGGGCGACAAAACCACTGAAAAATGGGAAGTCCCCGGCTGTAGATAATATTCAAATCGAACTATTCAAAGAAACAGGGGAAAAATCTTGGTTTTTATGCCATGGGCATACCAACCCTGAGGAAGACCACGACAAAATGGTCAAAACGTCGGCAACACAGCCTTCGACACGACGTCATCCGGACAGCTAAGATTATGTACTTTTTTAAATTTGTCCGAAAGTAGAAAAACATCTTTGAAATTAGCTTCGGCTATTTTACTTGGGAAGAGAGATTGACCAGATGAAATCTTTAAAGCAGGTAAACGTCGTTTTGAGATCAAAAAATCGAGTTGTAGGATAAAAGAGCTCGTGCGTACAGGGGCGGATTTATATTTTTGCCGCCTGTAGGCACATCAAATTTGCCGCCCCCTGTTTAAAATTAATGTTACATTTCTAATTGTAACGTTTCAGTAACAATTCCTCATTAATTTAAACGTTTCAACTTTGAAAGTAACATTATATTTGCACATTGTTTTCATAAATTAAATATTTTTTTTTTTTTGGATTAGCTAATTTTGGATATAAACTGTATCTTCATAGCAAGTGACGTTCAACATTATTAACGTTTCAACACTGAAACGTTTACATTAAAAGGAAACTAAAACATGACAACTAGAATTGCAACATGTTTTCTTTCGTCAACGGGCCTTAGTTTCAGATTCATGTACTTCTGAAATCATAAGGTATACTTTAATGAAGTAGACAAATAAATAGCTTGTATTAAATATTAATATATTTTAAAAATAAAAATATGATTTATGCTGTTATAGTTTTTAGAGAACCTAAATTTGTTTTAGAAAATATCATGAAAATTTTGCGCCTTTGAAAATTTGCCGCCCTTGAAAATTTGTCGCCGTAGGCACGTGCCTACTGTGCCTATGCGTAAATCCACCTCTGCGTGCGTATACTCCGCTTATTCGACGAATCGATGTTTTGAATAATGCCTCAAACAATTTTAAGATGGTATTCGAAGGAAGACGGAAATATGTGAAAAAGATAGTTATGTACTACTATTACAGACCGTTTACCTCGGTCTGTAATAGTAGTATAGCATCTCTAGTTTGGTATCTGTGGAAAAATAGATTGAGATGCAAAGTGACGAAAGCACTGTCTGGCTTGCGTATCCCGTAAGTCCCGCCTCCTCTGCCGGGGCTGGCCGCACGCCGCCTAGCCTGGCCTGGCCTGGCCGTGCCGCCGCGCCGACAGAGGGCCCACAACAATCGAGTGGGTGACGCGACAGCACGAAAGGGGGCGAAGTGTTTTCCTAAATTTTACTTTACGACGCTCCTATTCGTCCGATTTGCATGATTGTCACGGCGTTGGATTCAGGAAGCATGTCGCCATCGCGCTTTAAGCCCACATTTTTTAATTTTTTGCGGAAGTTTGAGAACTAATTTCAAATTTGAATTTCTGCTATATTTTTGGGAAAGGGCTTCGTAGTGTAAATTCTATTTTATAAAGGCGTTAAATGTCGTTTACAGATCGAAAATCGGACCATTGGTTTAGACGTTATCAGTAAAGTAACTGATAGTGCTGCGATCTATTGAATTTTCCTACAAGTATTTTTCGGTGCATTTAGCCTTAAGGGGATATGGAATACCCTACCTTGGCAATGCTAAATGTTTGAGTCTAATTTTCAGAATCTGTTGAAGTTAGTAGTTGTACATATGTTAAACCCAACAACACTGAAAGAACGGCTTTGAAAAATGTTTACCATTTTTGTAGATACAAATAATTTCTCATAATGCAATTTTTTACGTTCTCCAGTAAAGTTTTGTAGAATGGGTCAGGTAATTAGTACAGGTGAAGAGAATAAGGTAATCAGAACAAAATAGTTTCAGCAACGTAAGAACTCCTCTTCAATAATACCTCTTGAAGTTTTCTACTACAAATTTAAGTTGAAAAAAGGTCAATTTAGTATCAAAAATATCAACTTTCGTGAAATGGGCTGTAAAGATGCAACGCACAATCACGAAAGCTTGATAACTTGCCTCATCACAATAATCATTTTTCAATAACTACTTCCTTTTGACACGTTTTAAAATTTGGTTAGCTTCACAACAAAGTTTTCAATTTACTTTTTGCATGCCTGAATCTTTTAGTGTGTGCTGCATTATGTACCAGTATCTAAAAGTATTGGAACCAGCAACTACGCCCAATGAAACGAGTTCAATATAAATAATACAAAAAGCACTTATAAAAATAACAGTATAATTCAAACGCCAATTGAAGAGAAAATTATGGAGATTTATGAAAAATAAAATATCCCAAAACTATTTTTTTGGACGCAAAATTGTTCTATTTCCTTTTAAAAACAGTACAGGCATGCCGGAGTGACACATTCGCGCGCGCACAGGTATACACGCCTGCGCAGGTAGAAAGAATGGAATTTCGATTCTTCTCCGGTCGCCTGTGCAGTTTGGCAGTGCCTGCAGCGACTGGCACACACGTTCCGGTTTACCTGCACAGGTAAGGGCCCCTTCCGATAAGCGACAGGGCACCCCGCCCCGCCACCGCCGCGGAAGGAGGTGGGTACTGCAAGGAGGTTTCGCCAACGATGAACACAGGGACTGCAGCAGGAATAACGCCGCACCCGGCGACGCAGCGAAGTCCACCATTTAAAGCTTTGTTCTGCTAGCGTTGGCGTGAACGCCATCCCGCGCTGCTGGTGGCGAGGGTCTGCCGCCGAACTTCACAGCAGCGCGAACTCGCCGCACGTGGGAAGACCATTTAAAACAATGCTTTGTTTATGAGCCGCAGCGTTCAGAAGCGCTCTGCTGTGGAGCCGTGAGAAGGGGACCTAAACCTCACCGATATACCGGAACGGGTGTACCGGCGCGTAGATCTAGTTAAAAGAGAAAGATGGCTGATCAATGAAGGAGACTGCAAATGATCGACGCGGCGTCTCCCGGACAGCAAAGATCATTTGCATGACTTCGGCCGCGGAAGCCGACGACTTCAATTAAGATTTGTCATAATGTTACAGAAAAAAATCTCTTCAGTCAACTAAAGAACTGTACAATTTGCTTAACAAAAAAGCAAATGCCGGAGGATCACAGGTTCGAGTCCCGCCTCGGGCATGGTTATATTGTGTTCGTGCTTTCACCCCTTATCATTATCGTGTCATCCTCACAGTTACCATACCGTTACAAGCAATAGTGGTCGCTAATGACCTAGTAGTTGATGCGACCTTAAATAAAATTAAAAAAGCAAATATTTTATTTGTTAATTATACACGGAAGACAAAAATATGCAAGAACATTCCGCTCTTCCCTGAGATGCTTCCGTAGGAACAGGAATACTCCCAGATTTTAAGAGAGAGAAAAAATTAACTCTTTTTAAAGCAACAAATATTAAATTCAAAATTATCGTTCAATTTCTCTTGGCAGTTAATTAAAGTACTAGGGAAACTTATCTAAAAAAAGAAACAAAGTGTTTTCGAACTGTCCACATGGTTTTTAAAAATCCATGAAAACAGCCCCATCTTAAAGATGATGCTTCATCAATGGATACAAATGTAACTATTGAACTATTTTTGGATTTTTCAAAAACATATGACATCACTTACATTAGATTTTGCTATATATAGACACACTCGCACTCACCCACACTCGCACTCACCCTCACTCGCACTCACCCTCACTCGCACTCACCCTCACTCGCACTCACTCACACTCACTCACTCGCGCACACACCACCACCACCACCACCACCACCACCACCACCACCAACAACAACAACAACATGCTTCTACACTGAATTTCCCAAAGAATAGCAGATCCAGTTTTTTGACAAAAAATGTGTATCCATTGCGAAAATTGTGTTTTTTTAAATATCATTATTTCGCTATTCCAACAGGTTTCCATGCCATCGCAGACATTACCATATCTGCAACAATAATGCTGGGCATTGTCTGTTTTCTTCGTTATTCATGTAACTGTCGAGTTTCTGCTAGGAAAATCTCACATGCAGCACATTAAGAGTACTTTTAACACTACCTCGCACATTTAATTTGTACAGTTTGTTCAATATATTAAAACTACTTAAAACACAGTTTTGTTTTAATGAAAACAATAATATGCAACCCTGTGCAATGATCTCCATTTAAATTTTTCAACTTTTGAAATTTCAGCTTTCCTGAAAAACAGATCTATGCCTATCTACAGAACTATCCTCAACAAGTTCAAAAATGAGTTTTAAATTTATGAAGTGAGTTTTAAATTTATGAGACTTCAATCAGATTGACTGAGAACTACACTTTTTACTGAAAATACTGATTGTATTACCACTAGTTCAGACACGAATTGTCAGATATTTTGAGAAGAATAGGAACCAAGGATCCACAAAATGTGAAATTAACTACGAGAAAGTAATGAACTGCATATAAGGACAAGAAAATTAATTTTTAAGTGACAGGGTCTCACAGAGATTGTGTTTGTTTTTAATGGAAAATCAGCACTTTTTCCTGCAGCATTTTATAGCTTTATTTTGCTATGTAAATTTAACATGAAATGAAAACAATCTACATCTTTAATAAGCTAGTTAGAGATGATTAAAAAAAAAGTCCAACACATGCAATTTTTTGAATCATCAGAGGTTTCAATGAAAATCAGACACAAGCTATTTTTATTCATTTTTTCATTCTTTTCAAGCAAAGAAATAAAGGGGAAAAATGGAGAAATTTTTAAACAATAAATTTTAATTAAATATGTTAATTACGTTTAATTAATAATGTTTTTAATTCAAAAGGCAAATACGGCCAATGTTAACTTCCTTCGTCACTGAAATTATTCAATGGTGACAATCTTGCTTGTAAAAATATTAATTGTAGTGTAATTTAGTTTCTAAAACTAAATTTATTTATTATTCAAGTCTTTTTTTCCCATTCAATTCTGTTTCTCAGAAGTAGTTGTTCCATTACTTAATTTTATAGAAGAGCATTTCAAAGGCACTTCATTCCCTTGTACGTAAATGGACAATGTATTGCTTTTACTACTTCTAACTTAAATGTCTTATGGATTTAGTTCTTAATATCATCAAAATATTCTTATTTTTTATTACTCTATGGTAGTAAGTTCTTCCCATAGATCTATTTTTTGTACATGCTGTGATTTTATTTCTAGTTTACCTTTTTCCTTTTGTTATTTTCAGGCCCATATTTCACTTACAGTTTTATAACAGCAAATTATTGAATTAATGTATTTTATGTATACATCTTTCAACAATCAATATCTAATGAACAACTGAAGAAGTACACAAAAAAGGACACAAAACATTTACAGTTTGTTTACTTGTCTCTTGTGTATAAATAACTATTTTGCTGAAATTATGTGTTGATTGTCCCCAAATACAAAATGAAACCAAAATAATGGTCCAATTTAATATTAGACAATAACTTGGTGAATACAAAAGATTATTTATAGATTTAAAGATTCTTAATAGGACCTGCACAAAGAGTGAAGTTAGAACTAAGAAGAAAGAATGAAGTTAGAACTAATGTACTAGAATATCACATTTCAGCAAAAAAATTAATACAGTGCTCTTTCCCTCTGGGTACAACATTGTTTTATGAGGTTAATTTGGTTTTAATAAAAAAACTTCATGAACACTTCTCAGTTTTGATTTACTGTATAAGTTTCATGCTGCAATGAAAAGGTTGCCTATCTACACCAATGAAACTTGGTAAGTTGTTGGACTTTGAAGAGATTGTATAGCAATGATTACTGTCATTTCTATTGTCCTTAATCCTCATACATGTTAACATAATGTTTTCCCTTTTTTTTTTTTTTTTTTTTCTGTTGAAAATTCAGTAAGCAGGCTAAGATGATCCAGTTCTATTTACAATATAATTCTTTCCTGGAAGAATAGACAAATAGGGAGATAAGAAAGGAGGACAATGTCATAGGAAGAGGAAACCATATACAGAATATTTTTAAGTAACTTACTGGCAGATCAAGATAAGAGTCATTACCAGTGTTTTTGTCAGCTGTAACCTTTGTGCAATGGAAGAAAACTTGTAATTAGATAAGCCCAACCATTTTCATCTATCTTTTGATTGTTTTTAACCATTTTTCAGTAATTATCAAATATATCATTGTCTTTTTATTGTTACCTATAGTTTTGAATTACTCATATCAACATAAAAGTTGCTCACTCTAAATACCATAATTGTTTCTTTCCGTTTCCCACATGTAACATGAAACAATGTTGAAGAGATCTAAGAATAACAAATAGGTATTAAAGTAATCTATTGATACTATCTCTGTACAGAACACTCTTCCACAGGAATACCTTTGCAAGGAATTACCTTGCTAAAGCTTCACCCAGGATAACAACTTCCAGGGAAATGTAATGACTACAAACAGTGTAGTTGAATATTAAATATATATAAAATTCAATTGAACAGTCTACTACATTCAAACATCACGCCATTATACCTCATCAAATTAATGATATTGAGGTATATCTAAATAAATCCCTCAAGTTAAAAAAAAAATCATTTTGATGACTGATATGCTGTATTCTAATGCCATTTGTTTACCAATAAAGAATATTACGTAGAAAAATAAACTACCTGTTACAGGAAGCATGGATGTTCACAGAACAAGAAAGGATCTTAACATTCAGAATACAATAGTTATAATGTCAAATTGACTGATATAAACACCAGTATGTTGTCAACTTGGTTTGGAATATGTCTGACATTTGCAAATAATTAATCCTTACCCCCACCCTATCCTCCAAAACAGTTGGTAACTAAGCTGCACAAAATAATTTCAACACATCAATGCCTTCCATACAATGATGAAACATTGTTCAAATGACATGTAATTGATTTGGACAGTATTATTTTACATTACTCAGCATTTAGCATATGAAATAAATTTACACACAAAAAAGTTCAAAATGCTATTTTGATTAATTGTCTTTTTTGAAGAAACAGGTTGTCTTATGAAGAAGTCTCATATAATTACACAACTTAAAAGCTATGAAAAACACCTTAAAACAATGTTTTTCAGGCAAAATACTATATACTGCTATTTTACTACAGAGGCACAAATGGTAGTTTAACATCATAATATAGCAGAATCTAGGTACTTAATGAATGTTCAAAGGTGCCTTTAAATATGTACAACTTTCTTGTGTATTTTTCTTACTGTCTTCTGCAGTCATTTAAATTTAGAGGAGACTTTCTAGAGAAGTTCTTATGATAATATAACATGCCAATAAAACTAGCACTCAGATTAATGAGGGTTTATTTTTAGTGCTTATGTAACAAAAGTTGCTAATGTCATTCTCAAAAATATAAGATAATATACTCTACAAGCTCAAAATTCGTTCATTAGCACCTTGCTGTATACACTTAAGGGAGCATTTTTCTTCTTATTTTCATCTTATGTTGAGAAAAATCATACGCCTTTACAGTGAGAGTAAATACAAACTGCCACACTGGCCTTTTTAAAACTTATTAAGGCTGTATGCCCAAGACTTCATTAAAACCAAGGAGGCATTTCTTCAATAACATTGTGTACAAGTCAGAAAAAGGGGGGAAATGGCTTTTGTGATAACGGGGACATGTGACATGCTCACCATGGGCGACTACCTTGAGGTGGCTGTTGTTGCTGCTGGGGATAAGGGTAACCAGCAGGCCAAGCTTGGGGTTGAGGAAACGGGTAGTATCCTGAAAGAATATCACATTACAAAGTATATGCTATGTAATAGAATATAATACAGAAAGAATAAACTGAATTTCACACCAATGAAGTAGTCTTATTTTTTCGTGGCCTCCATTGTTTTGTTAAGTTATGGTTCTAAACATTTGAATAAAAAAACAGCAATTTGGCTTCTAAAATATCTTTGTAAGATGAAATATGAACTCTCACAAACAAACAAAAAAAGCAACACAAATAATGAAATGCACACTCATTTCTATTACCTCTTATAAAACTTGATTGAAGGCAAATTATTAAAGGAAATTTTCTTCAAAAAGGAGAAGACTCTTGAAAAATAGTATATAAGAAAGTAAAAATTGATAGAAATAAGAAATTACAGGCAGTTACAAAAAAATGCTCAGTTAATTCAGTAATGTGTTACAGAACTAATTGAGCAAAATAATATAATGAATAATTAGTACAGCATGAAGAAAAAAGATGCAAAGATTTCTTGGGTTTGAAATACCTAAGAGATGAAGATGACAAAGAGATCTTCCATACATCAGTTATATTTTTTAGTTTTAGCATTTTATTGTGTACTATTAAAAATGTATCTCTAATATCATCGGGCAATTGAAATATGTTCTTTACTTATTCCATTATAACACTATCATTTCCTTTAAACATCGAGGGACTTAATAGTGAAGGGTTGAATCCACTTGAAGAAAGCTCAAATTCGCAACAAGTTGCAAAATCAGAGAAATTATGCAACACAATGATGCTCCAGAAGCAACAAATAACTAATGGTGTGGAGAACAACTGTTGCCAGAATAGTAATCACTATTCTGGCAACAGTATGGTCATATTTAAAGAAGTTCTTCATAATTTTGGTTCTCTCTTCAATATTTTTGTATATATTCTTCAAAAAGTGTATTTCATTTTCACAATATTCACTAACACAATAAATGTAAAAGAATCAATATATAGTCAACGATAATGAGGACATTTTAAATCATTCTTTAGGAAGTTCAAACATCAGTTTTTCTCAAATTAACTATTAATGGTGCACCTGAAACTTCTGCAAACCCTTTTCCATGAGAAGATATTTACAGTTTCTTCTTGTTTATTATTAGACTTTTAAATATATTATTAGTGATACTAACATATTTCTTTGAATATAAGGCACCTTTTTTAGGATTTGGATAGTTGAAATTAAAATTGCAATTTACAGATGTTGTGTTGTGTGTTGTGTAATGGTGTTCACTTCCAAGAAATTTCATTGATTCTATTTCCACAAATGTATACAAATTTTTCCCCCCTCAGAGCTCAAGCAATGATTAGGGTGTCCCATGGATTTCTGAATCCTTAGATCTGAAGAAACAGTATTATTTTAACAATTGTTATGTAATTCAAAAAGGGAACTTAAGTATTTTATAATTCTCTCTTTCAAAGCATTTCAAAGGTAAACTGCTCAGGTTGTAGTGATAAAGATATCAGAAATATATCAATACATTGAAAAGCAACTATCTGTAAATAAAAAAGAAATTATTATAATAATATTAAAAAGGGTAATACCCAGAAAAAGAATATTACAAATCTGAAAGTAGAAAACAATATTCTAAAACACTGTTGTGGGTTTAGGAGGAAACAAAAAAGATGAGGTTATTACGTTAATGGTTTATTATAACAAATAATTGAACATAAGATACTATTAAAGCAATATGAAAATTAAAAAATACAACTAAGAAAAATAAGCTTGTAAAATTTGAGCATGAGAATTACACAAAACACAGCTCTAATCTCATAATGAGAATCACATCTGTGCAGATAGCTTAAATGCTTCTTTTCCATACAACTGATATGGTTAAAATACGAAATAAACTGCTTTGAATGAATGAATTCTCTCTTTGAGAAATAGCGAGTTCAAAACAAAGACACATAAAATAGAAACTGAGGCAATATATGTTGAAATAACATATGCATTATTGATCTTTTTGCAGAAAGTGACATCTTACTTCAATAACATCTTCATCAAACATCTTCATATCTCATTCCAGCACCATAGTAAGTCAACTTTAATTTTAAAATGTAATATAACAAGGAGGAACCTTCTAGTCTGTCCTCCCCGACTACCTACAATATTTCCTCCTCCTAGCCTACAATATTTCAGTCTTATAATTACAATATCATATTCAATTGAACAACTGAACATTTCAAAAGCAGATTTGACAGTATTGTTCTGCAAAACATTAAATCTACAAACTGATTATCTGGATCTTCTTGTGATTAAAACAGCAGATCTTTATAAACTTTTTGATAGAAACACACTGCTTATACAAGATAAAATACATCAGATCCTTTTTCCCATGAGATACATCACATGTATATTAGAGGATTTTTTCAAGACAGACAACATGTTTCAGGTCGAGACTCACCTTGCTGAGGATATGGCATTGGAGCCCCTCCATAAGGGTTGTAACCAGCTGGCATTGGGGGTGGCACATATGTGGGGTATGGAGCTCCTGGTGCAGCTCCGTAGGGAAGAGGCATTGCACCAGGGTAAAGAGGATAGGGTGGGGCAGCCGCTGCAGCAGAAGCAGCAGGAACTTGAGGCTGAGCTGCACTAGCTGGTGCTGCAGGGGGCGGAGGCCGGGGAGGAGGATCCTTCCTTGCATCTGAAAAGAGGCAAACCCACATGCTATTTCATACAGGTCCTTATACACAGGCAAATTCAACAAGACTAATCCATATAAAGCTACCTAAAAAAAAAATAAAAAAAATTATATATATATATATATATATATATATATATATATATATATATATATATATATATATATATATATATATATATGTATATATATATAAATTCATGTTCACTTATTACAAAATTATTAGTAGTTTTCTGTTATTTTGTGTAATATTGTTTCAGTATTACATAAATGTTCTCAATAATTCATGAAAATATATGCTGTTCCAACACCACTAGTTTTGAAATTTCAAATGTTTAAATCTATCTAACATTGAATTCAGTGTATTGTGTGCATATGTGTACAAAAAGATTTAAGAAAAAAATTGTCTCAGGATGGATTTGAGCCACAGCACAGTGGTCACAAAACAAGAGGCAGTACAAATGCTAAGCATAATTCAGAAACACTTGATTTATAATGATAAAATAAAATTAACAGTTGCAGTGATTTTAACATATCATAATTCTCAAATTATGCACGAAGAGATGAAAACAACCTTTGAATATTTGCAATTTTCACAATTCCAATTGCTTTAATGAAATCAGAACTATACTTCAAAGTTTTTGAGCTGGCCGATGACATTCGGTCATTTTTACACCTCCTGCCTTATAAAATGAATCTTTTTAACAGTGGTAAGCACATTTCTGAGGCCACAAGCCTTGTTGAGAAGGACATTAGTGAATTAATTAGAGATAAATTTTTATAAAATTTTGATTTTTATAAAATAGTAAATGCAACACAATGTTTACTATTTTACCTATACCATTTGCTGAAAGCATTTGTAACTTTTTGTGCAGTAAATACAATCCTTAATGATTTTAAAACTATTTTTATTCGATAAATATATATTCCATGAATACACATTTTAAATTTTTTCTCCATCAAGGCAAGTGCTCTATTTTGATGTCTCTACAATATCTGTCCTATCTTGAAATTGGTAATCAATATAAATTTTTGTTATCACGCTGCAAAATATAATATGTACAAATAAGTGTTAATGTTCAAGAAGAATGTGATTTTAAAAACAATTTTTATAGACAAATAAATATTGTGTTGCATTTATGCAACGTTGGGAGTGTCCTGGCAGATTTGAAAACAGCCAAGTTATATTATGGCGCCACAACAAAAGGTTCATTGGAGGTCAGTATTTTGAAAGAGATGTATTATTAGGCAGAATATGCTCTCTTTGGATTGTTCCATTGCGGGATATGGAAAAGTATAATCTCTATAGTTTTCTTGGCTCTAAATCAAGGCAAGGCATAGTTGTGCCTTCCTATATAAAAAAAAGTTTGTGTGGTCTTTTGAAGATACAAATTGTGAAAGAAAGAAAGTTCGAAAACAAGTTTGAAGAAATAAAAAGATATCTACACATTTCAGTCAATAACACCTGAGGTAACTAATAGAAATTAGCAAAGTTGAGCCCATTCCTTGATGAAAGAACAAAAAACATTTGCAATCCAGAGGGTTTAGCCTTATCAGTACTTATGAGCATAATTGGGGCGACACTTAGCTAAAACAAGAAAAATATGAGGTTGGGTTTCATTATGTGGTGCATATTAACAGGGGAAAAAAAGGATTTTTGAAACCATTTAATGTTCGAGGCAGGATATCAAAGAAGGCATGAGTGTTTGATCTTAGATAAAGTAATGTGCAACTTGACAAAAATTGTTAAAGAAAATAAAATACCACTTGCTATTTCTTGGCAAACTTCTATAGTACCACTATTTTTTGTCAGTTATCAGAAGCAGATTTCTATGCACAAAGAATTGGGGCATCTGTGAGAAAAGGGCAGCAGACTGTTTGCTTTGAACTTAAAAAATTATGTCAAAAGAAAAGTTATGAATGATTATATGATAGAGAAGCATAATGAGATTTTGATTTGTTTGAGACCATGCTAAGTAAGGAATATTTACATACTAACAAGAAAATATACATTATTATATTGATTTTGAGTCCCAACTTTCTCTTCTTAAAAGTGAGGTCAACTACTAATAAAAATATGGATACTGGAAACCCAAATTGCAATTAGCCATCATGCACAGTAAAAAGATTATGAGAAAAACACAAAAGATCCATGTTAATTATATAAATTAGTATAGATAAGAAAGCATGCAGACAACATAAGGTTTGTAAGAATTGGACAATTTTGGAATATAAAAAAATGAAAAAAAAAAAAAATACTCTTAATTTCTTTTGTTTTTTAGTACATCTTCATGAATAAATTTGAATTCTGTTTGCACATCAGTAAAATAGTAGACATTAATTGACAAAATACTAACATTTCTTTAAAAACCGGTCAGTACACATCCTTTCAAGAAAATTCCTTATGTTGCATATACGCAATGTACTATCCAGCTTCAACCAATAATCAAAATCTTTTTTACAAACTGGTGTTGATATCATTGGAGACTTATCAATATTTAACTAAAATTTATTATATAAATTAAGTATTTCAATATTTGGAAAGAAATGGGTTAAGCAAAATTTGTTCAGTATAAGCAAAAAATTAAACAAAATTATTTAGAGCCATATTTGAAACAAACGATAATGTACAAAATTATTCAAAACAACACACATTTTGAAAAAAAATTATTTACCCATTAGGAAGAGATCAATTGGTATATGCACAAGTAGACATGGGACAGCAGACAGACCCGAACTGGAAAGACTGACTCGAGAGCCAGAGCGGGTAACAAATGGGACAGCCAGGCTGACGGGACAGACTAACCGGGATGGCCAGGAGAGCTCAAGACAGAGGACCACACAAAGCAGGCAGGCAGACATCCGAAAGACCAATTAAACACACTGACAGACTGGCAGGGGATAAACACACAGAGGGGGGAGGGGCAGACTGGAGAGGGGCCACTCAAGACAGTGGGACAGGCAGACAGGAGAGGGTGGTACGGACAGACTGATAAACGAATAAAGAGGCAGATAGGATAGAGACATTAAATTGTTTTTTTTTTAAACCAACTTATTCTCAAAGCCTTAGTTCCTATTATACCTGGAGTAATCCCTGAAGGGCCAGGAATGTGATGAGCAGGAGGAGTAGGGGCAGCCCCAATACCACGAGTTGCCTCCTGCGTCAAATCTTTGAGCAACTCTTCCTTTTCAGTGCGCCTTGCAAAGCAGAAATCTGATATCTTGTTTTGGAATACTACTAAGAGCTGAAACAGAAATAGTTGAAACATGAATTACTTGTTATCAAGTCTTTTTGTTGGCTCAGAAAGTAAGTGACAATAGCTACAAATCTTACATTAATTAGTGGCAATGGAAATATTTTGAAAAACAAAATATATTTTAAGAAATCAAAATTAATTATTGAAGTGGATTTTGTTGAATTGATAGCATAAGATATTTGTAAAACTAGTGGGGCTACAACAGCACAAACTGTCTTGTACTATTGGTAATCATTAAGCAATATTAGATTACATCTTCTATCTCATTAACACTTTAGTTATTACATGAAAAATTGTTATCAATACTCCTAACTCAAAATTATGAGAAACTACTATTTAAAACAAATAGTGTACATTAAATGATTTAAAGACATTATATTAAGAAATAGACTGTGTTACATGTATAAAAAATAAATATAAAAAAAGTGTCTCTAGCTTCAATATAAAATTGAAGGAAAAATAAATAAAATAAAATAAAAAAAATAAAAAAAGCTTACGCAAATTTTTGCAAACGGCTTAGGAAGTATTTGAGCAAACAATTACAGAAAGAAAAAAAAACTGGTGCAATTTTTATTATGCCATTGAGGCTTCATATGAAGAACCCACAAAATTGATGAACATTTTGTGAACGGTTTAGCTGCTAGTGTTATTCACCAACACATCTGGAGATGGATGGATGGATAAACAGAGAGAGGCATCAGAAATCTTGAAAGAGAATTTCTTTTGTTTTGTCGTTCCAACATATACAAAAAAATAAAAATTAAATAATCATATTGAAATGCTTCAGCCATACAGAATTTCTTTTTTCTCAAGTCAAATTTATTTCCAAATTAGCAGATACTGCATTTAGTTACTTAATAAATGAGACTTGAGGTCCAAAGGACTTATCATGTGAAGAATACACTGAAGTACAGCAATATACATACCTCAGTAAGATTGTTGTAAAAATTTGTTCCTTCTTGAAGATTATTAAGTAATTCTATAAATGCATCATGAGCAGCAGCTAATTCTTTTAACACAGCTTCTCGCCGAGCTGCTCCTCCAGCATTTGACTTTTCTTTGCAGAACTCACTATTAGCAGACTGAAATTATAAATAAATAAATTAAAAAACAACAACACTGGCAATCACTGCTCTCAAAGATAAAAATCTACTCTTAAATCCCATGTACTCTCCTTTCCCCTTCACTTTAAAGATTCAAGGAATTTTTAATGTGTATATCCCAACACAGTTCTTGAGAAAAAAGGTTTTTCCTCTCTTAAATCTATAAAAATAGTGGATAGTATAAAAAAAGTCACCATCTTTAAAATGGTAGCTACTAACTACTTTCCAAATAACATAATAACAAAGATTAGATCACAAGAACAATACGTCAGTCAATTCATCAATTTTTCGGTTTATATAATAATAATAATAATAATAATAATAATAATAATAATAATTATTATTATTATTATTATTATTATTGTTTCTCAGGCCACATTATAATTTATAGCTTTCAAAAGAATTGTAAATATTATGAAAAACTGTTTTCCATAGATAACTAAAATGACAAGTTTTATTTTATGAACTATCTTCTTCATCACTGTTCACCTTATACTCATTGCAAAAATGAACTAACCTGGATATTAGCAACAAGAGTCTCTTGTCGCTGCACAGATTCAGCAACCTGTTTTTGTAAAGGGCCATACACCCGACCAAGTGTTTCAACAGATAAAGCTTGTTCATTAATTGCACCATCTTGTCCAAGTGCACTGAGAAACTGAGCTTGCATATCAACTGTAGCTGACTTGAGCTCGCTTTCTATTACATCCCTTTCAGCTTTCAGTGTTTCAACCTGTAATTGAAAGTAATTTATTAAATCAATTATCACAAGAATCTGGGTGGACTGTGCTGCTTACAAATTTAAAAATGAACACTGCATCAATTCAAGCATTTAAGTAATTCAATATTTCTCACTTGCATAATATGGTCTAATAGCCTTATATAATATGAGAGCGTAGGCTTCCGCGGCCGGAGTCAGTATTTACTAGGCTGTCCGGGTGATGCCGCGTCCATATGGAATGGACGCGGCGTCACCCGGACAGCCGAGTAAATACTTATATAATATATTTAACTTTTAATTTTACAAAGCAAGCAAGCCAGCGTACACACATGCATCTATGTACACCAACAACATTGTGAAATGACACGTACATATTATTATTAATTGGAGCAATCTTATCTACAAAAATTGCACTATTAGAAATAGTCTCACAATATTAAAATATTGCAATTTCTACCCTACTAGCATCTCAGCTACACCTTGAAAAAGTTCAATTCAATAAATTCGAATAAAGTGTCTTTGGTGCATATCAGCATTCATTTCGATTGTCAGGAACAGTAGTCATTTCTTACTTTTACAAATAAAACAAACATGAATAAATTTAACTGTTACATTATTTTCAGCACACAATACAGAAAACCCAAGAATAATTTCACACAAGCTTGACTTGATTACATTGAAGTGTGCTTTCAATTTCAGAACACCATAATCAGCAACCAAATCATCTTAAAGTACAAAGTGTGAGTTTGTTAGTTCTAAGTTAAATTTATTAACTTTCTTCACTCTCTTTCTTTTCATAAGAATATTTTCTACATCATACAATCATTAGAACTGACAGCAATGGGAAGAATTCAAGGAAACATGAAACAGCTGCGTAGCTATTTTGCGACCAGACAGCAAGCGTGTCAAACAAAGCTTTAAAAATTCAAATTTGCAATTCTGAATTTTTTTGCAATTTTTGAAAATACAGAGAGTGTGCTGAAAAATGGGATCATTGCTACTATCCTTACAGTTCTTTGTTACATACGGGGAAAAAATTCAAAGAAAAGCTTTGGAGCTGCTTTTGAGATCAGTGTCTAAATTGTTTCAAAAATGTTTACGTTTAATGCAAAAATATTTTTGAAAAAATTGAACATGACCTTACTTAAAAAATTTGGTTTTGGTGAACATTTTTCATTAAAAAATTCTTCTTGTTGGGGCTTTATGTAAAGTACCCCCTAAAATTAAATACTGGGGCCAGGACATCAGCCAGATCAATTAGAGAATATAACGTTTGGTAAAAATCCTGCATCCAGTTTAGCCATTAGCATTCATTGAAAGACAGATGGATGGTCAGGCTTTTTGCCGTCAATCGACTTTTGGTACCAAGGGCTCACGAAACACAAATTCCGACTATACTTTGTGTTAGAGAAAGTAATGCACTATATACAGGAACAGGATTTATCCACTTTCTTGTTACCAGGGTCCAGCAATAAGAGTTTCTCTGATGAATATGGCTGTTTTTCTGGCAGCATTACAATACTTTCTCCATACTGTGTAAGCAGTAGCAAGAAAGTAAAAATTTCTATCTTTAAAATTGTACTTCTGCAAAGTTAATTTTTTGCAATTGTTGAAAATATGGCGTTACCCAAAAATGCAACCAGCACCACTTTCTTACTACATACAAGGAAATATTGAAAGAAAAGAAATTGATCAATTTAAAAAAAGAAGTTTTTCTTTTTTTTTAAATTGCATTGACATCAAAAAGAACAAATTGAACAATTTTTGAACAAATTTCATTTCAGACAAAAAACTACTTTGAATGCGTACTTTTGCAATTTTGTAAAATAAAGATGGTTTACTGAAAATGGGACAAGCACCACCTTTTAATTTCTTTGTGATCAGATCCAGAATTTCGATGATTTAAATTAAGTGATTTATATAAAATAATTCACAACACAAAAAAATCATTGATTTAAATCAAAAACATAATTGACTGTAAATTTTACAAAGAATGATTACAAATTTTAAGGTGATAAAGAAAAGAATCACAAATTATATCATTTAAAGTACTTATTTATTAATAAACAATGAACTATAATAGCTGCTATGAATTATTTAATAGTTTAGGACGGAAATTTAATTTTGTTGCTTATTCTGTTCCAAGGCAATTTCTATTTTTTGATTGGAAAAGTCCAAACGTGGAAAAAATTTGTTCCTTACAAGCTGAAGATGTTGATGCTAATAAATATTGTTTTACAATGTTTTACAATGTCCATTTCTTTTCCTGTAAATATTTTTTTCATGGCTTGCACACTTTTCTACCACTATGGACATTTGTTCTTTCATAACTATTGGATTTAAAAACGTTTGAGTAAAAGAAGCCATTTGCAATTCAAATTTCAAAATTTTTGTTACGAGTTCTACTCTAACATCATTGTAGTTAGATTATAAATATTCAAATTCTTGTTATTTTTCTAGTTATTTTAAGGCATAAGAGTATACAAGAGTATACAAGAGTGGCGGCGATGGTGTAACGGTTAGCGTTTCGGACTGTTGTATCCAAGTTGGCGGGTTCAAACCCGATCGAAGCCGTGGATTTTTCAGGGCGAAAAAATCCTTTGTATGCCTTCCTTCGGAGGGGAAGTAAAGCTGGCTGACCCATGTTAGTAGATTTACTTGCATGTAAAAGATCCTCAAGCCTAAATGACGCCTCTGAGCTAAATTCAAATCGTCTGTTTCTCGCCCAAGAAATACCTCCTTTCTCTGCTAGTTGGTGAAAGGAGCGTAGCGAAATTTACATGGTCAGACGGAAGAGCAGGCCTAATGGCCTGAGTCTCGCCACGTAAAATAAGGCTTCAATTCAATTCAATATACAAGAGAAAATTTCAATGTCAACAAATACCTTATAAAATTACTATTAGTTACTGCTTGTTTATAATGTATTTTAAAAACCTTTAATTGTGAAACATTTGAAATGCTGACAAATCCTTTTTTTTTTTTACATTTTTCGTATGTGCACTACATCTTCAATTGCACAGGAATTTCCTCTAACTTTGTCTAGTGCAATCGAAAATGATTTTACTGATCAATGGTTACTAAGTTATTTTAAAAAAGTTCTAGTAAAATCCTAAATATCTTGGAACTAGGTCAATGTGAGACAGTGTCTTTTTCTATTGAGCCCAGCAATTTTTGGTCCCTTTTTTCATATATCTGAAATTTTTCCTAATTGAATACATAAATTTACATCAGATTTAAATTAAAAAATTGATTAAATAATTTCAAAAACTTAATTTAAATTTAAAAAATAAGAAATTTTTAAACTTTTTAAAAATCATGATTTTTAGTAACCACGTCCTTTCACAAATACAATGACATGTAAAGAGAAAATGGAACCAATTTTGAGAAAGTAATTGTTCAAAAGTTACCTATATATCATGCAAAATGATGTGCAAGCTACTCACAGTTTTTTCAAAAATTGTACATGACCTTATTTCAAAATCAGATTTAGTCTTATTAGGGGAAATATTTATATATGGAATATTGTACTAGATGTAGGAGGTTACCAAAAAAATTTGAACTATTTAATAAGTTTTTTGTCAAAAAACTGTAATTTCCCCCCAAAAAACATTAAAATACTTTCTCTCTTTCTCAAAATGAAGGAAACCTTGATTCATATGAAGATGATTAGGATAGTGACAAAAAACATGATTATGATGATTTTAAGAAACAAGAAAATGATAGTTCAGGCAATAAGTCTTAATATTCTCACCAACTGGTCAATAAACTAATTTGCAATTTTATTTTGTCTACGTAATAAGAATTAGTTGAAAATTAAAAAAAAAATTCTCTGGCGGCCTCTTCAAAAATAGGGGGACATCTTATATTTGGGTAAATACAGTACAACATATTACATTTATATATGAGTATGAGTGCAATCTTACTTCTTCCATTAAACGTCGCAGCTCTTGCACAGCAGCACTGTCGCGCACTGCTCCACCAGGTCCTGCACTTGGAATCGCTGCCTGCAACTGATCTGGAGAGCCACAAAGCAATTCCATACCCCTTTTGTGTGCATCAAATTTGTTTCGCACAACAGCATCTGCTGACACAGCATTATTAATAATCTCTCTATATTTTGCTAAGTTTGTACGGAAAGACTCAGTAAGTCTCTCAGATGGTGTTCGTGACCAACGTTCCTTAAATTGTTCTCTCAGTTGATCATCAGACGACTTCTCTTCTTGTAATAAGCGGTCCGCCTAGAGCAGATAAATGCACTCTCTTTTAGAGAAATGAACAAGGTAGATATGTAAAAGAACAGTAATAAAATTCTATAATAAATTGTACCTCATCAAGAATATCTTTATTACGCTGAAGGAGTTCTGGCAATTCTGTAATAATTTGTTGCAGTTTCTGGACACCACCTCGTGATCTAACAGATTCTGCTTTATCAAGAAGTGACTGTGGTAGGCCTTCACCTGACTGGTCTTCAAGTGCAGCAGGTAAGTTCAGTGAAGCAAGAACACTAAAATGAAGTAAACAATTATATTTCCTCAATTTATGAACAATCAAATTTTCAGTCAATCATGATAATTATATCAAAGCATTTCTGAAATATTGTGCCTACCAAAGAAGTAAATGAAAGGGAATTTTCCTCTCATTTTTACTTTGGGAATTACCAACAAACCAGCGGTGCAAAACAGCCTTAATTTCTTGCACATATTTTCATGCAAAATTACACAAAAAGTACTCAAATTTTTTAATAATTGTACTTCAACATATTTCAAAATCTATCTTTTAAGCAACACATTTCAATAAGGGAAAAAATGTATATCTTTAGTATTTTAGTAACAAGAAAATTTAAAAAAAAGAAAGGATTCTGGCTATTCCATGGGTTAGAGGATTTTCTCTCTAAATTTAGCAATTGGATTTATTCACTTTCTTGTTACCAGGGCCCTGTAGTAAGAGATTTTCTGCAGTTTTCTCACACAACATTACATAACTTTCCCTCTACTCTGAAGCGAGAAAGTAAAATGGTGTGGGATAATATGGAAGAGTAAAGTCTTCTCACAAGCAATTATATTCCAAGATCTTGTCTTTGTTCAGCACTCAAAAACAATAACAGAGCTTAAGTCTCACTCCCTAACACTTTGATTGAAATTAAAAATGAACATTTTAGAACAAGTAAAAAATATTTTATTAAAATATCTTTCTGAAAATTATGATTTAAACAAAGTTTTTAATCGTTGCTAGTTCAAGCAAAAATTGCACAAACCACTTGTGTTTTGTTTTTGTTTTATACAAAAAACCTGTCATTAATTTGTACCTTTGTTCCAACTTTTGCCATTTTTTTCAACCTTTGTAAAATAAAAGCTCGCCACACATATCCTTTTGATAATTGTATTTTATTTGAGAAAAAATGGGGAAGAGGGGGGGAGGAAGAAAGAAGAAAAAAGTTATTGACAAAATAATAATTTTCAAATTGACTGTATTTCAAACAAAATTACGTGAAAACTACTCATATTTTCAAAAAATGTACATTATTTCATACAAAGATCTGCCTTAGAAGAGGCGTTTTCATTTAGAAAAAAATGTATCTTCAATTCTGTAATGGTAGGAAGATGCCAAACATTTTTCTGAATATTTGCAATTTTCGAATATTCTGAGTTAAATGAATAATGAGACCTGTGCCATTTTGAAGCACATTTTACACTATCCGAAGAAGTAATTTACTACATATAGGAAGCAGGGGGTGTATTCCATAGGTAAGCACTACTAGGTAAGTATTTCAAACAAACTTTATGGTATTTACAACATATTACATGTGAAAGAGACTGAAAAAAAAAAAGCAAAATGGCATACACGGCAAGTTTAATGTATTTCGAATACGGCACATTATACGAGGTATTATTAACATTCATCTAAAAGTTCAATATGAAAATAGTTATTTTTGGTCAGTTGGCAGATAATATTTTCCTTACCCAGAAAAAAAATCACGTCACGCCACTGATACGAATAATTTTTTCAATACCAGAGCCACACAATAAGAGTTTTCTGTCAAAAAATTAATGATTTTTGCAGAGGCATAGCAATTGGCAATACTTTCTCTTTATTATGTAAATATATAGTATGGTGATAAAGTAATGGTTATTTTTATATTAAGTTTGTGAAATGATTGTTTTTTCACACAAGAGATTGAGGTTGTTGCATCTCCTTCTGTATGTAAAATTCTTTGCTTTTATACAATTGTAGAAAAAATATAATTCATTTCTTTATTACGTTTTAATAAATTAATTCTTATAAATTAACACTGTTTTGTATAATTTAAAAGAGATCAAATTTTATGGTTTTAAATTATAATACCTTTTTGTGTCATATCTAGGAACCCCTTCATCATTACTTCAAGACTACATCATTGCTGCCCACAACATGGAATAATGAACTACCAAATTCCTGTCATTTCCTTTTGTGAAGTTATCCTTAAGAATAATATTACAGAAAATATAGAATCTTAACCTGTTTAAAAATTGTGTTGATTCCCGCAGTTTTGATATTTCTGCATTAACAATTTCATTTTTGCGAACATCATAGGCTGCCAGAGCTTGGTGCACAGAGACTGGAACAAGTTGTTCAAAAAGGTCTGCAACACAAGAAAGAAATTTTAGATGAAACACTACAAAATTCAAAACTTATAATAGTTCAAGACATATTTGACATCTGTCATTATGTTGCATAAGCTTTGTGCAACACTACACCTTTTCAAAGTGTTTTGTAAAAGTTGAATCATATTTAAAATCAGAAAAACATTTCCGAAAGTTCAAATTTAGATAATTGTAATAAATATTGGAAAAATGTACATCTGGCTCCTTTCAGTGTACCTAGACTGTTTCCTCTGTAGGTGAGACTACTACTCCATGTGGAAACACCCATCTGTCTATCCACAGCACCGATGTGGATCGTGAGCCCATATTTAACATGTTCATACAATTTTCAGACAGGCAAATCTTGTCAGCCACACTTAGTGCAGTTCAGAGCAAGGGAGCCAGTGTCACATTCGGATGTTCACACTGCAGCCCATACATCATCAAACTGGTGTAATTAACGCTCACACAAGTAATCAAGGAAGGGAAAGGAATTTGGAAAAGAGTTGAGGTTGTGATTTTTGAGGTACTGGTAATGTATCCATGCCACAAACACAAGGTGAGATCAGGGAAATTAGACAAACCACATGTACTTGCTTCAGACAATCCCCTCCTCCACCTGAGCCTACCATGAATGATAGGATGGGGCAGAAAAGGCGACAGATGAGGGATGGGAGAGCCACTAATGCCTCAACAAGGGTGAAAGCACTCATGCTTAAACAGGACTTGAACCTAAGATCTCTTGTACTACACTCATTTCAGCACTTGTCTTCGTGTCTGCAGCTGTTTGAGTTGTTTGGTAACAGAATACAAAATTATGGTAATCTTGTTGAGAGTCCCATACCGCTGTTGTGAGCATATAACAAAGTGGTGCAACATTGAGGAAACAACTCATCATCCATTCATATTCTTCCATCCACACATTAATCATCCATCCCAGAGGGCAGTGCTGGCTGCAAAGCATTATTTGGAGTAGACATAAGGCCACAAATCAGGAAATTACTGAGGTATAACAGTGGTACCCAGGTAGTGGGTCACAGGGCAATGAAATTCACTTGAGACAATGAAACCAGTCACCTGATTCATACTGATGGCAAAGCACTTGCACGCTGATTATCCTTTCAGGCCATGGCTCTTGGGTGCACTGTGGATGGATGCAGGCCAGAGGGGCGAACTGGCCTGAGGAGTTTACATGGCACACACTATGGTCTATTATTCTAGTACAATATTCCCTTACAGTTATGTGGTATCTGTGTTTCTTGGAACGAAATCCCTTTTTTTTTTTTATGTTGACAGTGTTCACTACTGATAATAGAAACTTCCAACAGGACAAAGCCATATTCCCAGGAATGTAGAGGCCTAGTTTGAGGAATATAATAGTAAATTTGCATTAATGTCCCATACTCCTAACAGTGCATATATAAACCTCATCGAATATTTGTGATTTAACTTGAACTAAAGAAGAAGCAGATTCACACTAAATTACCCTGCATTTTACACTCTCTTAGAGGGCCTGCTATTAAATTTCTGGTAACAAATACAGCAGAATACCACTCACAACTTGCTGAATTTAACACCTCACACTGCTAGAATTTCAGCTTCACATTAAAGGCAGACCTACACTGATTTAACAAGGTCATGATGTAATGGCTCACTGAAGTACAGGTTACCACTAAAGACCAATTCTGGCTGATTCCTGAATAAGCTAGTAAATGTTTTCGTTGTCCAAAAGGAGAGGAATAGCTGGACCAGCATAGCACACTTCAGACCAGGTGTATGAAACTGACATTAGTCAACGCTATGTGACTACAATACGACAAGTATTTTATGACTAGGAATAGCAGATATGTGATATGCAAGGATCACACTGCTAGTGCTATGTTTCTCAGGACTAGTGAGACAGGTATGTATTTTCAAGTTCGACTGTTACTTTCTACTTACAACATACCATCTAATCACACTGTACATATCTCAGTCAATGCTTTGCTAAACATTTCCTTACTTCAGGCAGCATCCTATGCTTAAAACCATCATTAGCCAGCTATCCAAAACTGCTAAAAAGGATTATTCAACATCATTCATACAACTTTATCCATACCATCTGGCTAATGTGCCTATTAACTGTTTAAAAATTGTGTTGACTCCTGCAGTTTTGATATTTCTGCATTAATTTCATTTTTGCAAACATCGTAGGCCACCAGAGCTTGGTGCACAGAGACTGGAACAACTCCTAACATTAGTCAAATTTTGAAATTTAGTAGTGATATTGATGTTGGATTATCTATAAGTCAGTTGGTAAAATTGCAAAATTCATAATGGGCCATTTCTTCAGTCAAATCCATAGCTAAATGTTTTCAGTCAAATCTGTAGCTAATATGCTAGTTAACAAACAAGTATAGCTTCTGCCATCTGTACATAATTTTGATTTGAAAAATAATTTAATTGCCTACCCTTGAAATTCTGACTAAAATGTTCAGGCAAAGGGAGGGCTTTGGCAAGCTGTGCTTTTGGCACCGCTGACAGACTCTTCACATCTGGTATTCGCTCATGATAAATAAAATCATTATCCTTTTTGGCTTCATTTAAGTTTCGTTGAGCTTTTGTAGCATATTCTTGAAAGCATGTGGGTTTCCCAGATCTCTGTTGGGCTGCTTTAAATAGTTCCAAAGAATGCTAGAAAATAAACAACAATAAGGCATCAGTTATAGGAAACATGACAAAACTTACAAATTTCCCTAAATTTGTAAGACAATTTTTCTTACTTCTAATCGTGCAATTTCTTCTCCTACTTCTTTGTTAGCCTTGCACACAAGGCTTTGATAATAATGTGTAAGAGCTCGATATCCAGCTTGCTTGCCTGCAACCTACAATTTGAATTTAGTTATTAATGTACTTGTTTGTGATACGCAGTACATAGTAAATAACGGAAACAGTCATACCGTAGGAATCCAATCTTTGTCCCAGAGTGGTCTCAAATTATCTTTCTGAAATACTTTGAGAACTTCTGCATAAAGTTCTTCACACTGAGAGCACAATTTTGCAACAATTGTATCCTTCATGTGATCTGCAAGAAAAAAAAAAGAGAGAGAGAGAGAAGCAAATAAAAATACATCATATTACCCAAAATATTCACTTTTTTTAAGAAAAAACTCACCATTAATTGCTTTCAGTACAAATATTTCTTGACCTTGTGCTAGCATGAGAGCTGATAAAGCTCCAAGAGTTTCAGGATTTAAATCAGGAGTTGGTTCTTGTTGAATTGCCAACATTACTGTCCCTTTTAAATGGTTGAGAACTCCAGCTGCTTGCTACAAATTACATAATTATTTGCACAAGTACATTATTCAATGAGAGAAGTTGGTATGATTCTTGAATCGCACAGTTTGCACAAAAATATATTATTTCTTTACTTTTTCTCTTCCATTTTAAAATTATGGATTTGAGTAGAATTAACAAATGTCCAAGACTCAACACCACTTAAAAGGAAAGGCAACTTCTTAACAGCATCCTAATTGACGAATCATTTAACCTCTTTTGAGCTGCGAAGTCTTCATGTTGGGCAGTTGAGTAAATCGGGTAAGGCAGAGGAATTTTTCAATATTACAGCTCCCTAAAGAAGTTTGATGTCAAGTGCAGAACACACTGCCACAAATAGCATCTGACCAAGAAAGGCAGCTTTTACAAAATTGCAGGAGATTAAGGGGTTCTATTGCAGCTATTGATGTCTCTACAAATTAATCTTAAATTTGGACATTTAGACTGGTTTAGAAGATCAATAACCAGAACTTGGACCAATCTTAGACTCCAGCACAATAACCAGAAGCTTGAGGTGTAAATGTATGAACTACACATCACTAGGGTCATATGAAACTGGTCAGTCAAGCTGTCATTATAGTAAGGAATACTTGCAGTTCAACTCAAGCTACAATTTCAACACACAAAAATCTTTGAAAAATAATAAACTTGATATCTTGAGAATAAATAAGATTATGTTTCCAGTAACTGGCCAGCTCAGAATATATTGAGAAATGAGTTATTATTCTGAGGGTACTATGGACCAGAAAACTCTTCAAGATCTATTGTCAAACTACATCATCAGGATGGAAGTAAAATGGAACTTGGACTACTAAAAAGCTTGTATGTACCTTTAGCAATTAGTTAATATTCTTGTTGGCAATAGCTCAGAAAATTCACAGAAATGGTCAAGTGCACACATATCATACACTGATCATCAAAATCTGTAAGGGCACCTTGGCTAATTCATCAACAAGTGCAATACATATTTGTGACATAATAGATCAGCATCATAAAGAAAATAAATGAGAGGGGGGAGGCCGTTAAAAATTATACATATTTTATTGATTGTATTACTTTATTAATGAACAACTATAGGCCCATTGTCCATAACATATGGTTAAATACAAAATTTACATTAAAAACACCATATTTTGACAATATTTTGCCTTCTTTGGACAATAGACCTTAGAGTAAAGAAATAAAAGTAAAATTTGACCATTATAAAATCACATCACAGTAATTTAACTTTTATTTATTTTAATTAAAACTTGTATTTCAACTTTCTGAACTTAGGCTTGGGAATCATGTAAGATGTAGTTCATTGGATTTGGATGTTTAGGAATATGCATGTAATTTGAAACCTAGAAAATGCAGCCCAAACTCATTTGGCAACCAGAAAGATATCTTATGAGCAGAGCCGTGGATTTGTATGCAAATGCATATTTTTTGTTAGTTGTTACTTGGAAACTGATTTAAGAAGAAAATGGTAATAAATTATTAAAATCAAACTTTTTGAAATTGGTGAATTACATTTTATAAATATTTTGGTTTGGGACAGCTCACCAGTTACCATTAAGAAATGAATATTCTTTTAGCCTCGAAACTGTTGCCAATGAATGTAGATATAATGTAGTTCACTTGTACTATGAGTGCAACCAAAAGCAAGATTGAATTTCAGATGAGGGGGCGTGTGTCATTGCACTCGGTATCCTGGACTCTGATGAAACCTAAACCCGTTATGGACAGTGTTTTCCTTATCTGTCAAGAATCATTTTTCAGTAAGCAATACTAGTGCAAGGGCATCACCACTTCATGCACTCGCTGGCCATGAGTAGAGCCTACCAAAGAAAGATCTCTTCATGTAGCAACAACACATACTCATGGGCATAAACAACATACAAAAGTATCTTGTCAGAGAAACCATATTTTCAGAAACAAATTTAGAAAAATATCTTGTCATAAATTTTAATAATTTTTTTACCTAAATATACAATGTTCTTTATTGAACAAATTTTATGTACTTTTTTCTTAAATCTCCTTCCCATTCCTAAAGATTAGGACATTAACAAATGCACTCCAATTACAGTAAATTAAATAAAATTACTAAATAAAATTAATTGTAAAAGAAATGTTTCTACCGATAATTTTTTTTCATGGTTCAAACATGCAATATCATCGTCACACAATTCCATTTTTCTACAAATATTATGCATTGTGTTTTAATAATAAACATTTAGTACTTCCTTGTGAATCTTACACTGCATATTTTAAAGATTTATTGTGCATATTGATTGATTGATTGATTATCTAGTGATTCCAGGCACGTCAGCTACCAGAGTCATTAGTCTCGTAAGTGTAATGTATTATTGGGGGGGGGGGGGGGGTGTTGGAGGTGGCAGTGATCTTGCCCCTGCTGTATGGTGAGAGAGTGTGTGTGAGTGTGAGTGAGTGTGTGTGAGTGTGAGTGTGTGAGTGTGTGTGTGTGAGTGTGTGTGTGTAAGGGGTGAGGATTGGACAAGGTAGAGGAAAGTGAGATCGCACACGGTCCTTGGCCAGTTTGTAAGGGTGCTGCTCCAGCATTTGCCTGGTGTCGATCGGAGAAACCATGGAAAACTACTGATCAGAGCAGCTGGCCGCTAGAATTCTCCTCCAGACAGCGACTGAATTCAACATAACTAACAAGCTAGAGTCAAAAATCCAGCCACCGTTGTTGTGCGTAATACATGACATTTTTATTGCATAGAAATCCAGGCTCTACTTGGGTGGCTTTGAAACCTAGATGAAAAAACCAAAAGCACATGTCATGGGAACATTGATGAAGAGCCATGTGTTAGAAGTGTTGCATTGCTATCAGATGTGATCTTTATGACAATGGCATTGCTAGTTCTCTCCTGTGTAAGCCGTTTTGGAAAAACAGAAAAAAATGTTTTAGGGCCTTCTACAACAATTATCTACTTTACACTTCATTTTTACAGTTATAGTAAGATCTAGGAGGTCGCCTGATTGATTGTTTAGCAATTCTGGGCACGTCAACTAACAATTATTAGCCCCATAAGTGTAATGCATGTTTTGTTGGTGGCAGTGATCTTTTCCCAGCTGTATGGTGAGATCTTGTGCCAACCTACCATTGGCTAGTGGGGCTTTTCCAACCAGGTATCTCCCACCAGTGGGGCACTGGCCCAGCTGGGACCAACTCTAAGGAGACTGATCAGGATCAGTCTCCTGGCATGTGTGGTAGTGTAGTGCATGTTAATGTAAGTGTGTATGTAAGGAGCGAAGATAGGACAAGAGAGTAGAAGGTGAGATTGCACACAGTCCGTGGCCCGTTTGTTAGGGTGCTGCTCTGGCATTCACCTGGTTTTCATTGGAGAAACCAATCAGAGCAGGAAATATGGAAAACTACCAATCAGAGCAGCCGGACGCTAAAATTCTCCTCCAGACAGCAACTGAATTCGACCTAGCTAACAAGCCAGTGTCGAATATCCTGCCACCTTCGGGACTCAAACCTAGGGCTTCCTGGTCATTTGGTCTGCAGTGACATCAGTTGATGCCCTGAGCCATTCCTCCTGGTAGGAGGTCGAAATTATATATTAAAAAAAAAACACGTTATGTTGAGATATTATGTGGCAAATTTTAACTTTCTTACTTCAATATTGAGGAAACTACACAAGATTCAAATCTGGGATTTTTTACTGAAAACTAATTTTGTATATCAGGACCTCTACACTTTTTATCACATTTTGGTTATTGTATCTCTCCATTACTTTGAAATATTCAAAATCTGCTCAAGCATTTGTCATAGATACTTTCCTATAAAACATGGTTGAACACACCAAATTTTGAAGCTTTTTCCCAAAATCATTGACTTTAAACATAATTTGTGAAGTACTGGTAAACCTAAGGTCAAAATGAAGGTTTCAAGGGGCACTTCTTCAAAATTATACATTACTTAAAATTGGAACTGAATAATCCTAAGTGATGGCATCATCCAGGTTGTAATTAAAGAAATACATTTGACAACTGTCTTGGCAGAACCTCCAGCCACTTCAGAATCACACTGAAGAGCGATTACTGCAATGCAATCGAAAAAGTTTCCTGCCAAAATAAATATCTATGACAAAACGTCTCAAATATATTTCTTTAATGATGCCAATGTCATATTCTTCATGCCATTTCCTACCATTACCAAATTTTATATACTTGTGTTATAATTTTATTACTAACTTATGTGACCATTAAAGAAAGACCACTTCAGAGACCTGCTATCCACCTCAAGTGGTTACCTGGATCTCTCTGACTATGTTCCATCAACCCTATTTAAAAATCGTTCCCCTTCCCCTAACTAGCGAAGTAGAATGTTCTCTTCCAATCACACAGGCAATTTTTTTGTGTTTAATATCATTGCAAATAAATACATTAATAAAAATCAACATTCATAATTGAGATGAATACAAATACAAACGAGAATGAATGAGATGAATATACAAACGAGATGAATTATTGAATCTCTCATAACTGAACTGCCGTAGGTAAAACTGTAAAAAGTTTAATCGGTCATTTTGCAAAATTTCTTGGCTGTTCTTTCAATACTGACCTACTGAAGGATCAGCAGATGGCACACCATGTGCCAGTGTGATTGTACAGAGCAGACTACCTTGCATGCATTTCTGAAGACTGTCTGTTTTTTCTACTTTATTGTTATTTATCCAATCTTCATGCACATTGTCTACTTTATTTATTTTCTAAACCTTTGTTCGAATCTTATTGGAGCTATAATGAGCATTTCAGCAAGTTCAAATAAAAAATATTAAGGATTGTGGAATTTTCTTTCAATGGAACTGATTGTAGGAATCCTCATAATGCCCTTTGCACATTAATTTCTTACACTGCCATAAATATTTCTCATACTTTCGATCTGCTATTAAAATTATCAAAAAATAAAGTCCATGACATCTGGGAATACATATTTTCTTAAACAATGCCCAATTTTACTTTCAATTAAAAGATTTTCCCCAGTCACTGCTCCGGGAAATTGTTTTCATGTTTACACCCATATAGCAGAAATTCTCTTTACCTTTTTCCACAGCTTTAGTTCAATTAGGCAGCTGTCCTCAACAAAAACCTTTCACAATTGAAAATACTTTACTCACCTGGAATAATTTTGCAGCTAATTTCAAGGAGTCATCATTTTCTACACTCTGTGATGATGCCACAGCACTTTGGAGCGCAGCAATGTTGAATAAAACACATACCTTCTCATATGCTAATGATGATACCGCTAAACCATATCAAAAATGAATTAAATGACATTTTGTTTCCAATTTGGGTACCACAAATATTCACAATTATATTTTAGGACTCACTGAGGCTCATCCGACCACCAAACAATGATCCTTTATCAAAAGCATCTTTCCACTTGAAGGGAATCTGAACTTCCTGTGGAGGAATTTTTGTTTCAAGAGCCACCAACTGGTCATAGTAACTGTAACAAGTAAGAAACTTAAATTAATTCCATTCAAAATCCGGTAACTTTTATGCGGACGAGCTGACATCATCCTCTGAAAGATCAGATGAATCATCCTTAGTTGGGGATGCAAATAAAGTAAATCAGCTCGTGCATTGTTTGACTTGACCTTGAGCTCTAATCAATTACCTCGCGTGTTTTTTCTGATTTCTTATGTCAAGTGCATGCGATAAGTCTTAAGATTGAGAATGTATGATCAAAATTGGATTGAACTGACGTTATTACTTTTCGCACACCTCTCAAATCTGGCAAAATTTTGTAATACATGGAGACAGTTACAAAATATACAATTTCAATTAAATCTCACCTGTATATAACCTCCAAAGAACTTTCATACTTTTCAAATGCTCGCCAAATCGCATTAGTCCTTAATTTGAAAAATTCATTTATCTGTTCACTATAATCTTCCGGCTTGTCAGCAGTGCTGTATGTTGATGCAATTAGATTTTTCAGAGGCTTAACAACATCAACATCTGATGGTTTCTTCAGCGGAACTGCTAAAAGATCAGCCATCGTGAGAGATGACCACCACTACACTATCCCCCCAGCAAACTCCAGTTCCGTACGTTCTCGTTGATTACACAGGAACACCGCCTACTTCTACTCGCTGTTTGCTCCCGCCCTTCCCCCTAACTTCGCTGCAACCAGCAAGCGCCAGCAAGCACCTGACTCTGACTTGAGATGGTGAAACTCGCTCTTACCCTATGCACCTCTAGGCGATATGCAATGACGTGTGTTTCTGTCAACTGTTTTAGCAGGCAGAGAGCCTACATAAACACACTCTAAAACAGCATATTGGCTAGCATAGTGGAGTCAAGCTCCAAAGTTAAGTGACATTTTCCCTGTGATTTATCCAATCTAGACACAGTTAATTGTTTGGAAGGCGTTTGGAAGAGAACGCCCAAGTTCTGTGAGTATTACGCTTACTTTCTGTAATGGTGTCATTCGAGTTGATCGGAGAATCAAAGGTTTCACGAGTGAAAATGGGGTCAGGCAGCTTACCTTGATGTGGATGTTAACCTACGAGAAGGAAGTTTGAAGCCAAGTCGGCCACATAGAGCGGGATAATCCATTACTTTTATTGAAGACATTGTACATTCGTTTACGCAGTGTAGAGAACGTATGTAATGAGTGTTTATTGTTACAGATTTCTAATTGGCATTTCTGAAGATTTTTGACACAATGCCTATAATTGAAGGCGTGGGAGACGAAGTGATTCAGTTCTTCATTGTTATTATATTAATATTAATTGGAATCATAGCCTGGCGTTCTACTGGACTTTCAGAACGTCAAATAATCCGAACAGTGTTGATACTGGAAAGAAGAAGTAGACATCAAGTCTTAGCTGAATTACCCACGTCCACTAGTACACCTTCAGCTGCAATTGAAAATAATATTGATACTGGTCAAGAAACTTCCAGTTCTGATGAAGTACCTGAAGAGGGTACTTCGGATAGTCATGCTAGACCTAAGGAAAATGATCACCCAACAGAAGCTGCTGGTTCATCTCAAGCAGTTCAAAGTGATGCATGTCTGGATCTTAATGATTCATGTAGGCAGGAGTTGAATGTTGAACTTGCTGCAGCTGTTAATGATTTGTCTTCTGAAGTCGGTAACCAATCTAATGAAGAACCCTTATCATCTGTATTACGGCAGAGAAGGCTGGCTTTTTTCCAGAGTCGGCAAGAAACTCTTCTTGATACCCCTAACACAAATGATAACAGACACTCACCCTGTGATTCAGTTAGACAAAGTGATTTGGAGGAAACTCTTGAAGCTTCTTCAAGTGATATGAAAACACCACTCCCTGGCAACATTCGTATTCGCCTCAAATATCTCAATGATGACCAAAAATTGGTAGAAGGAAGGTTAGAAGAGCTCCTTGGAGATTTTAAAAGGTAAGAAGTTATTGGATGATAATTTTAAAGATTCCGGAAATGTCGTCAGGAAAGCATGATCACTTAAATGACATTTATAATTTCAGACGCCATTTTGGTATAGAGCTTGCTGCTGACAAGCTTGTTCGCCTCATTTTCAATGGTCAAGTTCTGCAGCGTGATTCTGATACCTTGCAGTCTCTTGGTTTATTTGATAATTGTGTAGTTCATTGCTTAGTACATCAGCAAAGAACAAGATCTAGCAGCAACACCAACGGACGACCATCTCGACGTGGTTCAAGTACAGCTTCAGCCTCAGGTTCTAATGCTGCCAATGAAGCAGCAGCTCAGAGGGACTGGGATTTGGGGAATCTTTTGTTTTTCTCATTGAGTGTTCTTTTAGGTATAGCCTGGTATTGTCGTTACCAATATGCAGCTTTATTTAATACGACTACCACTGTAGCTCTTGCAGGCATGACAGGAGTCTTAGTTGTGTCATTAGTGGGTTTGTACCTGCCTGATCCAGATTTTGTACGTCACTGACATAACGATTCTACCTGTTGCTTACCTGCCTGTTTCTGAGCTGAAAGTCAATACTGCTGCTTGGGCAAAGGTCACTGCCTTGATATGTGTGATGTGGACCAGCAATATACTGCATTTGAAAAGAGTTATATGCCAAACACATCTTTGGAGAAATCTCTGTGTATGCTCTGTAAACATGCTTTGATGACTGGCCAAAGTGTAATGTAAAATTAATATGTAAATAAGAGTACAGAAATAATTTATTGTGTTTTCTTAAATTTATTATATAAAGCAGGTGCAATACAGAGTATTCAGTGAACATGCATTTTGAAGCTTTGTGAATTCTACAAGTTATTAAATTCCTTTGTATTTGATAAGTAGAAAGTACTTAAACACCTTTTAGCATTTTGCAAAAAATGTAGACAAGTTCAGCAATATAGTGTAAGTAAAATTTGTGCTCTAGGCATTAAATGTGATGATAATTGGCTGGAAAATTAATAGGTCCATGACCTTAAATAGCACAATGTCTCTGTTGCCAATTATTAAAAATAACTTCAAGAGAAATTTTGTTCTTTTTCCACAAGAAAGACTAAAAACACAATTGTAGTGTAAAGTTTGACACTATTCTTTTTTTTTAAGGAAATTATTGATTAACATTATGATCAAATTCAAATATCTTTTTAAGCTTTAAAATGCATTCACATTTTCTTCCAATATTGAACAGAACAAAAAGTTGTTCTGAGACCTCTTGTACTTTTTAAGAAAATACATTTTTTTAGAGCTTTCAGCTAAACATTTGATGATGTACATAATACTTTTTAAATCTGTACAATTACTTCTGTTATTGTGGATACAAAATAAAGTTTAATATTTGGTTATTAATGTGTGAATTCAATATTTATTCACAATTTTTGAAAAGAAGAACAAAGTTCAGTATCGATGTGTTTTATTATAAGATCAATTTGAGCTTGTGGTGTTAATTTTGTTACATTAGTATGAATAATGTTTATGGTGTATAAACATTCTAAAGAATTATGGTACATAAAAATCGATGAAAACTAGAATGTATAAGTGACATTTTATAAATTCTGAAAAAAACGTATTTATTTTAGGCTATATTTCAGTTGCAATCTGATTTCGTTGTTTTAATGAACAACTGAAATGCCATGGTTTTAACTGTGAAACAAAGCACCACGACTTTACAGTAATATTGAATTAGATAAATAGTTTTCTCATAATTTATAAAATGTCACGTTCACCGTTTTGGTTTTCACCCATTCATACAACCATGTTCTAGGGGGGGAAAAAAATTGCTTAAAATTGTTCATTCTACACATCCTTTGTAATATAAATCTCTGGTTTACTCTTCTGCTCTGTGTTTTCTTTAACTAAAGAATGTACTATATATGCAGCATATTCTGCCATTTTAAACCAAAGTGACAGAATGGACTGATGTATTCTATCTACTACTTCATGTTCTTCAAGGATTTACTTTACTTGATGTTTCTCAAGAAATTTACCATTCTTTACAAAAAATCTATTTTTATATTGGAATTTTCAAACACCAATTTATTTCAATTTATTTCTCTGCCAATTTATTTCAAATTGTATTTTTCATCAGTCAATGTACCACCAGTTTGGTTAAGAAAAGCTTTTGTAACTTCCCTAGCCTTTTCAGTAGCTAGAAGTGCAATATGTAAATATTTTTGAAAATAATGTATAAAGAAAAATGTAAGGTGTATAATAAACATCTGAATCATGAAAGTTGACGTCTGTGACAAGGGACAGTTGAACTGAAAGTGCTACCAAAATTGAACTGCAATAGATTAAGGTATACTTTCTAGTATTAAGCTTTATGTAATAGAGCAATTTCTTTAATGATACTTTTTTTACTGGTGTTCAGTAATGCATTTGTAAATGTGAGAAAGAAGCATTTCAGCACACAATAATGAAGGCATAGAACACAGTTGCCAGTATTTAGGGAGTGGCATAACCTGATGAAACTAACGAGAAAATATACAACTGTAAACATTCACAAATGATGTGAAAAGTTATATTACTAGATATGTTTTATCTGCACATAATTAAACATTAATTTAGGGTGATGTAAAATTATTTCACCACTTGGAATATCTAAAATCAAACTTAACAAAACTGAGATCAGTATCGTAATTAGTTAGAAACAAGAATTTTTTAACAAGTAATATATCATCAGTGTGATATTTTGCAAGATTATAATTAATCAAATTAGTTTAATTATAGTTCATTGAAATTTTTACAGTATTCGGATTGTAACAAGAATTATTATGATACTTATTTTGTAGGTAACTCTGATACTTAAGGACATTTCTAAAAATCTGTAATGTATTGATTTCCTCAGGTATTGTGTTCACCTTTTAACTTAAATTCAAAATAATATCTTCAAGAATTGAAACTGAAAAGGTAAATAATCAGCAGCTACACTCCAGACATAAATACAATAATGTGAATATCATAGGTCGGAGCCAGTTATTTAATACAGGACTGAGTACTTCATTAATTTTATATGCAAATATAAAAGAAAATAAATCACAATGAAATTAAGAAATTATTGTTGCCTAGATTAGTATACATTTCTTCTCTTTACTATTTGCCAATTGGCTCATGCCTAAAAATGTGGACAAAATTGCATTGGCTTGAATAGGTCGCTTCATGTAAGATATGGTATAAGAAATTTACATTTGTGATAAAAATAGGCCATTGACCCTGTTTTCGATTAGATGGAGCAATTTACAAATTCTAGATGTATATCATATTTTTTAGAAGCAGTTTTTGGGGAGCATTTTGGCTGAGCGTGTCAATTGCTAAGGTTATTAATCCCGTGTAGGTTTATTTTCCCCCGCTGGATGGTGAGATTCGGCGTCGACCTCCCTGTCGGCTGGCGGGGTTTTCTTTTCCACCAGGTACCTCCCACCAGTGGGGCACCGCCTCAGCCGGGTCCAGCTCTCCTGATCAGTCTCCCGACGTGTGTTGGTGTAAGTGCGGTAATTAAGGGATAAGGATAAGACTTGGAAGGAGAAGGAAAGATCGGGCGCTGTTAGTGGCTCGTTTGTTAGGGTACTGTTCTGGCATTCACCTGGTGTTGATCGGAGAAACCATGGAAAACTGTCGTTCACAGCGGCTAAATTCTACCCACCTATCTACTGACACTGCGATTTTCGCAACTCTGCCCCTGCCAGGTATCCGCTGTTAACAGTTTCATCCAATCGAGAGCTTGAACGTCACTGTGGTGACACCTTCCACAAAATAGTGGGAAATAGGGAAAGTGGCCGCAGATTTTCACTTTTCAAAAAAGGGCTGAGATGTTTCTAGAAGATATCCTGGGATGTAAATCACTTAGAGGCTGAAAGCAAGGAGTCACGGCGCTCACCACTAGTGAAAATGTGTCGTTTCAACTTTCTGACATTTACTTGTGTGGGAAAAAACCTCTGAAACCAATATTTTGTCTACTAGAGGCAGGAAACATTTATAAACAGATCACTTTTTGCGGGAAGACAATATATAATTTATTCGTTCGGACTCGGGACAACTAAAATTGTCTCAGGTTGACTTAAAGCTGTTTTCTACTGTATTTTGGATTTTTTTGTTTATTCTAAATTTTTATCATTAGAACTTCTTTGAATTCCTCTAGGGAGGTAGAATTAAACATAATTTATAGTATTCAAGTCCATATTTCATTTGATGTGAAGTGTCTTTCACTCAGGGCGCGGCTGCGAACTCGTACAAAGATAGACTTACCTGGTAGGTAATCATTTCCTGCGAAGAACGTTTGTTTTCCATAAGTTTCTGTTTTACCATTCACACATAAATTAAATTAAATATACCATAAAAGGGAAACACAGTTTCTAACCTTCCTTGTTTCAAAATTTCAAGATCTCAGAATTTTCGTGATTTAATATATTGAAAGTGAATACATCGAGAGAGACATCTTAATGTTCGTAGTATCTACGTTTTTTCATAGTGTCGAGGTTCTTAAATATTCACCATTAATTATATATATTTACTTGCTAATTAAAGGAGCCTACAAATATTAAGATTTTATTACCGAATTATGGATGGGATTTCCTCGTTGGAAAATTATAGCTTTGTAAGTTGAGTTAAGTTTGAGTATTTGAGATAAGTTGTTTCTAATAGCGTCCTTATAAACGTGAATCACGTTACGAAAATGACTGAATGACGAAAATGACATGAATATTTCAACATTGTGGTCCCTCTCTTTAGTGGCTATCTGATGCACTTCAACTTTTCTCATATCGTGGCACTTTCAAGGGCAGTAGTAATAATATATTCTTCTCCTTTGATAAATAATTTTATCTGTTTCTTTTTTGTTTACATATGCAAATTATGATGTCTGAACATTGACATTTCATTTTACCGTATTAAAATTACTAAATTTGTTCTTTGAATGCATTATACATGGTCAAAAGTCATACGAAACACTTATGAAATTGAAAAATATGTAATTTAAGGATGTTCGTAAATGAACGATTTTATGGTTGGTTCGCAGTGTGCTATAGCGTTAGTGCAGTTTCATCGATCTTGTTTAATGATATTGTTCATATGAATTTCATTACACAGCGTCTTGAAATTAATCGTCGACAAAGTTGGACTGATTTGTGAAAATAATTTGGCGCAAAAATTGAACACACAAAACGATTACAAATCACTTAGTCCAACCACTATCAGTGTTGTGCCAATCCCATCGAATATTTTTCTTATTTATTTGTAACCTTTAGCTTCTTGCAGATTAATTACGTCTTGCTACACACGTCATACCAATCCGTTCTAAAGAAAAAACGTATTTCAGTTTCGTTTCCTTTACGAGTTTGCACGCTCTCGATGTCCTTGGGTTGTTTACCTACGTTTATAAACATTGCTTTAATTCGCAAATAAATACACACGAAGTGCAGGAAGTCATTTAATAATTAAACGGGTTTAATTGCTTAAGTAATATCAACAGAGAGACATTAGTGAACGTGTTTACATATTGTATTACAGTATTTACGCATAAGAAATGGCGTTGAATTCCTATATAAAACTGCGAAAGTTTGTTTTCGCAACAAGTTATCGCTTCAGGCCCCACCCGGCATTTCGCTCGAAGCTGTCGCCGGCGGTTGCGCGAGCCTAGGTGGCGCCGGCGGCGGCCTGGCTGTCGAGGTGCGTGGTGTTGGTGAGCTGCAGCTCCTCGTGCTGCTGGTTGTCGCCCCACCAGCACCAGACGGAGGTGCGCGCCGGTGCGGGCGCGGGCGGGGCGGGCGCGCCGGAGCCGGCGCCGCTGAGCGAGGCGGGCGGGGGCGGGCGGCGAGGGCCCGCTGCGTCGCAGCACAGCCGCCGCAGCACGCACACGTAGCACAGCACGAGCGCCGCCACCAGCAGCACGGGCAGCACGGCGATGAGCACCGACGCCAGCTCCATGGCGCGGGCAGCAGGCAGCACGCGCCGCCTCCGCTGCGCCGCCGGCCCTCGCGCATCGCCGGCCTGCAACGCCCACGTGCCACAGAAGACATTGAAATGTTATTAAAGGAAATATTATATACTTAAGAACTAATGTTACGTATTTAGTTGTGTATTACAATCAATGTCTGCAAATTAATGTTAAGATATTTTCAGTGTTTCAGGCATAGTTAGAACATATTCTATATTTTAAAAGCTGTCTGCATTTGTGTTTTTTAAAATATTTTTAAGAACTAATTCAATATTTACTACGCTGCTCTGATGACACATCTGTGTTCTACACCGACAAGTACTAAAGTAAAATTACAACGCCTTGACGCGCAGATCAGACCGCATGAGACCGCCGGAGTTTTTACGAAGCGATTAAGTCCGGTGACGGTTTCGATATTTTGTAAACGATCCATTAAGTCTTAAAAGCTAAAACTAAGGGTGTACATTTTATCTCTCGCCGAATATTCAGGCCTTGTCACCCGCGGAGACGAGGACACGCTCGCCTAGCGAAGCGCTGACTCAACGCCTGGGCTCACACACGGAAACTATCGCCTCACCTGCTTCACGAAGAACCATTTCACGACGTATACTAGATCGGAGTGTGGTGTGCGTTGAGTTTCACAAGAATTGTAGGGCCTAGTTTTTTCAACACCGCCGTCACAACTAATATTTATTTAAATCAGATATTGACATTATTATTCGAACAATTGACACCCGATTAAATGCTCTATAGTTACTTTCGTCAAGCTTCAGCTACTGCTCGCACTGCTGTTCGATCCATGAACTTTTTATAGTGACGATTATAGTGACGATTAAAGAATTAGTCGTGGGTTGTGGCCTCCTAGATTACTTGATCTAACCTCTTGTATTTTTTTCCTTTGGGGTACTTGAAAGATCATGTGTACGCAATAAACCTGCATTCGGAGGAAGAGCTCCGGCGATCTATTGGAGAGAAAATCGCAGCAATTCCTCGAGACTTACTTTAAAAGGTAAATAAGAATATGTTCGGAGGGGACAAGAATACATTCGAGCCGAAGGACACCATTTTCAGCATCTTCTTTCAGGAAAGTTAAGCGCAGCGATGGTTCCCATATCTCAGCACAGGAGGTGAGTCAGCGCATCTCTGGGCGAGCGAGCCCTCGACTGCCGGGGCGACGCGGCCCGAATCTTCGGCGAACGATAAAATATCCACCCGGTATCACTAAGGGTTCAGAAAGTTTTAAATGACAAGTCATAAAATGTGAAACAATAACTCCTAACTTAACAAAGAAGTAAAATGTGATCCGATGTTGACTCCCCTCCCTCATTGCAACGCGTCTGTTACGGTGGCACCACACATTCGGCGAGTAGCGAGCTACCACTTGCCCAATCCCGAATAACCGAGGTGCTCGGCGAATGTTTGCTTCCTTTGATGTTCAAAAGACTGATAACTGCGAGTAAGGCGAGTACCGGATGTTTGTTGCTCGGCAAATAGCAAGCAACCCATCCTTACTAATCGTGATTGGGCGAGCGGTCGCTTGTTACCAGTGGAACGCCGAAATTGTGGAACCCCCTTTATACGGCGACACCCGAAGAGTGACGCTCATGGAAAATGGCGTCAAGAGCTTAATTTTGATCGCAGCGCGTCGTGGAAACGCTGCTTCACTCTGCAGGAGGCCTTTCCAAGGTTCGCACCTCGCGGGCGCAGTTTGGGTACTGACTGCACTCGAAAGAGCGAGCCACTTCCCTGTGCCGTTTGCGATCGCGAAGGGGAATAACTAGGAGGGGGAATTTGAGATTGGGAGACGTAAGGCATGTAGTGTCACGGCTAAAAGAAAGCACGAATTATCGTGAAGCGAACTGGTTGCGCCACTTGTTAGTTGTTTCTTGTAAAACTAAAGTATGAATTGAAACTTTAACACAACACAATCAACTGAAATGGTATACTCTTATTCTATCCCTCTCGGGTATTATGATAGGCTATCACCAAAGAAAAATCCCTGTTTTGACAAACATCAAACACATACAAATAAATATTTTTGTCAAACAGTAGGAGAAAATGAAAATGACATTTCCTCGTTCAGAGAGAGAGAGAGAGAAAGAGAGAGGGAGAGAGAGACAGAGAGGGAGAGAGAGAGAGAGCGAGAGAGCGAGAGAGTCCGTAGATAAACTAAGACCAAGTCAAATTTTGAAAAAAAAATCAGAATCGAAATAGCAAGATTTATTTTAAGTAGGAATCTAGACATGATCTGAGGGATCGCCTACGATGTTACTTCACCATAGACTGTTCTAATTTTCCTCAATTTCATAAACGAAAAGTAATCGTTTAAAAGGGCCACAGAGCGATTTACTAGTTTGTGCCGTTACTAGTACGGTTTGCTGGGATGTCTTACTAGGAAGCAATGTTAGATGGTTTGGGGATGTTGCCTCTCCTATGTTCTTTACCTTTTCAGGCCCATATCTTTTCAAAATTATAGTGTGACACACACGAAACACTTTCACAAAAAATATACACCTAATCTACTCCTAAATCTACTTCTAAAACCACTGTTCTAAATATGAAAATATTTTTTCGTAAAACATTTGTGCTTTCAATGAATTATTCAAATGGTTTATAATGATTCAATGCAAGGTATTAACAAGTACCACTTTATTGTTATTATACTAAATGAGCATTTTCACACTTTATAGTAATAACATATTGCAGTAAATTGATGGAAAAACGAATCATCAAGAATCAACCTAATGTTTATGTCTGTTGGCGTTACTCCCCGAGGATTAAATAATCACAAGCGAACAGCCGCTCCACTCTCTCAAAAGAGTGCGCCAAGCGCGGCACCCGCAGACCAGAAAAGGATACTGTACTCAAATGTACGAGTATACTTAGTGGCACTTCGAAGTCACGAATTGGACGGAAGAGGTGGGGCATATTCATCCACTCGGGAGCTCCAATACCCAAATTTTAAGTCGTAACGAAGCTCCCGATTGGATGATAGTGACCCCTCTCGGTCTAGCACGTGACCTTGAAGTGCCACTATGTTTAAATCGCAGTATAGTCGCTGAGTGATCAGCCGCCCGGACCGCGCCGGGGCGACCACCGAATCGCCTCGGATCAGTGAGGATAAGATCATTTGAGCAGAGTGCCCGTGACTGACGCTGTGATTAATTGACTTACGAGAGCTATAGAACGACCCCGCTATGTCAGCTCGGTTCTCTCCCTTCAGATTTTAGGAAACAGTCTATGCTTGTTTCTTGGTACTGAATCTGCATTTGGTTTCTGGCTCTCTCTCCACAGCCCCGACCCAGCGGTTCTACGAACTTTTTTTTTGAGACGACGCCAGTGTCTTGCCACTCTACGCCACGACCACTCGTTAATACGTAGACTTTTAGATGTGTTTGTGTACAGGAGATCCGGAAGCTAACGTGTCAAAAAACACAAACAACTAATGTTGAAGTTTGTGAAGAATAGAAGACCAAGATTTTTTCGAAAAAATGTCTTCTGGAAACTTAGTTTAAATCTCACTTTTATGCGCTCATTTCAAACTGACGACGGTGCTTGCAACAGCACTGGGCGTTGTCTCGTTTCACCGTGTTATTGGTGAAACTGTCAAGGCTGATAAAAACGTCGTGTCCAACACATTAGAGCAAGGGTTTCAAGCTTTTTTCATCCACGGCTCCCTTGTGCGCAACTTTCCGCTGGTAACAATAAGTTTATTTTATTTTATTTTACGTCAAAAACAGAAACTGTGTGTGACGTGCTACGGAGTGTGTTTCAAATATAAGGGTTAAAATAGGCCTACTAAAGATTCAACGCAAATGAGTGATATAATCGACTATTGCTACAGAACTTACCAGGCTCAATTAATCCACAATTAGTTAGTGAAATAAATCATATATATATATATATATATATATATATATATATATATATATATATGATTTACCCCCTTATATATATATATATATATATATATATATATATATATATATATATGATAATAGTATATGATTTATTTATAAAGATCATTTTTAAGTTTGAAAACCCCTGCACTAGAGTATCAAATGAATCAAATGTTTTATAGAACTTTCATCCAATGTTTTGAATTTTCTTGAGCTGTAGTTTTGTTCTCAATGCCAACAGCGGTGTAACAGTAACTCTGATCATGATCCAAGACTAACGCAAATTAATACTCCCATACACATTCTATTCTTAATATCACGACAAATACTAAACATCCTGTAGTAGCTAAAACGATACTTTATGAAAATATTGAGTTTATACATTACATCTGGACGTGCAGGTTGATCTGATGCTTGATTATTCATGAAATTGACTACAAATTGACTGTTGACTTGAAATAAACTGTTGTTTTTGACTGTTATCTGCTCTTCCTAGACACAAAGCTGCATCTCAAAATATGTTTATTACCATTTCTGATTTCAAGTTATTTATATAGATTGCATAATTTGTTATCTTTAACTTAAGGGTCTTAAAGTTTCCTTCCAATAACTCAGTTTACCAATATCAAGAACAGCAACATAATAGTATATGAGTAGTTCTCTCGAGATAAACATTTCATATCGTAATCAATGATTATTTTGCACTCACTTGGAATAAAATAGTCTAGAATAATACATTTACAACAGAAATCTGTAAATATCTGCACTATTAACATAATTTATAAATAAAAATTAATGGACTTCAAGACGAGAAAAAATAGCAAAACTCGCCTGTTTTTTTATATTATCTCCACATTTTCCTTTTGTATTCTTCTCGTTTTCACTTTCAATTTTAGCTGTAATTCGTTTCCGTTTCCGCATCCATCACTACAGTTTGTTGCTTTCACTTGTGATATTATTTAAAAAATGTTTGCATCGACTGATTTGGAATTTGAAAGAAATATTCCGTATGTTACTTTGGGTAATATTATAAATATGGGCTGTTGAATGGCAAGCAAAATTTAAATTTCGAAGATCGATTTACCAGAAAGATATGTGTGTATACACTTCTGACCGCGCATCAATCATCCATTCTCAACTATGTAAACCAGCAATACGCCAATGGCACGAAAGCAATAAATCATTCTGATGTGGCCAGAATTTCTTGGTCAACAAATACTGATCTAATTCTTAGTACTAACTAACCTAACTCCAATGCATATTTTAAAAAGATAATGAACTTGCATAGCACAAATAAAGAAGAATCTTAGTTTGAAAATTCTAACGGAGGTGGCGCGTTGAGCTCGTTTCTAATGAGTTTCTAATTCCTTTTGCTCAATCCCGATGGAAATCTTGGGTAAGGCCATTCTGATCATTTAATATATACATTAGATTTCAGTCAATAATGTGAATTAATAGTGATAATTGCATGACTTTACTATTTTTTACTTTCTCGCGCTTAAGAAGGAACTTTTTCTAAATGAAATATATTCCTTAGCGGTAGATCTTTAAATCATTTCATCAACAAGTTTTAAGCATTATTCTTGTTAATTAATTTTGAGTTTTCATTTATTAGAACCATTGCCACATTGAGAATTCATTATGGCATTCTAAATTAACTGCTTCTGAAACACGATTCGGCAACGGTAACGCCTCTCGCCTCGTGATCTGCGTACGAGTTCAATTTGCCCAGTGGTGAACATACATTTTTCTTTAAACATTTCGTTAGAATAGAGCGTAATTCACTGAATTCAATTACAGGAGGCAATATTCAATTTTTTTATTTAAAAAATAGAGATATGAAATTTTGAATTTCTCACTCTTTATTGGTTAAGAGTTTTGCTAGTGTTAGTGGAGGTGGTTGTAGGATTGAAGTTGCAATATTATACTATTAACGAAACCGTTACCAATAATACGAAAACGTAATATATGTTCTAGAGCTAAAAGTTGGTTCAATAAATTATTCATAAATAAATGACCTGGCAACGTCGGGTTTCTTTCGCTAGTTGTGTGATAATGTTATGTTGAGAATATTGATTGATTGATTATTTAATGATTCCGGGCACATCAACAACAAAGGTCAAATAGTGCATGTAGTTTCCTAAGTGTGGTGCATTTTTTTTTTATCGCGGGAGGTGGCAGAGATCTTTCCACGTTTGTGGAGAGATCCGGCCCAGACATACCAGTCGCCTTGCAGCGTTTTTCCCGATCAGGAGAAATCTCCCTGAATCTCTCGTCAGCGGGGAACCACCCCAGCCGGGGCAAGCGCTAAGCCCCCGACTGGTCTCCCGGCATATGTGGTAGTGTAGTGCATGTTAGTGTAAGTGTAAGTGTGAGTGTAAGAGGTGAGGATGTAAATTATAGGAAGGATATATCGTGGGCGGTCCGTGGCCCTTTTGTTAGGGTACTGCGCCAGCATTCGCCTGGTGTTGATGAAGAAACTTTGGAAAACTACCGATTAAACTAGCTGGCCGCTATAACAGCGGCTCCAGACAGCGGCTGAACTCGTCCTAGCTTTATAGCTTGCGACGAAAATCCTCGGGAGTCACCGTCGGGACTCAAACCGTAAGACCTCTCAATCAGAGCAGCGGCATCAATTGGTGCCCTGAACCACCTAGGCCGGATTGAGAATATTTCTGCACTTCTAAGCACGCGTGAGAATTTCCCCGAACTAGGGGTTTGCAACTGCTGCGTGCAGCCTCCGTGGTTCCGGTGTTTGAGCGCCGCGACCAGAGGCGCCCGCGGTCGGAGGGCGTGCCTCCGAATGCGCGCGCAGAGCTGCGCTGCGGATTGCCAGGCACGCCCGTCCTTGATCCTCTCCAGACATCGCCGAGACACCCCCGCCGCTCATCGCGATCGTCGCCCCGCTCCCCCCCCCTGCTCCTCTCTGCAGATATTCTGCTTCCGGTTCGGCGCTTCCTTGATATAGCCAGGCGACGTCATCGCCCATCTCTGTAGCGTTAGTAGAGATTTGGCAGTGAATTCCATACCGAAAGCTGCAGAGCGTGTGTTTTATTGTAAAGGGATTGGCAATGAGAATGGGTTCAAACCATTTTTACTATACAATAGTGTTTCTTATGCCACCGAGCACTCAAAGTAAATTTTCAAAAAATCTACCACAATACAATTGGTGCATGTAGTAGGGTAATACTTGCATATTTGACAAAAAGCCTGCAAAAATTGTAAAAAAAAAAAAAATTTAAAAAAAGGATTTGAACCTCCGTAGTGGAGCTGCGAAAATGGTATAGGGCGGTAGGCTAGTCAACCTCCCTAGCACCCCCACATTATTTGGTTCACACCACGCCACCAGAAAACAGCTGGCTAGGACATTAATACGTTTTAAATGAAGAGCCAATAAAACTTAATTTTTCAGTTACCCAACCTTTGGATTCAGCCTAGAAGAGATGGGCGTAAAACATGCACATCCGCCCCTGCTACAACTGGAACTTGTAGCTTTTTTGGAGTGCCATATTATATTACTCACTTTGGTAAAACTTATGAAATAATTCGTATCTACATTGTTACATTACCTCCAAAACATTTCAATAGCCAAATTCTGTATTTCACAAGACCAAGGCCACGAAAAATTTTGGTATGCCATGCATCCTTTCATTTTATTTTGTTTACTTTTAATATTAGACGGGGTAAGTTCGTTCTGAGAATTTACTGTCGTTTGCCTTCAATGATTAATGCTCTGTTTACTTCTTGGCATTGTGCTTACGCAGAGGCAGGGTTCAAGGGGGGGGGGACAAATGTCCCCCTCCGAATGTTGGAACAACTCAAATACTGTATAGGGCTTATTTTTTCCGTATATATTATAAAGATTTACTTTTTTCTGTATTTTGAAAAAAAATCCCTGTACAATATTTGAGTAACTGTGAGTACGCGAGAGTGTGTGGACCTATCACTCACGATTAGACCACTTCCCGTGCACCAATAAAAACGTATAAAGTGTCATTCCACGCGCCTCGGTCTCGAGGTGGGGAACTGATAATTTGTTTCGCGTATTCAGCCAGAGTATTCTAAGAAATTTCCAAAAACGTGTTTTTGCGTGTTTTAGCACTACCATCGTAGTGAGTATGCTGGGAATTAAACCAACGTCACCCAAATATGTCTATGTAGCTTACGTTGAATGCAACAAGTGAATCGCCGCGCGGCAGATTTCTTTTAATTTTCATCCGCATAGACGTATTTTTAAAATACATTTGCAAAATCCTACGAACAGTATTGTCTTGGAACTTATTGAACTTGAAGAACGTCAGGTATATACGAAGAAAACCAAACTGTGAGTAATGCTACAGAAGCACATTTTCGTTCTTACGTTCGACTTCTCACATTTACATTGCATGCAAATACCGATTTTCAAATGAATGTGAGTAACAACTTATTCTTATTACAACGTAACTAACACCTTATTCATATAAACATACAAAACAGCCGCCTTTATTTGTTTATATAGATTCTCCTACAAAACGATAAATAGAGAAATAGCAAAAGTAGAAGTGAACACAATTAGTCACAATTTGTAATTTTAATCTCTTCAAAAATTAAGGCGCAACTAGTGGTGCTACAACAGATAGGTGCGACAGGATGCCCATATATGCTTCATTAATTTCAAACAGAAGTTACGCGAAAACTACTTTTACAAAAACTTATACATGACCTATTTTAAAGAGCTAGTTTTCTAAAACATATTTCTTCTGAGGCAAAAATCTCTATCTTCAATTTGGTAGTATTGAAATGTTTTTTTGCAATTTTCGAGAAATCGAGCAATACCCGAAAAGGAGACTAGCACCACATTTCCTACAGCTTCTTATTACATATGTGGATAAAATTTAAAGAAGAAATTTGGAGCGATTATTGAGAATATTTTTTGCAAACTTAAATCGCAAAATACGCAAAAAATTCTGTTTAAAAAAATTGTTCATAACATTTTTTGAGGAGCTAATTTTGTACAACAAACTTTGTCTGAGGCAAAAATATTTATCTTCAATTTTTTTCTAATTTTCATAGAACCGAAAAAAACGAAAACATGACTACCACTTCTCATCGAACATCCATTATTAAGAAGTATTTTTTTAGCACAGTAATATGAACTAGTGGTGCTACATAATGGCTCAGATTTTCTCGTACTAGTTTTCTAATTTCTTTGGTGAGAGGTAGCTTTTCGGTGTTGCCACATACTTTTGCCAGCGGCCATCTATCGCCTCCCGAAGTATATGTTTTTTTAAAATTATCTCAATCTTTTGGTTTTATAATGGTAGAACCGAAATATTCCTTTAAGAATATTAAAGAAAAGTAAAACCTCGCCCAACATGAACATTTTCGTTGAAAATTTTGGAGCCGTTTTAAAGAAAATGGCGTTAAAGCGTTACTGTAAATGCAAATTTGTAGTCTTTTTCACAGAAAGTTTTCGAGTTTTCGGAAAACTTTATTGGACGTAATTTTAAGCGCTTTCACAAATGCAATAATGTATACAAATCACTGGAATTGTGGATATTAATGGCGTGAGAGATATTTAAAAATAATTAAAATTTGTACTTTTTGAAAAAACAAAACAATACCCCAAAATTAATTTTAGCAATTAGCATTTGTTCGAAAAGATTAAAGACAAAATTTAAATCTGTTTTTGAGAAAATGGCGTTTAAACATTTCTGAAAATTTATAATTTTGAGCTCGTTTTCACAGAACAGCCGTGAGTTTTCGAAAAAAAAAATATAAGACATAATTTAAACCACAGGTTCTTGTAAATACAATGACATGAACAAATGGCCGCTAGTGGAAATATTAACGACGTGAGAAGCTTTTTGTAATTTTTGTAAAAACAAAAGAATAAGGCAAAATTGCGTATATGACATCTCGTAGAGTACATTAAATACTATCCCTAACAAAAGTTTAAAGAAAAACTGGAGCCGTTTTCGAGAAATTCTTGTTTTTGTTATTTTTTAATATTGCACATATTTCACGCAATATTGCGCTGAAACGACTAAAATTTTGAAAAAATGTACATGACTTACATGAATGAACTAAATATGAGGGGAAAATACTTGAAGGAAGAACCTCTATCTTCAATTTTGTAGTAGTAGGCATGAACCGAAATAAATTAAAACATTTGCAATTATTAAAAATTTAGAGTTAACAGGAAAAACGGAACTAAGTGTTTTAACTCTATTATTTCAAAAAATGTAAAGAAAAACTTTGGAGTATTTTCGAGAAAATTTTGAAAATGTCCCTAGGGCTTCAAGTAAAGTAACTCCAAATTTTAAAGAATTATTTTCAAAATCGCAAAGCTTTGAGTTGAACGGATCGGCCAGGAATTATCCATTTTCAAAAAAAAATCTACGAATGGTTTAGCGCTAGTGGTGTTCACTGACCCTGGACGAATAGACAGACAGACGGATGGAAGGACGGTTTGATAACAAAACCCGTTTCAAGTATTAGGGACCCCAAAACGGATATTTTCGTTGAAATCTCGAAATCGATTTTCCTTACCATTTATAACTTTTTCTATATTAGAATGCGATTTTTGTAACAGTGTCCCTGGCAGGTATCAGTAGTTGACGCTTTTATCCAATTGGGAGCTTGAACGTCACCATAGTGACTCACTATGGTGACGTTCAAGCTCCCGATTGGATGAAACCGACAACAGCTGATACTTGCCAGAAGCACGATTAGAAAAATCGCACTATATGTATATTATTCCGTACGTATACTAGTACGAGTAAGTGAACAGAACAATTACTACTCTAACCACACTTTTGAGAAAGATAGAAACTCATATATAATCTCTGCTTTATATTGCGACGAGGTAACCGGTCAACGGTTAACATTCCTAGGATGCTCTTTATCTCATGTCATACGCGCAACATTGCTCCGCTTTATGTGGATGAAACAAGTTATGCTCGTACTAACTACTACTTTCCAGCCCTTCTCTATCTTTGTCAGATGTTAGGTTCGAATAAAGTTGAATGTAGCAATTTTATACTCATTTTAATTAAACTCCATTCTCAAGTAGATATTTAGATAGATAGCTGTATGCTGAATGTGTACGATAATAAACAGAACACATGAAAGATCAAAGAATCAAGGTAAGAAAGGTCCACTTTGAATCTCGTGCGTACCTATTGCGTTATATCACAATATTTAATTGTTTCTTTCCCGAAGGGGATTGAAAAGTTAGTTCCATTTTCCAAATTACAAAAATTAATGTCAGTATTGCCTGTCATAAAAAAATTTATCTTTTCCCATTTATAAAACTCAGGAACTTCTAAATCACTTTTGTGACATGTTAGAAGAAATTAATTTTTTTTTATCAATATTCCTTGACATGTAATAGTGAATAATGTCCTGCATCATTGATTCCCTTTCTAAAAGATAAACAATTGATTGATTGAATAAACTGATGTTTCCGAGCCCGTGAAAAGCTATGCTCATTAGACTTGTTAGAATAGTGAATATCCGGACGGTACCTCCCATACCGAACGGTGAGATCCCGCGCCGACCTGTACGTCAACTTCGTCCTCTCTATTTGCTCCCCTGTTCGCGCTGCTCTGCACTGTTCGAGCGAGGACAAACCCTAAGTTCCCAACAGGTCTTCCAACGTGTGTGGAGGTTTAGCGAAAGTGTGAGTTTCAGTATGGGGAGACGATAGAACAAAGGAGGGGAAAGAAAGATCGCGCGTGGGTGGCCCCGTTTTTTAGGGTAATCTCCACTATTCGCTTGGTATTGATCGGAGAAACTACGGAAAACTACCGATCAGAGTATACTCAAATTCTCCTCTAAGTGGCGGCTGAATTCGATTGACTGATCAGTGATTCCGGACGCGTCAACGGCTAAGGTCATTATTCCCATAAGTGTAATGCATGTTTTCAACGCGGGGGTTGGAGGTGATCTCCCCGCGCTGGTTGGCAAGATCCAACGAGGAAGGAAAGATCGCGCGCGGTCCAGGGCGCGTTTGTTAGGGTATCGCACTGGCATTCGCCTGGTGTTGATCGGAGAAACCACGGAAAATTACCAATCAGAGCAGTCGGCTGCGAGAGTTCTCCGCTATGCAGTGGCTGAATTCGACTCAGCTATGTAGCTAGAGTCGAAAATCCTTCCACCATTGCGACGCGACCCCGGATCTCTCAGGCAGAGGCACTGCTGTGACAGTTGATGCCACTTTTCCCGGAGGCTGCATTCCATTTATCTGGCTTGTGTCGAAACTCCTCCACCGACGGGATTCGGTCAGATGGACTTCCGGTCAGAGTCGTTGCAGTCAGCCCTAATGCTCGTTCTGAGGTAAACTCAGCCGGTACGTGAGATACAATGGAAGTTGCTATGTCATTAGGTTGACAGTCTCAATATAGCAGTAATTTCCATACATGAAATAGATAAGTTCAATTATCCTTCCTATTATTTTCAAGAAGAAACAATTCCTCCAAATTACCCAACTTTTGCTGAGCACTGTTATTGAAACGTATGGGAAAGTAATAGTTTTGAACGCAACACAGAAGCGATTAGAGTTGGAAATAACATGAATACCGCCGATGGCTTCATTGTGGCGCGGGCCCTTTTATCCACGCCCTGCGGGCTGCTGAAGCTAATCCCAACTAATCACGGGGACCGACGCTCCAGCAACGGGGCGCCGCGGGGGCTCTCGCGCCGCAAGCCGGGTGGTGGCCTGTCTGCCCTTCCCCTGCCCCCCTCCGCGCAGCTCCCTGGGTAATTTTTGTTCTAATTATGGGCGTCCTCACGCGTCGCCGCGCGGGTTAACGAGGTGGGCACAGACGGCCGGCGCGCACCCGCTCGCGTTCGGTGTGTTGCGCCCCGCGCCGCCCCGCGCCGCCCCGCGCCGCCCCGCGCCGCCCCGCGCCGCCCCGCGCCGCCCCGCGCCGCCCCGCGCCGCCCCGCGCCGCCCCGCGCCGCCCCGCGCCGCTTCTGCTGCCTTTGCTGTCACCGTTGACTCGCCCTTATCGCTGTGCTGCTGCCCTCAGGACCCCTCGCCGCCGCGCTTCGTAATCGCTCGGCCCCCTTGCGCCGTGCCACACGGCACCGCTCGCACCTATCGTGGAGGGACGCCCTTCACCTATATTTGCAAGTAACTACATTCAATAGTTTTATCCCAATTTCATTATTATTAAAGGCATAGTAAATCACATTGTAGCGACATTTATTCGTTGAATGACATTCTAACAAACTATGACACGGGGAGCGTAAAAATTTGTGATCTTTGCATTTGTCAAAAATTATTGGGAAAGGAATATTATAATAAAGGAAACATTAAAACTGATGGTTTAGATTAGGTCGACCCTGCTAAGTCTACATTTTCACATTTAGTGAAGAGGACCAATAGCACGTTGCTTCCCACCACCTGCTAACGCCGCCATCGCCATTGTCTTCAGAGTTACCGTCGTTTCCTTAGTTTCTCAGAGACTCTTATTGAATACATTACAAGCTTCAGCAATTCGACCATTTTAGCAGGCATTTTGTTTACTTCAATAAATTAATAAAGAAATTGTCATCGGTTGAACTAAAATTCCGCAGGTACATTTGCCGTCGAGAAAGTCCTGCTGAGTTTAAAGCGTTTCCTGCGTGTATGCTTTCAGCTTCAGAATTGGGTACCAATAATTCATTTATTGAACATTTTAAAAATTGAAGTTAATAAACAATTGAATATACAAAATGACTAAAAAATGTTAGAAAATTCGAGAGGTTTTTGCCAATAAACATGTAGTAAGAAGTCTCATATAACGCAGGTACACGCCATTTGACCCCCATAGAACGTATCGTGCCGTGGTGTTCAGCAAAGAACTTCTGCAAATCTGCCTAACACCACTGCAATATGAATTGCCTACCATCTAATTAAGCAGACAATTAGGAGCGAATGTTACATATGTAACTTTCTTATATCAGATTTCTCACCCCAAGTTCAGTGACAAATTCATCTTCGGCTTTCCTACATCGCCTAGAAGTTTATAACATTTATTCTGATGTATCCTTATGTTACAAACGATCGGAGTGCAATAGGGGGGAGAAAGTTATCACTTTTTATTGTAAAAAAATGTCAAAATAATGGGAGGATAAAATATCAATGAGTGGTCTGTCTTGGAGAACCCAACTCGTAGTATGTTTTGAGTGTTATTTCACTCGAAGCTCACGCAAATGCAACATACTAAACTAGCTTATTTATGGTATCGTGCATCATATTTCTATGAAACTAGACCCTTCTTCTGAGCGTTTTTGAAACGGACTATGTTTATTGGTGTTTAAGTACAAGAATATCATAAACTTCCATTGAATTTGAAAACTGGAAATGCGAATATTGCGTAGGGCAGTGGTTGCCGATATCGGACACACGTCCTAAGGGGAAAGTTGATTTTTAAGAGAAACCTTGTAATAACTTATTAACACTGAATAATTCGAATTGGCTCCAAAACCTACAGATATGTTGTCAAAGTATATATTAGAATGTACGCATTTTCAAAATTAAAATGAGAATGTATGTTGCGAATAGCTACATCAGTATGGTCTTCCAAACTTTCTTCACTAGAAATGAAGTTCACATTTTGAATAGTAAGGCAATATCACAGGTGGAATGATCATTGGCATCAGAATTTTAAAAACGCTTACTTTGCTATGTCCAATAAAAGGTTGGGATCATTGACTTAAAAATTCTGCGATTTGTCTCGTTTCATTAAACAGTTTAACATGATCTCTATGTGCATAGAAAAGTTGTAAAAACAGCAATTATTCGGTTTATAAGAAAAGTATAAAAGAAATTTAATTACTATGAAAATAAGTTATATTGAACTTTAGTATGATGTGTTGACAATTTAATTTCTCCAAAAAATGCTCAATGCCGCGCGTCACAAAATGTTTTATTTGTACCATGCTACACACTCTGTAATCATTCCATCATAATCAGTATCGTTGTAATGAATTCCTTTCATTCAAAGCAGCTTTAATTTATTGGTCATATCAACTCAGTGGTTTGACTGGCTTACTCTACATGTCCTTTATTCACAGTCTTATATGTACATATGTCTTCTATGTTCTGGCACATTTCTCGATGCTACCTCACTCTGTAGCTTCTGCTACCACTTCTCTGTAGCTCTTCGAATGTCAGAAGGTCTGCTAATCAATCTGCCCTTTATACCACGATCGCGACGTACTTTCCGCTCCTCTTGTCAGAATGATGCTAATCAGCGCGCACATCTAATTGCCCACGTCTCCGTTTCTGCCGCCTCTGTCATCTCTCTCAGCCGTTGCCATCCACCCTGATACTCGCGTTCATGCTCTCGTATCCATCCTGCGTCCTCGATGCTACTATCTCTTCCCCTATTATCCGTCGCCCTGGCGTTGCTCAGCGACTGAGCGCTACGCGTTCGGTTGGAGTCGCGCGGGGTAGAACGCGGGGGAGGATTGTGGGGAGAGAGAGAGGAGGTGGGGAAGTGGATCGCAGGGCAGGGATGGGAAAGGGAGCGCGGGGTTTGCGAGGGGGGCGGAGATGACTGCGGAGGTGGGGAAGGAATCGCGGGACGGAATGGGTTGGTTGGTTACTTGTTAGTGATTCCGGGCGCGTCAACTATAGAGACAATTAGTCCCATAAGTAAAGTGCATGTTTTCCACGGGATGTGGCTGTAACTTCCCCTGCTGGATAGTGATATCCTGCACCGACATACCGTCGGATCGCGGGGTTTCCCTCAACCAGGTATCTCCCACGAGCGGGGCACCGCCCAAGCCGGGACAAGCTCTAAGCTCCAGACCGGTCTTCCGGCATGTGTGATAGTTTAGTGCATGTTAGTGTAAATGCGTGTAAGGGGAGAGGATAGGACCTAAAAGTGGAAGGCAAGATTGTGCGCGGTCAGTGGCCCGTTTGTAAGAGTATTGCTCCGGCATTCGCTTAGTAATGATTGGAGAAACCACGGAAAAATACTGGCCTCTATAATTCTCCCCCAGATAGCGACGGAATTCGACCAAGCTGACACGCTAGTGTCGAAAATCTTGCCTCGAACCTAGGGCATCCCGGTCAGATTCACTGGCGAGACAACAGCGGTTTGGGAAGCACGGGAGAAGCGAGGGAGTGGTGGATCATGAGGGAGTGAGGGGATGGAGGAGGAGACCACGGTGGTAAGGGAGGGGACCACAGGTGTGACGCCGGGAGCAGGGAGGCGGTCGCTTGTGTGACGGAATTGCGGGAAGGGGGAGGGCCACGGTAGGGCGCGGTAGGCAGTGAGGAGGGCGGGCCTGCATTGTGGGATCGGGGGCGAAGGTCGGCGCCACTAATCAGTATTTGGGGGACGGGGGCGGGGTGTAAGGCAGCGGCAAGGGTGGGGTGAGGGGGTCCTGTTTGCATGACCTTATCGCGGCTAGGGGCAGCCTGCTCGGGGCTCGCGGCCGCCTGTCGCGCCCTGTCGCTCCCCACCCCCCGCTCTCTCTAGTCGCCTCACGGCGCAGCTCCACAGTCGAGGACACCGTCCTTTGCTCTGTTCGCCTCTGCCGCTTTGCAAACACGTTCACCGCCGCGCCGCCAGCTTTTAATTAAGCGGAGTGTCCCGCCCAAATTTAACTGACAGTTGTTGCTTGCTTTAATTGTGACACGAGCTCTAGCGAAGCTTGTAAAAACAATGTGAGTTCACCTCTTAAGGAGAACGCGAAATTTTAATGAGACTTCCCTCTACGTTAATTTCTTGTCTTATTTGCTTCATTCTTTTGAAGATGTCAATGTTTGAAGTGGTGTACTCATACTAACTTCATAATTTCAAAAAAGTTAATTAAAATATTTCTCCCTTAATAACTCGAATTACTCCTTGTTTTTACTTCGTGGAGAGAGTTTAAAAGTCATTTGATTTAATCTTTGCATTTGTGAATATGGTTACGCAATTATTTGTGATAAATACACAAAAGGAATATCTTAAAAATGGGAATCACCTCTCCAAAGTTACATTGTTCAAGTATTGCTGTCAGACTACCGTAGTATTCTAAATGAAAAACGTATTTTTTGGGGTTTATTGTTTTTACGTCGTGTTCCACTGTATTATATTGCGAACAACGACCTGCCATTTGACAAAGTTAAATCGACATTCGCTTTAACCCCTCCATCCTTTGAAATATACTGTTTCATTGGAATAGAATCATTCCCAGTACTACTGACAACATTTGCGAAGAGTGTAGTGAGCCTCTCAATGGCCTCTTTCAACACAATGTAGAGTGGAGACTCCAATTATCTGACGCGGATGTTTGAGATGCTTCCCATCATCCTCTACATGTGCAAGTATTTTCCTTCAATAACCAGAGAAACTTTCATTCTGCAGCCAATAATTACAATTAATTCTCTTATCTATCGAGGGACACTCGGCAGAGACAATAGTTATTGTAAAGTAAACATACAAGATTAAAAAAATTCAATTACAGGGGGAAGAAAGAAGAAAAAGGAAATAATTACATTTCAGTTCATAATTCGAAATATTGATCAAAATGATCTACTTAAATTCGGAGTTGCGAATTCTTTTTCAACATTTTTTAGCAATACATATTCTAGTGAGACGGAAATCATTACCAATTTACAGCCTACGTCCACACATATTCACTATATATGAGCCGGAACTGTAGGAGTCTTTTTGTATGAAAATAAAAATAAATCAGAGCAACTTCTACATTTCCACCCTAAACTGTAGCATAGGGAGGAAAAGTATTGGAATCACCTCAATAATTCGTTCTACAATTTTCGGTACCTACTAAAATCCATGATTAAGAGTTCTTTTGAGTTTTTAACCTTTCACATACGTCATTATTAAGGACTTTTAGCGATGTTTTAAAGATTGTTAAAAATTTGTGGCGAGGAGATACATGCAATTTTGTACCCGAAAACCGGGATGTCATTATGGATGGGCGAATGGGTGCGTCATGCATTTTTATCAGATTTGGAGCTTTGGAGTTCAAACTTGGAAATATGCCAGAAGTAATCTCTAATTATTCAATTCCGGAGACCATTAATATTTTTATTCCATTATCCATTATCTTTAAATAATGCCATGCACTCCTTTTAAAATCTGGGTAATTGTTGAATAATAACACTGAGAGGACGAAAAATTTGGGTAAGCCGCGCATTCCCTCTAGTTTTATTTTTAGAACTAGTTTTGATACGAAGAAAAAAATGTTTGTTTCTAGGGATAAATACGCATTAAATCGTGTAAGTTCAAAACTTGCATCACAAAATATTAGCTACAAATTGCTATTAATTGAAGTATGACTCACCGCCAAGGTAAACTAAGGTACTCGAAATGTGTGAAGAATGCGGAAGGTAAATTATGTAAAAGTATTTTTAGACAGCTACTAGTAAAAACTGTTCTTTCAGAGCAAAATTTGGGCTAAAAATGCTCGCTAAAATTTTTAATTTCAATTTTTAGCACTAGTGCTAAAAGTGAGACGGTGCTCACGTGTTCAGATAAATCTGTCAATGTAACAAAGAAAACAAGATACTTTTGTCTGACCGCATCAGCTACTACTGAACTTAAGATAGCATTAAGTGATTTATATGCTTGAATAAAAAACGAAAAAAAACATAAAAAGTAATTAAGTAAAGCTGTCAAAAAATAGTGTAACATACATAGTAAAAGAGCTATTATTTTCGTCGTAAAAGTATTTTTATTTTGCTCGGCATAACAGCTTCATGTCGCAACCTCCCCTACTCGCAAAATAAAAGTCGCTTTTACGACTCGTATCATAAATAACTTCTTTATTAACAGCTTTGTTTACGTGAAGTGAAAGTCTGTTGTTTCTTGTGATTCGTATTAAAAGGTAACTCTCCTCTCCGAAGGTTTTAAGAAGCTGCTCGTGTATACAATCAAATTCATTAGGGAGGTCACTATAATTCTGATTTGTTTGTCTGCGCGTTCGATCGCGGGGAGCCGCCCCACCTAGCGACCGCCTCCGCCTCGCAACGCCGGGCCGCCCCCGCCGGCCCCCGGCGCCCCACGCCGCCGCGCGCCTCCCCGCGCCACCCCGCGCTGCGCGGGGCTGGGGCGGGCGCCGCCCTTATTGTCTCATCAGGCGACAGCAGCTGCCGGCTGGTCGTTTGAAGCCTCTGCGGGGGAGCGATTGAGAAACGCCTCTCCCTGACGCCATCGGCCGCACAAGCAGCTACAACACAAGGAAACAAGCTGGCAGAAACGCTTGCTTCCGTCTGCGCGCACAACGATGTATTTCTCTCTCTCTCTCTCTCTCTCTCTCTCTCTCTCTCTCTCTCTATATATATATATATATATATATATATATATATATATGCAATGTATGGTGTGTATGTGTGTGTGTGTGTGTGTGAGAGAGAGAGAGAGACAGAGAGAGAGAGAGAGAGAGAGAGAGAGAGAGAGAGACTTTTTCCCTCTGTCTCTATCACTCTCTCTGCCTCTCTCTACATTTCATTCTGTCTCTGTCTGTCTGACTCTTGGTGGCTCACTCTGTAGGCCTCTCCGTACGACTCTCGATCAATCCCTCTGTCGTGAGCGTTAAGTCTGTAGTTATCATACAATTTCATTAGGAATGATCACGTGACTTTTTGTCACATGAAAAGGGGGATTTTTCAATGTTTATATCGAGGATTTACTGATATATCGTGTGACACATTAACCATTCTGTAAGGTATTGTTAGGAATACAATAAAAAAATCAGTATCTATGTATTGATGTATTCTGCCTGTATCACTGACATTGGTGTGATTAAATAAACGTTGATGTTAAGTGTAAGTCGCATTTTGAATTAACATCACGATTTGTTCTAAGCATAAAAGTCTCATAGTAGAGCGTTGACGTAGCCGTTGATGTTGACGTTGACGTTGTGAGTGTAGAAAGATTCGAAAATAAACTAGTGGTGTTCCAACAACACATACTTTTTCACATGAGTTTTAAATACTCCGCTATATTATTATTATTATTATTATTATTATTATTATTATTATTATTATTATTATTATTATTGTTGTTGTTATTAGTAGCCTGGTTTAATATCATTAAGGGCAAAGTCTACCTGCATGTAGGATGGATGGTTGACTTATTACTACTTCTTATAATTATACTATATTATTATACTACTACATAAGCATGCAAAAGTGTTTTCAGCCAACAAAAATTATTTTCTGCACCGAGAATCGAACTACGCACGCCTCGAATTCGTCCACTACACTATGATAGAATGTTAAGGTTCGAACTCGGACCGACGATTAAATATTAATTGTTCGTAGTTCAAACTTTCACTTTAGAAAATCGCAGAAATACAATCAGAACTTCATGTTGTTTTCCATCTCATCCTAAAAGGTGTCACCATGCGCATATCAAATTTTGAAGGATTTTTTAAAAAATTATAAAATGGTGTAATGAATTATTTTATAACATAATTCAGGCAGATAAGGGTTAAATAAAAAAATCTCTATCTTCAATATATAGTTGTAAGAAGACAACTCAAAATATTCCACTTTTGAACATATTGAAAAGGTTTTTGAGCATTCATGCAAAGTACCCTCCAAAATCAAAACATCCGTTTGAAACTTCCCAAGCCTCGAGTTCATTCAGATCGATTGGGGAATATCAATTTTGGAGAAACTCGGCTGAGCTGTTTAGGAGCTAGTGTTGACGACAAGGACAGACAGGCGTTTTGCTGTCAATTGATTTCTCGGCATCAAAGACCCACAAAACATGGATTCTAGCTATACCGCGTGTTAAAAGAAGTAGTTTACTATATTTAGCAACAGGATTTATCCATTTTTTCGTTACCAGGGCCCGGCAATAAACGTTTTTGTGCCGACAATTTTCCGTGTTCCGGTGCATGATTACACAACTTTCTCCTCTTACAAAGTAAGTGCGAGAAATAAAAATGATACTGGTAAGGATAGAAAACATAGAAAAGGAACCTATAAGCGAATTCTTAACAAGAGTAACATGCGATATTCTGGAGTTAGGTTCGAAGGTGGAGGGGGAAGGATTAGCAAAATATATTGAAATTATGAAAGAAAGTTTGCTCATTTCAATTTTAAAAAACTTTCAATTTACAAAGCTATTTCTGCCTACAGGAAAGGATGTTGATTCAATGAATTTGTCAAAATAATAAAATAAACTTTGAAACTAATAAAGCCACAAACTCCTTCAAACCTGAATATAGAAACATACACGAAACTTCTGCGAATAAAGGAAAAGCACAAAATTTGAATTATTATAAATAAGTTATGGCAACCGGTCAAAGAAAAAATAACACGCGATTATGGAGATATAAGATTCTGTTAAACAGGTGAAAATCATATTACTTCTTAGTTATTAAATTCGGGGTGCTCGGCAGATATGACATGAAGTCATGATTTATGAAGAATAAAGAAAATGATTGAAATTGCTAGATTTCTGAATCTGGAAGAAAGATAAGTTCGATGTCTATTGGAGATGTTGGATATTACATCTTCGGATTTAATGAAGTTGTCAAAGTGAATATGGAAAGGGTGCTATATGTACTGAACTTGAACTTAAATTTACTATAGTGTCAAGTATAGTAAAAAAGAAGATTGTATTAGATGAGAGAAGTACCCAGATGTATGATGCAAACAGAAACGTTTTCATAGTAAAAAGTTATCACGATTGGGATAATTTTTTCCTTTTGAATGAACGTAAATGAAAGAAACGAAGAAGTATAATGAGTGAAAAGTGTGAAGATGAAAGTGAACAAATAGGAATGTTATAAATTGTCGAAACATGTTTCACATCTTACGAAGATGTAAATAATAATCCATTGAACAGAAGATTATGTCACAGCAATCAAGATTATATTGCAAATATGAATGTATGTGGAATAGTTCGAAAACTACAAAACTGTATGATTGAACGTACAAATTGTGACGTCGCATTAGACTTATTAAAGAAAACTCTGGAAAGACATTTGCAAACTAAACCGACTTTGCCATGCAGTCGTGCGAGAGGAAGGTCGAAACCGCCCACTCGGCTCCATACAAAGTGCGCGTTGTCATGGTTATTATCATACAAAGAACTACTGCACACTCTACATTGTATGTGACATATGTACAGGAAATTATTATGCCACAAATTGTAAAGAGGCGAGTAATTTCATATCAAAATGTGTGAATTGCAATTCAGATGGTCACAGAGCTAATGCAAGGTATAATCTATTTCAGGATCTAGCAGATGAACTTGACGCGGGCGGGAGAGTGGACGCAACAGTTATAGATTTTACCAAAGCATTTGATGTCGTTCCTCACGATCGGCTCGTACAGAAAGTAATGAATTCAGGCATAGATTTCAGGGTGGTGGCGTGGATTAGCGAGTTTCTGCGAGACAGAAAACAGAAAGACCGAATTGGCCATGCGTTTTCTACCGGGGCAAGCGTTACGTCAGGAACACCGCAGGGGAGTGTCATAAGACCTCTTATATAGAGCGATTTTTGTAAGAATGGGACGAAGTGACAGTTCGCTAAACAAGTGAACAGAACGTGTAATTCAGAGAAGTATCCCTCCGCTGCGGCAGCAGTTCAGCCACACCCCTTGGTAGTGTGTTTACGGCTCGCCCGAAGACATCACTGGTCAAAAGTCAGAGTTTCGTTTAGTTTTCACAATCGTGTCACAATTGTATAAAAATAAATATAAAAAGCAAACGCTCGTGAACACAGGTCGCCACTTACAACGCAGAAGCCTAAAAACGTGCATCATCACTAGTACGCATCTCACATTCAAAACTCGATTTTAAAACAAACATAACACTTATCACATAAAAATTAAATTCAATGTAATGTTTATAAGAAAAGGAATTTTACAGAAGAGCACATAGCTCTGCAGTTCCAAATTTCAATTATTTCACGTGGCGCTCTATATTTTCGTGGGACGAGGACATCACAAAAAGAAGCCATTTACAAGTTAGCCAACTGCAAACGAAGGAATGCAGGATGGAGAGTCTATTAAGTTCAAGGACATAAGGACCACAGAACTTTGAATTGTGTTGTCAGCACTAGCTGTCAAAATGTCCCATTCTTATAAAAATCGCTCTATATTTCTAGCGTTCGTCAATGATCTGCCAGCGCAATTAATATCAAATGTTCGGCTATTTGCAGACGATTGCATAATATATCGTAGTGTGAATTCGAAAGAAGACAAATAAATGTTGCAACGGGATCTTGATGCGTTACATTGCTGGGCGGAAAATAATGGAATGACCATAAAAAGCTCCAAAAGCAAATCGATCACTTTTGGGGTCATAATTACAGAGAAACAAATTACCGTTTAAATAAAGACATTATTCCGATAGTTTCCTCATGCAAGTACCTAGGAATTCATTTCGATAGTAAAGTAAGCTAGAAAAGTCACGTAGATTTTGTTGGAGGGAAAGCCTGGAGATCTCTTCACTATGTAATGCGCACTTTAAAAAAGAGTACGGCAAACGCGAAGGAAATTGCTTATTAATTGCTTGTTCGTCCGATAATGGAATATGGAACAATTTGTTGGGATCCGCACAAAATTATGCAGTGTAAAAATTTAGAAAGAATTCAGCGTAGAGCAGCTAAATTTCCTTTCAGGGACAAGAAATTGGCAAAATGGGATTCTCTCGAAAATAGGCGATCAGTAGCAAGACTGTGCGCTTTGTATAAAGTTTATAGTGGTCATCAGCTTGGAAAGAAATTAATCGGTGGCTAAGTATTCCTACATCAGTAGGGGGGATCACAGGCACAAAATAAATTTAAGACCGCAGAGAACAGATGTGGGGAAATATTCTTTTACTAATCGAACGGTAAAAGAATAAAATACATTGCCTGCAAAAACCTTTGCACCCTTTCCTCGTAGCATACAACAGTTTAGGAATTTAATTTAGCGTATTACTAAATAAATGAGGGAATTAGCTGAGAATAGTAGGTTATAGAGCGATGCGTCAGTAATATATTGTGAAGCGAGGTGTCGTGCAGTGTAGAACAGAGAAATAATGTAGGAAGTGATCAAAGGGTCATAGTGAAGTGTAGTGAAGTGCAGTTGATTGCAGAAAAATTCAGTGCGGAGTTTGATTATGATGTTTTTTTTAAAGGCAATTTTACATGTTTTATGAATTAGACAGTTTTATATCATTATTATTTTTATTACTAATGTTATTATTATTATTATTATTATTATTATTATTATTATATAATTTGCATGTAAGCTGTATTATCTTATTTATGTAATTAGCTGCCACCGGGTTATGCCCGTTTGCAGTTCAAATAAATTTATCTATTTAAATATTTGTGCTTACTACATTAAAGTCGAGGCATCCAAATCAGCCAATTCGGAAAATACAAATAAACTCAAATAATCAACTAATGAAAAAACCTTCCACTCTCAGCTTTTTCTCTTCCATCCACAACTGAAATCCTACTTCAGATAAAATACTTCAAATACACATCCATCTCCTTCTACATCCGCATACCCTTTAAATAATAATAATAATAATAATAATAATAATAATAATAATAATAATAATAATAATAATAATAATAATAATAATAAAAACTAGCGTACCCTTGCGAGAACTCTTGCATGTTAATCTCCACTCTTTCCCTATTCATTTGCCTGTCCTTTCCATTAAGAAGGAAAGTTGTTAATGTAACGTGTTTATTTATTAAAAAATGCATAAATGTATCTTCGTACTTACAGAATATCAAACAAAAATAAAACCAATGCCATTGATGTTGGCAACAAATTTTCAATCATTATTGAAAATTTGTTTCCAACATCAATTATTCAGTATGTTCTTCGAACAATTCACACTTCCTCTAAAACAGCATTTGAAGTAATTATTCAATCTTCCTCGACAGCGTTTCGCATTCCTTGATAGTCACAAAGCAATTGTAAAAGGCTTTTTACTCTCGAGAAAGCCAAGTAAAGTTTTCAATGCGATCGGACATGTACAACCTTACGCTGTGCAATTTATTTAACTTTCCTGGAGTTTTTAGGAGGAACAGAGGGGGTTTTGGAGAGGCAAGGTGCCAGCTTGCTGGGGTGCGAAAATTGAAAAATTACCGTATTTATATACTAAAAAGTATTGAATTATTTTTTGCGTTCTTACGCAGAAAATCAATTCCGAGCCAAAAAATAATAATAATAAAACATTTTCACTTTTGAGTAATAAATACCATTTGAGACTATTAGCAACAATTCAGTAGGTTTAGACTTCACTTTGGTTCATGGGAATGTTGCCCAAAATATGTTTACGTAATGAATATCTTAGCAAACCAATAAAAAAGAGGCGAGAATAGGTGTCCGGGGTGAGAATCAATGAAAAATAAAGTGTATTGGGTCACGTGAGGAATATCCGTGCTTAAAAATATATAATCATAATTAGAAAAAGGTAAATATAAAAAAAAACAGTTTAATAAGTGCAGTGAGTGCTAATGGGAAGAAGCGTGTGTGCTCGACAATTGAAGATAACGCGCAGTAGTTAGCAAGAGATACGAAATTGAGAATCTGTCGGTCAGGAGGAGACAGTTGAAAGGCGGGCATAATGATTTGCATAGGGAAACGTGCTAGGTGATAGTAGAGTTCGGATGTAGAGCGGCAGCGCAGCTTATTTGCGGAATAATTCATGGTCGTTGTGGTTTAACTAATGGAGAGAAGATCGGAAGGTGTAATGATGTACGCGAACCATTAATTAGTTGAGTGAATGCATTTTTAGAGAACGGCAATTCTTTTTAGAAAATCGGATTTAAATTATAAATTGAAACGCGCCGAATGTTGACGGAGTTAATGGATGCGAGAAAGAGCTTACCACGTGTTTCGTCGGCAAAGAAAGCAATGGGCAACCAAACGGAAAGTGAAGAAACATTTAAATAATTTATGTGGGAAGACCAAGATGTGTTGCATTTAGATATAAGGAGTATAAAAGGGAATTTGAGGTAGCATGGCTATAAGAAAGCAATAGGTATCGGGTGAATGTTGAATTGTGTGAATATGTTGTAAATATTATAAGAAAGTAATGATTTCTGTTGTATTGTGTTATGTTATTTGTATTTATTCGTAACGGCATCAGTGGGGCATCGAGATTGGATAAGTTGAATTTATTAAAGCAAAATTATAATATTTCGGAACGATGAACGTGTTTTGTCATTTAAGTAGTTCAAATATAGATAAGAAAAAATCCTAAATTTTCATAACATGGAATCCCGCACGGGCAAGTCAGTCGACTTACATAATATACATTTTTAGACCGATGAGCTAGTCTCTTTGAAACTTCAAGGGAATAAGAATATATTGTGAATAATAACAATAAATATTGAATTAGGCCGGGGCAGGCGAAAATAAATAGTTGGATTTTTAAACAACAGAAAAATTAGGAGTAAGGGAGGAATCGTGGGTCGCGGTATACAAATAGCTGGAAATGTGCACATTAAAATGTGCATATATTTAAAAAAAATCATTTTCGTCATTTTTGAAAACAACAACAAAAATGCAGCAAAATAACGTTTATGTAATCTTATCAATCGTATTTATCACTATCCGTACAAAATGTTTGAACAAAAAGTTTGGATCCTTTTTTGAGAAAATAGAATTTGAGCTTTTCAGAAAATACGGAATTTTGAGCACATTTTAATGGAAAACCTTCGAAAAACTTTATAAAACATCATTTGAAGAATTGGTACTCACAAGTCCAATAATGTAATCAAATCGCCCCCAATCGTGACTAACGACGTGAAAGACAAAAAATAAATGATTGTAATTTTTTTAAAAACAAAAGAATAGAGCAACATGACGTTTATGTCACCTTAAACAGTACACTTACCACTATCCCAATCAACAGTTTAAAGAACAAATTTTCGAGCCGTGTTTGAGAAATTCTTGTTTCTGTTATTTCTCAATACTGCACAGATTTCACGCAGAATTGGGTGAACACAACTCAATTTTTTAAAAGATGCATTGAAAGAACTAATGTGGTATGCAATGAAAGAACTAATTATGGAGAGCTAATTTCATTTGAAGGAAAAATCTCTACCTTCAATTGTGTAGTTGTAAAAAGACGCAGAAAAATTCAAACTTTCCCAATTTTCGAAAATTCAGAATTAACAGTGAAAATTGAATCTGTTACATTTTTAAATGTATATTTCATTCTATTATTACAAGATTTTTTAAAACAATTGGAGCCATTTTGTAAAATTTTGAAAATGTCTCAGAAGCATCATGTACCCTCAAGTACCATAAAAAATGATGAATATTTTTCAAAATCGCAGAGCTTTTAGTGAGGCTAGATCGACAGGGGAATATTTAGTTTGAAAAAAATCCTACGCATCATTTAGGCGCTAGTATTGTTCACAGTCAACAGACAGACGAACAGTCGGACAACGGACGGAAATAAAATATTTTTTGGTATCAGGGGTCCCAAAACGTGTATTTCGTTAAAACCTCGATATCCCTTTTCCATAGCATTACATAACTTTCTCTATACTACGTACTTTACTTCGTATAGACTACGTACTTTACTACGTACTTTACTACAAAGTAAAACCCACGAAATTACTCTCGTTCTGACGAATGCTAAAATCAACTCTACTAAAAATTTTTCTCCAAGCACTACACAAACAATATTCCAAACCATCCTTCACTGCCGGGAGATATTAAAGTACTCATGACAAGAAAAAACATATAACACGCCTTTGGATCAAATCTAGATTAATTCACCTACAATCTGAGTACAATCACCTAATACGACTCTCCATAACTTTCTATTTTCTTTACATCTCGAGGAATGCAAAAAATACGTCGCCGTCCTAAAACCCCATGCAAAGCAACACGTAGGTTACAAAAACCAAATTCATTATTCCAATTTCGGAACTTGGCCATCAGAGAGCACAATGCAGCAAATAAAACGCCGAAATGCTTGTTGGCTACTTTGCCTCAACCTTTCAAACATAACATTTCAGAGGAATTTCATAATGAAGTCAATGAATTTAATAGCACCCTTAATTTTAACACATCCAAACAGATCCCTTTCATAACTCCGCAAAAAGGGTATTGTACCATCAAAATGTTACCGACAAGAAGATCCCCAGTTCATAATTGCGTCAACTATCTTATATTGAAAAAAGCCCCCAGAAGTGGCCTAGCATTTCTAATATAAATAATTCTGTGCAAACACAGGTTATTCCCCAGTTTTTGAAAACATTCCGTTATAATTTCTATTCCTTTAACCCACAAAAACTGACAGTCCTAGAAACAGATCAAAGAGTCTCATCGCATTTTGTCCAAATTGCTGAAAAAAATACTATTAGACTCCGAAAAGTTCTAATCCAAAATAATCTTATTCCTCCTTTCTAATTTGTCTTCTCTCAAAATCCCTCTATAAGTCGCCAACGTTATTACGTCTAACTGAAAACTTTCGCGAAGCTTTTCAAACATGTTGTCACTTTCTAGCAGTCTTCCTCGATGTGGCCCAAGCGTGTGACAGGGTTTGGTATTAAGAGCTAAAATACAAACAGAAAATTGGGTATTCCGAAGTACTTGTTCGAGACTATAGTTCATAAAACACCATATGATTGTAGTTCACGTGGACTCAACCGTCTTATAACCAAGAATCAGTTTAGCAACAGTTTAGAAGGAGCAAGGCTCTCCATTGTCACCAGTTCTCTTCAATATTTACATCTCATACATTCCAATGCATCCAAAAATACACACAGTCCTGTTCGTAGACGATACTGTCATCTTTGGGTCTGATCAGTATCTCAACACAAAAGAAGCTTCATTCAGGGACACTTCATGACCATTGAAACATGGTGTAGAGTGTGGAAAATAAGTGTAAATCCGAATAAGACGATATCCAACGTTTTCACTCTCCATTTCCCAGTCTTGCCAATCCCAGTACAATTCAAATCGTCAATAATGCTATGGTTTTCTGCATCCGCCCCCGTCCGTTATCTAAGCGTTCTAATTACTAACAGATTGACATGGAAAGACCACACTTCCAAGAGGAATGAAACTGATGGACGCTTAGAAACTCTTCGACTAGTAATTAACCGACATTCCATCTTAAAGCTCCATTCTGCTCTCCTTATATTCAAATCCATTTTACGTCCGCTGCACACGTGCGCTTGTTCAGTCTGGTGTAATGCAGCCGCAACAAGAATCAACAAAATTCAAATATTCCGAAATAAGGTTCTCAGACCTTCAGCTAACGCCCCTTCGTACATAAGGAACACAAATCTTCACAAAGAGTGAATGAAATGAATTCTAAAAAATGAATCATTCTTAGATGTCCGGACCGTCCAAAGTATAGACGAATTTTCTTTAGATCGTGTCTACATTGATGATATTTTAGAGAAGTTTAAACAGTAAGATTGTCATCCTGTTGCTACGCCTGAGGTAATTGGAATGAAATGGATTAATACGAAGATTTCGACAAAATAGTTGTTAACTTTACCAAAAATGTTAGGTTGTTTAAGTTATGTAGTGACTGACACGCACCCGAATTTGTTTCAAATTAACGAAAATTAATGACTCTATAAACTATAGAGTTTGAACTCACTGGTTGACCCCATTGGTCATACAATGATGAATGTGAGAACAGCTGGGTGTCATACCTCATGAAAGATATAGGATTTGAAGACCTAGTAAAAAGTCCGTTAGTGGTTTATACCGATAGCAAGGCTCGTGATCGATTGGGCCATCAGTTTTAAAAGTATAGCTCGCAACAAATATATAATAAGGAACATCAATTTTAGGAATGATGACTTAAATTTTTGTGTCACCGAAAATTTGTCGTCGTTTATATTTATTTATTTATTTATGTATTTATTCATTTATTTATTTACATACTTATTTGCATCTAAACAGGCAATTGACCAATATTACAGGTTTATTCAATATTTATAATTTGATACTGAAAATAACGAATATGACTAACAGAGATACAATTTATGTCGTTATCACAGTTATTATAGTTTCTGCAGACACGCCATATAGGAGAAAAATAACCCAAATTAGTTCTTGTGAACGGTATAAAAAAATGTATCGTTTTGATTAAATCTGAGGTTACGCAATGATATTTTCCAATTGATCAAAGATGAGAGTTCGCTACTGTGCTACTTCGCTCTATCATGATTTAATAATTTGAATAGAAATAAGATGCCATTACATTTTCTATGAGATTCAAGAGAACTAATTTGAAGATATAGCGAAATTTTTCTGTAATCGTGGTTTAATATTGGAGATGGTAATTTAAGAAACCAAGCTCCTAAATTTAAAAAAAAAATGTTGTACTGATTCAATTATCTTTTTGTATACTTCATAACAAGAGGGCCAGTTTTGTGAAGAGTACATAAGTATTAGTCGCACTAATGTTAAATACAAAGTTCTAATTGTAGAAGGGTTTCTGAAGTCAGTTGCAGTTTTCATAATAAATCCTAACAAACGATTAGCTTTATGTACAATATTATCTATAAGTCTACCAAATGTCATTTTTCAATCGAAAATAACTACAAGATCTTTTATTTCATTGATAGACTCGAGTATCACTCCATCAATAGAATACTCATGGTCGACTATATTTCTGTGTTTTGTGAATTTCATCACTTTGCACTTATTTGTATTAAGGTTTAATTGATTCGATTTATTTCAATTTATAAGACTATTCAAGCACTCCTGTAGTTGATGTAGTGAATGACAAATATTTAACATTCAATATTCTATCGGACAAATAGTTTTTCAACCATTGCAAAATACTACCGTGAATGCCCACATTTAACAACTTTTGTATAAGTAATTAATGGTTTACAGTGTCGACAGCTTTAGGAAAATCCATATATATATAACATGTACTTGAAAATTTTTATCAATAAGGAAGTGTTGTAAGATTAATAAATTAGAGGTGGTAGATTTATTACGTCTGAAGCCATGATGTTCCTCTATGATACGATTGTTTAATTTTTCAGTTATTCTTTTAGTTATAATGGACTCAAGAAGTTTATATTAAGGATGATTTATTGACATACCATTCTGTAAGGTACTGTATAAAAAATAAAGAATAATAATATTTATGTACTAACGTATTCTGCAAGTTTACTTGATATTGGTGTACGAAATAAACGTGTTAATTATAAATCGCATTTTGAATTGACATCACAGATCGTTGCAAAGATATCATCTCTGTAAATCCCTCTGCCTGTAGTTCCCTCTGCCTGTAGCTCCCTCTGACTGTAGGTCTCTCTATTTGTAGGTTTCTCTGTAGACCTCTCTGTCTGTGGGTCTCTCTGTCTGTAGGTCTCTCTATCTGTAGGTTTCTCTGTAGACCTCTCTGTCTGTGGGTCTCTCTGTCTGTAGGTCTCTCTATCTGTAGGTTTCTCTATAGACCTCTCTGTCTGTGGGTCTCTCTGTCTGTGGGTCTCTCTGTCTGTGGGTCTCTCTGTTTGTAGGTCTCTCTGTCTGTAGGTCTCTCTCTGTAGGTCTCTCTGTCTGTAGGTCTTTTCATTTGAGGTTTCTTGGTTTGTAATTCTCTCTGTGTTATGTGATATCTCTGTATATCTGTGTTATGTCGATCTGTACGTCTATGTCTGCCTGTTTGTGTGCCTTTGCCTCAAGCCATGTCTCTCTGTCAGCCTCTCTGCCTGTTTCTCTGATTTTTTGTCTTTCTAACTGTTCGTCCTACTGTCTATCTCAGTCTGTCTTTCTCTCTTTGCCTTACTGCCTCCCTCTCTCTCCCCCAATTTGGTCATTGTTATTTCTCTCGTACCACGTCAAACAAAAACAAAATTTCAATGCTTCGAACGGGAACAAGAGCAAAATTACTGACGAATACTGAATATTCACCGAAACATTTAATGAATGGTATTTATTTTTGTCGCCATAGCAACGCCGTTGCCAATAAAACGAGTTGAATGGTGTCAGTAAAATTTGGGGCGACCTTTGTGTGGCCATAAATAAAAGCGAAATATTTACATATTTCGTGAATTAAAAATACATTTTAATTTTCCGATAAATATTTTTGCTCATCATTCAGGTACACCGACCACACCAGGCACAACACTATCAACAACTACAATCACATGTGCCCCTGAATAGAGAATTCCCTCCCCCTCACCATCGCAGGGAAGCCTCGAACAAACTAAAGGCAAAAGATGTAGATGTTTTTAGACTATGCTATAAAGAAATTAGCGTGAGAAAATGCAATCCAAAACACGTTGCGTTGTTCCATCATTCATAAATTCGAAACTGTGTGTCCTACCCTTTTAACGCGATTTTTGAGAGTTCAAAGGGAAGTAGGCTGAAATCTACAAAATAAGACATCTGTGGACGTATTGCATATTTGTAGTTCTGGAGGTATGATAATTTCGATAATATTTATATATAAGTAAAAATAAATTGACCACGTAGGTGGTCACGATCTCTACTGATCTAAGTATTTCTCTTTGTTAATAAACTATCAGAAGTATTAGAATGTTTGCTAATGCACCATATATGATATAATGCACAGTTCCACGTTGTGTTCCGGTATGAAACGATTTTCACTTTTAAATCAATTATTTACAAAGCGTGGTATGTTCACACGGATCCACCTAATTCTATCTTTAGTGTAAAACAGAATGGTTCATATTTACAATCTCCGCCACTCTGGCTCTGCTTCGCACCATTGCGTAGCACTAAAAGTGTCTCAGGGCATCAACTGATGTCCTAGCAGTACCTCTAACCGGAAGGTCCTAGGGTTCCGGTCTCGACGGTGACGAGACTTTTGAAACTAGCTAGACAGTAAGTTGAATTCAGGCGCTGTCTGGGGAACAGTTATAGCTCTGAATGGTAGTTTTCCAAGGTTTCTTCCGCCAACACCAGGCGAATGCCGGAGCAGTACTCTAACAATCGAGCCACGGACTGTGCGTGATCTTCCACCTAGGGGAGGGGAGATCGCGGCCACGATCTCTGGTGGAGAGTTGTAGACGACCACCCAGACCCCTAAGTGTCAGGGTGCAACTCATATTGTTAGCTTCAAGGTGGAGGCAGTGAGAAGGCACATGCTAAATCCCGTGTTGCCGGGCTAGCCCAGTAACCCACCAGTTGGGTCAATGGCGCCTACCCTTTGGCTAGATTGGGCCAAGGGATGTTCACAAAAACTTTCTGGATCCCACATATAGAAATATAGACGGGGAACATGGCCCGTCGGCTAGCCTAGGTCTCTAGCGATACTCAAGTCGTTAGCATCAAGATGGAGGCAGTGAATAGACGGGAAGGGGGTCCCAAGCCGCCCGGCCTTTAGTTCGGGTTTTTGTCTGTTGGGCTCTCGGCTTCGTCATTGCAGTGGTTCAATACTCTGTGCAAAGAGGAAGAACTTATTCCCGGCGCACGTGGCCCAACTCAGGGCGAGAGGAGGGGAGGTTGCGTCTTCTTCCTACTCCTTACCTCACGTCTTCCTTGCACACACATGCACTACACTATCACACTTGTGGGGAGACCAGTCGGGAGCTTTGAGCTTGTTCCGGTTGGGACGGTTCCCCACTGGTGGGAGATACCTGGTTGAGGAAAATCCCCACAAGCCAACGTAGGTTGGCGCTGGATCTCGCCAGCTAATGGTAGGAAGATCTTCGCCAATAAAACATACACAACACTTAAGCGACTAATGACCTAAGCATTTGACGCTCCAGGTATTCCAAACTAACTCCTTCCCCACCTGACCGCAAGGGTGGGGATTTTGTAGATGGGCCCAATTTCAACATATACTCACCCCTCAAACCTTCAACCATCGGTAATCTGAGGGCTTCACAGCTTTGTTATAAAGATAAAAAATTAATAAGCCTTCAAATAAATAAAATAAATATACGCTTCAATCGATAAAATTAAAATTTAAAACACGAGGTTATCATGCATAAAACTCAAACGTACAAAATCACACATATATTGTCCCACATTCATCGAGTGCTTTCCGCGGACCTTGAATTCGTCTCTTCCGAGCAGACGTATATAAGTATACCTCAATGGCCAAAGAAAGAGGCCACAACAGAAACAGGGCGGGGAAGCTGAGACAACGATAGGAGTACAAATTGTGCGAATAATTTTATTTGTAGGGAAAATATCTTTAATCATGTAGTTTCAAAATTCATACATTTGAAATTTTCGAAAATTCAGAGTTAACCGTGAAAATTGGACATATGCCACCTTTATAAGTGGGTGCTACTCTAATCTTACTAGAAATTTTAAGAAAAAAAATTTGAGAAAATTTTGAAAATGCCCGGAGGGTTTCATGTAAACTAACCCCAAATTTTGAAGAATGTTTTTCAAAATATCTAAGTTTCGACTCGAGCCAGATAGACAGTGTTTTCTTCAATTTGGAAAAAATCCTACTCTTGGATTAGGCGCTAGTAATGTTCACAGACGGAAAGACAGACAGACGGTGGGAGAGACGGACTTTTGAAAAGAACTACTTTTTCGATATTGGGGGACCCTAAAACGTGTGTTTCTGTCGACATTTCAAAATCGATTTTCCCGCAGCATTACATTACTTTCCCTATACTACGTATGTAATACGTATATGCGTACGTATGCAGGAAAGTAAAAATTACATGGTATAACTCTAAAGTAAATCAAACCCTTTTATTCAAAACTCTTAACATTATTTCAAAATATCCACATTCGTTGAATTTGGCTTAAAATAACCTCACTCATGTGACGCAATAGCCGCTTGTTAGAATGGACTACAACAGAGGCAATGACATCTATTAACAGCCCCTGCAAGACCGCAAGGACGGAAAAACAAAGTACATTAAAAAATCTGAAATCATATCAACCACTCATAAAAAAAAGAAATGCAAAATCCGTGAATAAAAGAGGAAAACCCTCTGCCGCATGGACATGGTGAGTAGCGGATAATCTATTTCCGAAGTAATTAAACTCTTGTCTTCATTAGGTTAAAGCACCGTCATATGCGAGGAAATGACTGTCAGCGTTAGCGAGTTGTACTACTTGTGAGTCTTCTTCCTGTGGCTCGTGTGGATCACAGCCGCGTCCGCAATCAAAGGGGCTGAAGCGAAGCTACAAGGCCTTGTAATTAACTATGACTCGACCGCCCTTTAGTGCGCTTCGACAGTCGAGTGCCAATTTCAAGGGGAGCATCTCGTTGCCCAGCATTGAGAAGCCAGCTGCCCTAGGTTGTTCGGGGATCCGACCTGCGTTTTTAAACGCGTGTTTATTTGGACGTGGCAGCGGTGGGCGAGTTGTTTGCTTTCGATCCTTTCGTGAAGCCTGCCGAAATGTTCTTTTACTCTGTCGGCCAATGTAGCAATTGTTTTTTCACACCTTTAGCATCTAGCTTTGAAACATACGTTAAAAAATTATTAGGCAATGCATCGCCTTCACTGATCTGAAAAAACTTTCGTTTTTCTTTGACATTTCCACCGAAAAATTAAGTTCTTTGCAGAACAAATCTCAAGTTTTTCTGTATTGTACTAGGACATACATTTTGGATAAAAGAGTATGTATTATTTGTGTACCTGAACGTTTTAACATTTTTATTATGTTCACAAGTTATGAATTTTGACAAACTTTACACTTATTTGACAAAATAAATGAAGAAATGGCATAAGTAGATCGTTTTTTTAGCATTCTATGAACACGAAAAAGCAATTAACTTTCGAAAATATACCATTAAAAATGTTGTTGTACTGCATTATCATGCATTAACAAAGGCATGTCTTGACAATAAAATGCAGATGAAAAATATTTCCCATAAATATTACATACGTTCATTGTTCGAGGTTGATTGCGGTATACTGCATACCGCGTCAGGGATTGAAATTGCATCATAAACAGTTAATTTAATTTTGTCAATGACGTATGAACAAGCTGTTCCGACCCATTCCATCTCTTCAATACATATGCCATCACAAACAGGTACTCTCGGTCAACTAACATGGACATTCGCGCATCAAATCAAAATTCAACGATCTCTTTCCCATTACTTGTGGCTCACGTTATCAGGCTTGTTACTTCTAAACCTAAGTAACGTTAAATGACGAAAAGAGAAACTGAAATTGAAATCTATTCAATATAATCATGTTATTTCACAAAATTAATTTTATGTGTTCTTGAATGTAAAAAAACAACAAAACATTTCATACAGTTTTGAAGTGACAATATACGTAGAATTCTGCTAAAACACGACGAATTATTACTCGACCCGCAAACCCTGAAATATCGCCCTGATAACTCCTAAAATAGCTATAGACACATTATTTAAAAATGTTATAATAATAGCTACTAATAAATTATTCGTTATCTCCTCACAAACTTAGTAAATTTTACATGCGTACGTAGCTTTCAAGCAGTTATATTAAATGATTGTAATTAGAATACTACGTGAAAAAGTGTAACGCATATTTATTTTCGTGGGAGCTTAGGGCGATATTAGCTAATGATGAGAATAACCATCGCCTTTGAAGCCCACTGTCTCGGGCAAGGTCTCGTAAGCCGGCTCCAATCATCGCTTGGGCAGGAGCGTCTTGTAACTGTTGTCGTCACACGGTAACGACGCGGCCTTCAGGCTGATCGGGTTAATTCAATTACGCGTCGCTTTGTCCACAAGCCCCCCCCCCCCCTTCCGGCGGCGTCGCATTCGGACGGCCGCGCCCCACTCACCTGCGGCGGGTGGCGGCGACAGCTGCCCGCAGCGCGCTCTCGGAGGCTGTGGTGGCGGCGGCGGCGGCGGCGGCAGGGGCGGCGCACAGGGCTGGAGCGGGCGCCTCGGCGCGCCGGGCAGCGTCGCGCGCGGCGAGCCACTGCGGACTCGCCCGAGGCGTCGCGACGCGCCCCGCCGCTGCCTACCCGCTGTTCCCCGCCCCATCCCGCCCCGTCGGCCAAGCCGTGCTCGCGCGCACGCGTCATTTTCTTGCCGGGTGAGGGGCATCAGCCGGGCGAGCGGGCGGGCGAGCGAGCAGTCGGTCGGGCGGGCGGGCGTGCGGTCGGTCGGGCGGGCGGGCAAGCGGGCGTGCGTGCGGGCGGGCGGGCGGTCGGGCGGGCGTGCGGGCGGTCGGGCGGGCGTGCGGGCGGTCGGGCGGGCGTGCGGGCGGTCGGGCGGGCGTGCGGGCGGTCGGGCGGGCGTGCGGGCGGTCGGGCGGGCGTGCGGGCGGTCGGGCGGGCGTGCGGGCGGTCGGGCGGGCGTGCGGGCGGGCGGGCGGGCGTGCGGGCGGGCGGGCGGGCGTGCGGGCGGTCGGGCGGGCGTGCGGGCGGTCGGGCGGGCGTGCGGGCGGGCGGGCGGGCGTGAGGTCGGGCGGGCGGGCGTGCGGGCGGGCGGGCGGGCGTGCGGGCGGTCGGGCGGGCGTGCGGGCGGGCGGGCGGGCGTGCGGGCGGTCGGGCGGGCGGGCGGGCGGGCGGGCGTGTCGGTGGGAGATTGAGCGGGCGGGAGGGTGAACGGGCGAGCGAGGGGGCGCGGGCGGGCGAGTGGGAGCGGGCGGGAGGGCTGCAATAGGTTTGGGCACGCACTCGCGGTTAGCTGACAAAGGCACGGGGTCGCCGGGGTGAGAGAGCAAGTGAGCGAGACTGCGCTCTTCGCACTCGTTTGAAGCGAGGCGCTGTTCCGTTAAATTGGTAATTTTCGTCGGGATGGAAGGCACTTGATGTAAACAACTGTGCAGAAAGGGTTGTTGGAAGCATTACTTTGTCCCCCTTTTATCTCAAATTCAAAGTAAGTGTTATTTTGTGGTATTGAGAGGAATTGATAAAGAGATTAATAAAGATTTCTCTTTCAGAAAATATTAATTATTTTTTATGTTAATATTTCAATCAGGAACGTTGAAGGAGATCATATCATTACCTTATTTAATTTTCATAATTGAAATGTATATTATGTAAAGGAGTTTAAGGTATGTATTCCAATATTTCCCATAAGTCAATTCATACCTGTCCAAATCAAATTTGCCCTTTTTTGTCGTTTGTATTTGACAAAAGTACATTTTTTCTTCGGAGGTATTTAGAATTACCTTCAATGCAATGACTCGCTTTCAGCCCAATCTGGACGTTAAAGAAGAAGAGATATCGGCAAAAAACTGCATTGCAGCAACAAAGCTTTATCTATCTAGAACATCTAATTGAAGAGAAAACTGTGTTTAATTTTTTCATTTAATGAAATTTGTATATCAACGTTAAGAAAATGCGAGCAAACTTACTTTATTAAAACTCCTCCCTGCGCTCTCAACTACCCTCCCAAAGCTTTTTTTGTGTGAAGACGATCACAGAGTTGGTTACAAAAAGGGTTTGGAACAGAGTTCTCTTGTATTCTTTCACAAAAAGGTTTTGCTTATTCATCCTTTCTTGTCGTTTTTTTCGTACATCTAATGTAGTCAAGTTTAGAAAGGTAACACTTAGCTTTGTTTTCTATTCTATTATTTTGATGACGAAAAGAGAAACTCCTTTTGCGTCTTGAGCTCATATATTTATTGCCTACTTTCTCTTATTTTTTCATCAAATTATAAACTACATTTCCAATTTATCCCATTTACAACAATGTTGTCCACTGTTTTTTCAGCAGGGTGAATGTTGAAATAATAGATTGTTTACATCCGGAATTAAACGTAGCTTTATTCTTCCTCCAAATGATAAATCGAATAACATTGCTCAGTGGCGCAAACAGGAAATTTTGGGGGCGGGAGAGGGAGCTGCGGGTTTAGTGTCTGGTAAACATGATGTTATTTATTTACCCTGGATTTCAAATGTATTTTTATTGGTTGATTTATTGTTCTGTATAAAATATTTATTATTACTACTGTTAATAATAATCATGATAATAATAACAATAATAATAGCATAATATATAGCATCATCGTTTTTATTATCATCATCATTATTATTTTTCCTATACATCACGACTAAGGTAGTTATAAGTCGTCTGAATATAAAATATAGGTTGCAACCACTTCACTAAGGAGCAGCTCTAGTGTCTACAATACTTTGCGCAAAATGTGGGATGTTCCAAATAAAGCAATTTCTTGCAATTTCTGGTCTTTTAAATAGTCTGAGAGTTTAGCCAAGTTCTTACACAAATTTTGCGGAACAAATCCCAGAGCTCCAATGACTGTACAACCTGTGCTTTTGCGCCTCACAATCGATTGATCTTGATTTCCTAACTCTTGTATTTAAGACGTTTTTCTGCCTCCTTGGTTACGACGTTTTGATTGCAAGGCACAACCACATCTACAAGTAGACACGATTTTTTCTTCGAATCTCGGATAACAAATTCGGTTTGTTTACTGCTATCGTGCGATCCGTTTGAATTTGTTTCTCATACAATATTGTCCAACAGACTTCACCGGTTTTGGTGAGTGTTCGTACCACTTGGGGTATGTGTTTGGAACTTCGAGGGCTGTACAGATGTGCCAGTGGAGGTAATTGCACATCCTGTCGTGTCTTTTCAAGTTTTCGGTGTTTGCTAGAATTGGACAAGACGAGACGATATGATCAATGGTTTCTACTTGCTCACGGCAAATGCGGTATTTATCATCTTGGGAAATTTTGAGATACGCTTTATCGCTATGTCGTGATCTCTACGCCTGGTCTTGGGCACCTATTAGAAATGCTTCCGATCTGCCTTTTTAAGCCACGTACCTGATTGATCTTTATTAAACTGCACCATGTCTATTCGTTTTAGATACTGTACATGAAGTTATTTGTCTCTCCACGATTTCTTTAACATTTCTTGTCTCACATTATTATTATTATTATTATTATTATTATTATTATTATTATTATTATTATTATTATTTGTTTTTGACTCGGGAATCAGCCATCATGGTGCCAAGCGATAAGTGCATCCTGCCGGAGCTCAGACTTGATTATTGGGGTAGGTGCACGTTCCTTTTTCTATGGGGGGAACCAGCATTTTAATCTGGTGGAATAGTGATAAGGTGGAAATGTGGTGGGATGGTAATAAGGTAGGATGGAATTATGATGATGACGATAATGATGATGAATGATGAAATAGACACACACAAACATATAGAGACGCACACAACTTAGCCATGCCCGAGGCGGGACTGGAATCTCCTCCATCGGATCGGCATTTATCATAATAATAATAATAATAATAATAATAATAATAATTATTATTATTATTATTATTATTATTATTATTATTATTATTATTATTGTTTTAGTTCAGTCGAATAAGTCATAATGACAAAGAAAATAGATGAACGATATCTGAAACATTTCTAAAATAATCTGCATTTAATACTTTGACTGCCAAACTGGTAGGCTAACGAAATATCGAATTATGTAACCTCACTTTAAATTCTGAATTATCCGTGCAACAACGCGACCTCCCACAGAAAAGCAGTTCGCCTCGCGTACTCCGAGCTGGCATTGTCGTCCGGCGTATTTAGTGGGAGGGAGTGTTTACACCCCTGCGCGTGTTGGTGTATGTACAGCAAGCACAGCCGGCGCAGCGGGTGCAGCGCGCCATTGACAGGGACAATGTGTGCTTTTACTCTAGCTCCCGGCTTGGCCCGAAGAATCAGCGGCGGACACACAATGTGCTTCGGCATCTCATTGCCCACAAGGAAAAATAGGTATGGTTTCATAATACTCTTTTGATTGTTCTTAGCAAATTACATGTGTTTCTTACTTTAGTTCAATGTAAAATTTTGAGTTTTTTAGTGCTAAAATAACAATTAAATACATTTTATAGATATTATAATAGTTTATTCAATGATGTGCCATGTGTAATTGTAGATTGAAAATTACAAGTAATTTTAATTGCATTAAGTACGAAATAAAATGTTGTAAGTTATAAATAAAATAACTAACCGTCGTAAAGGTTTTTCAGTATCATTGTTTAGATAAAGAGTTACCGTCTCATCTTTTCGCAATCCTCATGTTAAAACCCTTCTCCACCCTTAGTGATAGTTTCGTCTTTCAATGCTAGTCGGATTTTTGCCAAAAAATCGAAACCCTGGCCAAGTGTCAGCGGCTCGTGGAAACTCCGGTGTTCTCTTACAGCAAGGCCGATCCATAATCACGTTAATAACGTATTATTTTTCTATCTATAGATGTAGAGAACAGTTGTGCAATCAGAGTAACATGGTGAATGTTGATATTGTTTCACGTTGACTGCCAAGGCAAGTGTCAGAAAATATTTCACTGATGCCAACAAAAATACAGTTACTTTCTCGAAATATTAAATAATTTTCAGATATCGGAGACACTAATACGGACTTTTATCATCATTTCATTAATAATTATTACTACTCATAGCAAAACCAATATTTGTAGAATGTAGTAAAGTACACATATACTCCTGATTATAATTGTAATTGTGAATGTGTATTTCAGTCGTGAAACGTGGCATATTTATGATTTTTACAATTTATCTCGGAATTTATTTATTTTATATTCAGCAATCGCTCTCGAACGTCTTTGAGGAAGTCAGCGCCGCGCGCACGCCCAGGCAATCGCACGTTTCGTAATTCAATATCTGTGAAGCAGAGGGATTCCTGAAGATATTTTAATAATATTATTCACTCATTCTCTCTTCTGGCTACCTCATAAAATAATGCAAGTAAAAAGATCAAGTCAACTTAAAATGTTTAAGTAAACGTGACAGAATCGTCGCACATTTATAATTTATAATTATAATTTATAGTCGCACATTATAAAATATAATGTATCTTGTGTGAAATATTCTCATTCTTTGATTTATGAGATGAAACGTTACGTGTGCGACTATCTGGTCTGTCACTTGCTCACTTCCTCAAAAATGAGCAAGAGCGATTGATGCATATAATATAAATAAATTTTAAGATACATTATAAAATATAATGTATCTTGTGTGAAATATTCTCATTCTTTGATTTATGAGATGAAACGTTACGTGTGCGACTATCTGGTCTGTCACTTGCTCACTTCCTCAAAAATGAGCAAGAGCGATTGATGCATATAATATAAATAAATTCTAAGATACATTATAAAAATCATAAATATATCACATTTCACAAAAATATAATTACAATTATATTTACAACAATTATGTGAACTTTAGTATATTCTGCAAATATTGATTTTGTGGCGAGTTGACGTTGGCATTTAAAATCAAATAATTATAGGAATTGTCATTGCCAAAAATATTGCCACACATATTATTTATTTCAATAGCAGCTTCCGATAGCTTAGCCATCTACATCAGTTTTCTGCTGTACGGAAAACACAAAACCCGTAGTCTAGGCGATTTTGGGGCTCTGTTCTACATATTTGTGGCTTGTTCCTTTTGTTTAAAATAAAGGAAATTCTACGATATGATAGAATATTTCTGGTTTGTTTTTGCGAATAAGACACAGTTTTTTTAAAATATATATTTCCTACTTTTTCCCTACGTTTACTCTGGACAACCAGCAAGATTCTGTACATCTTAGAAGGCTCGACGAAGTTTAATTACACTAGAAAAAACATGAGACAATATTTGTAGAGAGAAAATTGAATTTTTTCCTTATTTACATAAATAATCGCCTAATTGTTGGAATTTTGTGTACCGTAAACACGGGATCCTAGCACTCAATTTTTCAATATTTTCGTAGTTTCTTCTTTACTAATCCTTGAGAAACTAAAAAAAATGTTTATAATTTTTTCTATATATCTACGGGTTTATTGTGAAGTGCTTGAGAATAGATTGATAAGATATATTTAACACAAATAGCAAATAATGTTTTTTGAAAATTTGGTTCAATTTATACCGCTGTGGGTACTACTTGAACACACGCGATGTTATCGTACATAAAACCACTGAAATTTGCATGGTGTCCATGTGTTTGTAGGTTTTCTTTTAATAACATGAATCTAAATATACTACAAACACGAATATAACTTCAAAAGCTGAAATACAATTTTTATTATCCATTTTATTATCGATAACTTTGGACGCCTAAAAAATAATTTCACCCGTTCTCGCCCTAGGAGATTACCTTCGAAAACAGTAAGTGTTCTGCCTGTGGCGTCATATCTGTCGCCAGCACAAACGTACTATATCAGCCATGTGGACAGCGCTGGCGGAAGTGACGCCGGGCTGCACAAAGGCTTGGGAAGGAGTGCCGTGTCGTGGGTGCAGGTTTGGGAACCCCGAAGCCGGCGGAAAAGCGTCGGCGGACACTGCGGGTGACGCGCTTCCGTCAGCCTGCCCAGAGGGTATATAAGCGGACTCCGACTTAAGAGCTTTCTTCTGTTCTTCTGATTCTTCAGGTTTGAGCGCGTCGGTAGGGCGTCGTGAGGGTTGTGCGCGGCGTTGCATTGTAATGCATAGGCTACCGAGGCGGGGAATCGAAGCCGGCGTGCTACGTCGTGACGGCAGGTGCGGCATACTCGCATGTATGCTCACGTAAGGTACTGCTGCATCACACCGGGGATGGTAATTAATTATCGGGCCAGCGGTGGTGGTAACCAGGGAAGGTTCCTTCTTGTAACGGTTAACTTTAATTGTAAATATGGTATATAGTGTTATGGTGTCGGAGTATCTTTATTCTAATAAATACTAAATATTTACAAGCCGTTCACGTCTGTAATTATTTGCCCCGGCAAAGACGCCACATGCCATCTATACATAGATAAGTAAGACTTTACAATAAATCTGTAATGGAGTTCATCAATAGGAAATCTGAAATTTCTGATTTGGTCACGGTCCCTTTTAAAATACTAATTTTCGTCTTCTGTAAATATTTTTGGTTGGCCCGGTTTCTGAGTGGATTTGTTCTTCAGTCCCCTTTTTTATAGTCGATCGACAAATAAGTCGGTGAAGATAAAGGAAGCTTTAGCTTTGTGACATTATTCCCGTTAATTGCTGCCAAACATTCCTCAAGCTGATGATCCTTATAATCCGCATATTTCCGACTTCAGGAAATCTTTGTATTTGTGTACTATAACGGTCAGATTACTGTAAGAGCAAGACAAAATCACTACTGTTGAAGTTTGAAATATTGAAATAAAACTATTAACTCATTAAAAAGATAAAAAAGAAAGTTTTGGGTTACTTGACCCCACTATGAGTGTGGGTCCTAAGTAGCCCGGTTTTTGAGGTTATGTGCTCACAATTAAGATATCTGAAAAAAATGGGGAAGGAGCTACTGATGATGAATTTATCAGAGCTGTTCTTTTAAGAAATATATCATTACCAAATTGCAAAGTGATCCCTCGATCAACTATCTTGACATCCAGTGTAGAGATAAAAGTTTGCAGGGCTCAAATTCGACCAATTTGGACCCCACACACTTAATAGAGTGCTGTAATTACAGGTGTACCACCGAATTGTGCTAAACGCGTTTAATGCTGCATTGCGTTGCCATCGCACGGAAGCAATAGCAAACCAACTGGTCAATGCAATGTATCAGCGACTGCAATCGCTGAAAACATTTTTTAGCGTGGATCCAAGAAGTAACCTCAGGGTCCAAGTAGCCCGTGGTGGCGGTACGTTTTTCATGAAACAAAGACTTTTATATTACTCTCTTTTAAACTGCGCGTAAGAATATATTTTAATTGGTCTACTACTATTAAATTTTAAATGACAATATGCCGTATATGTGAACCACAGCGACTTCTTCATAAAGTTTAAAAAATGTGTTTGCACAGGTGTGTACTGATGTGGTCGAACGCGCGCCGTTAAAGTTGCCGCCGGAAGTTAGTACCGGCGCCGCTCAAGAGAGGGCGCCGATCATCAACCCCACAGCTCCGTCACGCTCGGGCAAGCCCCGGAGCAGAAGGGTTCACCCTTATCGGGGAGCTGGCCGGCGGACCTTCACCCCGAGCGGGGTATAAGAGCGCTGCCCGGGCGGGCGGTAGTCAGTCAAGAAGCGAGTGCCAGTGAGTTAACAGTGACGTGTAAAGTGCGACATCGAGTGATTACGGACTTGGACTGCCCCTACGGAGAAACTGTGATCGACGCTACGCATACGGAACATCTATTGGAATATTGGTTGGCCTGGCTTATGTTATTGGATTTTCTATTGGTTTTTAGAATAAAAGAATTTTAAGAAATTTTGTTGTTCCTTGTTGTTTTGGACACAACAAAACTGGCGACGAGAAAAAGTAAGATGGAGGCCGGCGACCAAATGGTGCAGATGTTGGGACTCATGCAGCAGCAAATACAATTACTGCAACAACAGCAACTAGATCGGGAGAGGGAGTACAAGCAGCAGCAACGGCAACAAGCAGAGGCTCAGCGGCAACGGGCAGAGGCGCATGCCCAGCAGCTACGGCAACAAGCAGAGGCTCAGCGGCAACAGGCAGAGGCGCATGCGCAGCAGTTGGCAGTGTTATTAGAAGCAATCAATAGACGCCCCCCGCCCCAATTCCACTGTTTCCAGCCGGACACGGAGGACTGGTCGGAATACCTGGAAAGGTTTGAGCAGCATCTACTGTGTCATCAGGTAGGTGACGCAAGAACCAAGAAAGCGTTTTTTCTGAGCTGTGTGGGAAGTAAAGTAACCGGCTTATTAGGAAAGTTGTTCCCGGAAAAAGACTCAGCAGAGTGGAGCTGGGAGGAGATAAAAGAAAAATTGGGCGCATACTTTAATAAAGTGCCACATGTAGTCGCGGCTAGATACAAGTTCTTTCAGTGTAGAAAAAGTGAGGGGCAAACACATAGTGAGTGGATAAGGGAGTTAGCAGGCCTGGCACGGCATTGTCAGTTCAAATGCCCGCCATCGGAAAAAGAGACGTCATATGTAGAAACATTAATTAGGGACATGGTAGTTTTACACACGCCAGAAGATAAGGTCAGGTTTTTGGCGTTGCAAAGCGGAAATCCTTCGTTAGAGGAAGTGAGAAATTTGTGCAAGACGTACGAGACCACGTGCGAGACGGCCTGCCAGATCACGGCCGGGACGCGTGTGTGTAGTGTTAACTCTAATGACACGACAGAAGGAAGTAGCTCAGACAATGTTAATAGCGTAGGGAGTAACTTCAGCACGAGAGCGGTACGAGAGAGAAGAAACAGAGTTGGGAAAGATAGACAGAATACCCAGATCGGGGCAAGATCGGCAAAGCGGGGCAGTGACGTAAGGGAAAAAACAAAAGTGAACAGCTTCGAGAAAAATAAGTCTTGCAGGGGCTGTGGAAAATATCACGATAGGGACTCGTGCAGATTCAGGGAAGCACGGTGTTTCTGGTGTAAAAGAGTTGGACACATCCAGGAAGTTTGTGAAAAGAAACGGCAGTCGGCGCGGAGCATAAGACAGGAAGAAGAAATGGAAATCGCTATTATAAGCGAAGTGATCAGTGGAGAGGGACAAAAGAAATTAACAGTGCAGGTCAAGTTAGGTAAACAGCCCGTAGAGTTCTTACTGGATACGGGAGCGGCGGTTACAGTAATTAACTTGGACACTTACCACCCAATAGGAGCACCCAGTTATTCAAGCGTGCAAAAGAGGCTGACTAGTTTCGGTAAAACACCCATTAAGGTGCTGGGCAGCGTGAGTGTACGGGCATCTTACAAAAGTAGACAGGCAGTGATAGAAGTGTTAGTAGTGGATCGATACGATGTGACAAATATCCTGGGGCTGGACTCGTTTGATAGATTGGGATTTGGAGTAGTGGACGAGGTAGACCAGATATCGGACCAGGAGGAAGTTCAAATCATTAAGGATTTGGGGCTCGAGTTCGCGGAAGTGTTTTCACCCGGACTCGGAAAATGTAAAAATTTTCAGGCAAGAATCCAGTTAAAGGAGGGCCATAGACCGCGTTTCTACAAGGCAAGACCAGTGCCGTGGGCGTTAAGAGACAAAGTAAAAGAAGAGCTGACAAGATTACAGGAAGAAGGTGTGATACCACCAGTGGCTGCGAGTCAATGGGCCACACCCTTGGTTTTGGTAAAAAAGTCCAATGGAAAGATCAGATTGTGCGGAGACTTTAAGAGCACAGTGAATCAGCAGGTAGAGGTAGAGCAATACCCAATACCTAAACCTGAGGACCTTTTCTTTAAACTGTCGGGTGGGCAGCGTTTTTCCAAAATTGCCCTCAGAGACGCCTATCTCCAGATACCACTGGACCCCGCGGCAAGAGAGGTATTGGTGATTAACACACCGCTTGGCCTGTTCAGATATAATAGGTTGCCATTTGGTGTAAATTCAGCAGCAGCAATTTTCCAGCGTTGTCTCGAACAAATCGCCGCGTCCCTGGATGGTTGCTGCAACTACCTCGACGACATCATCGTGACAGGTCGCAGCTTGGAGGAACACAAACAAAACTTGAGGAAGCTGTTCGCGGTTTTGCAGGAGAACGGATTCAAAGTAAACCAGGACAAGTGCGAGTTTTTTAAAGAACGCGTGGTCTTTCTAGGACACGTCTTAGACCGCACCGGGATAGCCCCAACTCAGCAACACGTACAGGCAATCATACAAATGCCCCCACCGGCAGATTTGAAACAATTGCAAGCACTCTTAGGTAAGATGAATTATTATAACAAGTTCATAAAGAATTTTTCATCAATAGCAGCCCCTTTAAATCAGCTCAGGAAGAACGGAGTCAAGTTTACCTGGTCGGAAGAATGCAGCAAAGCGTTGGACAAGTTGAAGAAGGAACTACTGCGCACAGTTAAACTAAATCATTTCATACCAGGGAGAATCACAACGGTGGCAGCGGACGCATCGGATTACGGTTTGGGGGCAGTGCTGTCTCAGAAGGACGAGAAAGGGGTCGAAAGGCCGATCGCTTTCGTGTCCAAGACCCTCAACAAGCATCAACGGAACTATTCGCAAATCGAAAAGGAAGCCTTGGGGATTATTTTCGCAGTAAGAAAATTTAATGATTTTCTTTATGGCAGCAAGTTCCACATTATCACTGATCACAAGCCGTTAGTCCAGTTGTTTCACCCGGGAAAGAAGATCCCGGAATGCACAGCAAAAAAGCTGCAGAGATGGGCTTTGTTCTTATCCGATTATGACTACCAGGTGCATTTCAGGAGCACGTCACAACACGCCAACGCAGATGCGTTATCAAGACTCCCCGCTGGCCCAGACCTGGAGTTTGATACGTCGGAAGAGGAATGTTTCCAGATGGACATGGAAGAACTGGAGAGTTTAGTGGAATTTCCGCTCGAAGCACGCACCATAGCAAAGGAAACAGATAAAGATCCGGAATTGAAACAGGTACGTCGTTTCGTCAGGGAAGGTTGGCCGCCGAGGATGCTAAGAAGCAACGCCGGATGGTTCAATAAGAGGGACAGGCTTTCGTGCAAAGCTGGGATGTTGTTATTAGCAGGAGACGAATTCACTAAGGTAGTCATACCTAGGAGCTTGAGGCAAACAGTACTCAAACTCCTGCACCAGGGACACAGGGAGTTGTGCGCACCAAGCAACTGGCACGGCGGCATTGCGTATGGAGAGGCATGAACTCCGACATCGAGCAGATGCTGAAAAGATGTGAAGCATGCCAACTAAATCAGAGTGCCCCCCCCCCCCGAGATTTGACACCATGGCCAGAACCAGCAGAGCTGTGGGAGAGGGTACACATAGACTTTGCTGGCCCCTTTTGGGGGTCCATGTGGCTAGTGGTAGTGGACGCAAAGTCCAACTACCCTTACGTGGTGGAAATGGGGAGCACCACGTCGTCGCAGACAATTCAAACGTTAGAAAGGATTTTTGTCACGGAAGGGTTACCAGCGATTTTGGTTTCAGATAATGGTCCCCAGTTCGCATCCCAGGAGTTTGCAAAATTTTGTAGAAGCAATGGTATCCAACATATTTGCGCACCTCCGTTCCATCCACAGTCCAACGGAGAGGCGGAGCGGTTCGTCAGAACCTTTAAGACGGCGATGGGAAAAGCGCGTGCAGCGGGAACATCCAAGTCCCGAGCGCTCCTGAGGGTCCTGGCGACGTGCAGGGTCCTGCCAGGCACAACGGGCAAGAGTCCAGCAGAAATTCTTCACGGCAGGCAGCCCCGAACCCTGTTATCACTCCTGAGCCCTGATGACCCACACAGAGCAGAAGGTACTGTCTCCAAGTTTAAGGTACGTGACAAAGTTTACATACAGTCCCTTAAAAAAGAGCCAGCGTGGGTGCCAGGGGTGATACAGCAGGTTAGGGGCAGTAGAGTATACGCACTTCGAACTGTGGAAAGACTGGTCACGCGTCACCAGGGGCAAATTAGGCCCAGATTAAACGGGAGCGAGGTAGACACTCGGCCACGGATCTCCCCAGAGGAGTTCCACAAAAAGGTACTTAAAGAAATGATATATCCTCCACAGGAGCCCACACTTGGAGGAACATCAGCAGACGAGCGGACAGCCGCAGCAGATACGCAGGCGGAAGCAGCCACCAGCAGCAGCAGCAGCGAGCGCGCCAGTTCGACCAGATCGGAGCTACGGCCCAGGAGGGCCAGCCGTTCGGTGCGATTTGCGCCGTATACGACGCATTTGGGCGCGGAGGGTGATGTGGTCGAACGCGCGCCGTTAAAGTTGCTGCCGGAAGTTAGTACCGGCGCCGCTCAAGAGAGGGCGCCGATCATCAACCCCACAGCTCCGTCACGCTCGGGCAAGCCCCGGAGCAGAAGGGTTCACCCTTATCGGGGAGCTGGCCGGCGGACCTTCACCCCGAGCGGGGTATAAGAGCGCTGCCCGGGCGGGCGGTAGTCAGTCAAGAAGCGAGTGCCAGTGAGTTAACAGTGACGTGTAAAGTGCGACATCGAGTGATTACGGACTTGGACTGCCCCTACGGAGAAACTGTGATCGACGCTACGCATACGGAACATCTATTGGAATATTGGTTGGCCTGGCTTATGTTATTGGATTTTCTATTGGTTTGTGGAATAAAAGAATTTTAAGAAATTTTGTTGTTCCTTGTTGTTTTGGTCACAACATGTACCTCCCCCTCTGGCCATCTTTCGAGGATCAGAGGAATTCATGGAACTCATCATAATGCAACCAATTGATGACGCGGAATTACGAATATTCTGGAGAAATATGAAAAATGATTTCTTTAAAACATCCAGATGTAGAAAAAGGAGACACCAGGAAGTGATATGTGAGGAAAATCAAATCCAAATACAACTTTTTATATTTTGAAGAATCTAATTTGTTGTTTTTTTTATTTTACACCCTTTATTTAATAAACATAATACCACTCAATAACGAAGTAGGAGAGGTACATCCAAAGTCAGTAGCAAGAAATATAAATTTCTAAATTTAATTCAATATAGACCTACTTATTTCTGAACTCTCATTACAGTAATATGATGGAAGTATATTATTAATTTAAAATATTATAATACAGACCAAGACTTGTTAAATTGCAGGTCTCCTATTTTCTGTGGAGAGCAAAGATTCTTTCGAAGAAGTACAAGTGGGCCATTATTAGATTAATGTTCTATCGTGAGTTTCTATCCTGTGTGTGTATAACTTCACAGATAAAGGAATGAAGGGATTGGAGGAAAACTTCAGAGAAACGTCGAGGGAATACAATGTGGGGGCAAAATACGTTTGGTTTGATTTTAGAGATATTGCTTTTAAGGAATTAAGGAATTAAAAACAAAAAATAAATTAACTTGGACATATATTCATAATATTTACAATTGTATAAAATATTCACTACATACAATGTATGATAATTTAAGAAATGCATCACATTGAAAACGCTGGCTGACCATGCGTTGTTATATTTTATACAGACAAATTACAGGCACATATTTACAAGAGCAACCCCAGCTATATTCAGAGGTCAGTAGTATTGAAATAGTAGTCTTTATTTCTTGTTTTATTGCGTCTTGGCAATATACTATGTAAATGTTATCAGAATAAAATTAAGGAAAATAAATGCTATGGCTTCAAACTGCTGACCTCAAGAAGCACAAAAGTCTCATAAAATAGAAATAGGATATGCAAAATGTTGCGGTTTATTAGTACTTTCAGACCAACTGCATTTGTGGCTATAATGGTATTTGCTGTAGAAATGTGGGAAGTTCAACTCCCTATTGCTAATTCTGCTAGGCAAAGCTCGTCTAGAATAGAATCTACAAATTAAATATTTGGATTGAAAAGAAGGCCACAGCAAGATTGGCTTACTAGAATACGTTCTACACGCACATGGCACTGAGTACTAATTATTTAGTGAAGCATTCGCCCAATCCATCACAGTTTTCTACACATGATAACTAAGGATACGAACTTATACACATGAACAACCACACGCCTGTGAATAGAAGTTACTAGGTAAGTCTGCACAGTACATGGTAGGAAAGTGATCATCACTTTTATTTAATTCAACGGAAGACTTACAATCGTGGTGACCACTTATGAAGTGCTGCCTCTCTGGCTTGTGAGTAAACAGAATATAATTTATAAACAATTAGTCTATATCACTCTATAATAATGAACTAACACTTATTAATACTGACCAGAAAATTAGTGAAATAATGAAGCTGACAGTCCAGTTGTTCTCAAAGCCACGTTGGTCATTTCAAGCCATCAGAGTCTCTTACTAAGTAAATGTTTCCAATCGCCTACTGTGACCTGTTTTAAATGAATGGACACAAGAAGCAGCTGGTTGTTACACAGCTCAATAGGTGCAATAACTTACTACATATATATTTTCTATTTACATTTCTCACTTTTCAAAGAGTAGGTGCCCTATTTTGGGGCACAATTCCCTTTCTTCTTTTCTGTATTTTACAAAAGCCAACCACGAGACAGGCAATGCAGGCTCTGATGTTTGTGCTGAGCAATCACCTAGTTGGTCGAAAACTATTGTGACAGACGAGACAGGACGGGAAATGAAATACAAAACAGAGAAACATTTGAAAATGAATAAATAATTCTTAATGACTGTCACAACTGGTGTTTGAAACAAATATATGCACAAGCACAAACATCAGTGTCTGCAGACGCGCTACCACCGGTCTAACAAATCACATCACCAACTCTCATAATTCAGGAGCTATGCTCTCTCTCACTGTGCGATACTCTCTCCTCTGATGCACGAACTCACTCACACATGCACAAAACGTTCATTCCTAGAGTACCAATCAGACACATCGCCATGAGTTTTTGACTTCCCTTCTACGAAAGGTAAATTAATGAAGCGCTGTGCACTAACGCAGGCGCCGTTTCCTAGTGGAAAAGTGTTCAAAGCTGGGCCTTGAGCGCAAAGCGAGGCTCTCCAGGTCGGCAAGTACTTGGGTGCCCAGCCACCACAGCCGGTGGAAGCGTATCACTTGTAGAGCATGGTGCCCGGGAGCAGGAACCTGGCGAGCGAGTAGAGCGCTTTCGCGTACCAGTGCACCGCGGGGGCGGGGGCGGGGGCGGGCGCGGGGGCGGCGCGCGCCGGGGGCGGCGGGTGGGCGTAGTCGGGAGCGGCGTGCGCCCACGCCGTGAGCCAGTGCCAGGCGCGCACGGGCGCGAACGACCAGTGCGCCAGGCTGTGCGAGCCGACGACGGCGTAGCAGCTGGCGAGCACGCCGTCCACGACGACGGTGCCGGCGGCGGTAAGCGGCGCCACGACGCCGCCGCGCGTCGCCTCGGCGTCCACGTGCAGCACGCGGTCGGGCCGCACCGCGCCGCCCGCGCTGCCCGCGTCGGCCGCCACCAGCAGCGCGTCGCCCGGGCGTACCGCGTCGGCGAAGCGCGCTTCGGGCTCGCCGCCGCCCGCGCGCGCTACGGGCAGCAGGTGCGAGGGCGTGAGCGCCAGCGTCCGCCCCGACGCCGTGCGCACGCGCAGCAGCGTGCGCGGCGCCGGGTCCCGGTCCAGGAAGAGCAGGACGGGACTGAAGGCCAGGCGGCCCGTGGCCGGGTCCAGCGCCAGCACCTCGTCGCCCACCCGCAGCTCCGCCAGCGCGCGCCGCCCGCCCGGCGTCTGCACCGTCGACTCCGCCGCGAAGCAGCCTCCGGACTTCGCCGCCTGCGACGACTCTGCAACACAAACATTACATTAATATTAGCGAGGAAGATGAGGAGGAGGGGGGGAGGAGGAGGAGGAGGAGGAGGAGAAGAAGAAGAAGAAGAAGAAGAAGAAGAAGATGAAGAAGAAGAAAAAGAAGAAAATTTGAAAGCCCAATATTGTATATTCTCTATAATATCCTTTCAGAATTCACTTTATGAATCATGTAGTACATTGAACATTCTTTTTTTTTTTTTTTACAAAGCCCTACTGATGTGGTATCTCGACATGTACTTGCTAAACACAATAACAAAAAACTGTACCAATCCTGGATAATCTAGGAATGAACGTCTTTAATCCAGATTGTACGTCGGTAATAAATATTTACTTACATGGTTTCGAGAGAATCATAAACCATGAACCTGTGTAACTGATTTCGAAAAACTTCTTGCATAAGAACTATTCAACTATGAACTTTCTTTACAAATCCACAAAATGAATAAAATTTCTTACATGAGTTATATTTTCTTTAACTGTTAATGGATAATTTGTTGTAGCGCGATAGAGAAATAATATTGTTTAAACTATGATTGCCAGTGACAAGATAAAACAATAATTCCTTTATAACAAAAAAGTATTGATATAAAAATGTTAAAAGTACCATACACATAGTTAATTACATGTTTATTTCAGGTTTTTTTTTCGGGAGATAAAATTGACTCGCCGGTCGTACTTGAAGTTAATTAACAATGAATCAGTATCATGAATAAGATTTAAATAACAAATACAAATTACAACTCTTAGTGAAGAAAATATTTTATTGTCATTATAGAACTTTATTTTGAAAATACATTAATGATGCTTGAGGTTACCATGGATACTGATTTGTCGCTAATTACTGTTGTTACTGCATTGGTTTTCGAAATGAACGCGCGTGTATTGCAGCGCCGCAGCGGCAAAGACGAGAACCAACTGTGCCAGTCATTCGTGCCTATATGTGCTGCTCCTCGCGGCGAAAGTGAAAACCAGCTCAACCTACACAGCATCCTTGGGGTCTCTGGAGAGAACTCCGCAAATAGCAATTACTGAGGCATTAGGCGTCAGGTAGCGAATCCCGCTGCGCGGGCTAACGGCTCATCATCGAGTGTCGGCTGAGCCGCAGCCGTCGCTGACTTACAAAGCCACAACGGGTCCCTGTGTTGGTCGCCGCCAGTCCACTTACACTAACGCGCTCATCATTGACTCGGAAGGGGTAGAAGCTTAAATTCCACGGGCGAGCGGCCGCCCGTTGCTTCGAGTTCACTCACACGGCGCCGAACGGGACTTGGGCCCGATCCGAGGCAGAGCGGCCCAGACACGCATTCTCCGCGGCCTCCACCCCCGCTCTGCCCTGCGCCCAACGCCCTTCCTCCGGTACCCGCCCTTCCGACTCGTGCGACCACGGCGGGCAGAGGCGTTAATCCTCGCACCGGGACAATGCGTCTCCGGGCCACAAAGGAGGCCATCACGACCGTTCATTACCCTTTTGTATGTGGAAGAAATACTCAGCGCTTCAATATGGCGCGCGCCCAACGACGAGGTGGAAAGTAAAAGGACGACGGACGGATGTGCTAACACATTAACTTCGAGGAGTACTTAGGTGGTAATAATGGCCCGTGCCGGTTTACAACTGGACGAATGACGTGGTTACATGAAATGGGCGCGTCGACGCATCAGCACGTTTTCCAGAGTGTCTATTAGCGTAACAAATTGGCGGCGGTGTGCGGTGCGTAAAAATGCTCCCAGCGTGTGCAACCTGAATGGCATCTCTGAAGATTAACCGAGGAGGAGGTCAGGAGAGAGTCCGGTTCGCAAGACAACGGTGCTCTATCCGAATGATTTATAGCCCATTTACCGGGACTGAGCAAATTAACCTGGAGAGCAGAAAATGGAGTCCAAGATACAGAGGGTTGTTCTTCAACTCGAATAATCTTTCCTCCGAACTGTAAATGCTGTCTTTTGGAGCAGGTTTACTACCCAGTTTAGGTGAACTCTGTTAAATGAAAGAAAAAGGTTGGGAATGATTCTGTACTTTCATAACACGAACAATACACTTTTTTTAAAGGAAGAAATAAGCTGCTGTATTTTTGTGAAAATGCATTTAGCTCCCAATAACACATTAATTTTGTGGTATGAAGATATTAATGTAATATTAGTACATATATGATTGCAATAGCAAATGCATTCATAGTTTTTTTCAGAAAAGAGAAAAGAAAGGAAATAAAAACTGTATTCTATAGAAAATATAAGTTTTGGAATTCTATGAATTCTGTGACATCATAACCACAGACAATAGAGAATTTAGAAAGTTTAGTCAATTTTCTAATTATTAAAACTTCATTCAACTTCACTTTATTAATATTGCAATAAAAATGTCACATTTCAAAGCCTAGTGGTTATTCAATGTACAAAAAAACGGAAATGTCTCTGGTAAAATTTCATATTGAGCAGCACTGCAGAATTTGTGAACAATATTCTTGAATAAGACGAAAAATTTCAAATCAGTGTTTTCAATCATTGACGTTTCCTCAGATTTCCGAAGAAAGGGAGAAGAAACGCTCAAGTTACATCTCAGAACATTAGGTAGGTAAGATTGACAGAATATGAAGCAATTGAGGCAGTCAGTGAAATAGGAAGCTAAAACAGAAAATTCAAAATATTGATTTATGAAAGTATTCGATTGCAAACACACTGAATTTGTCAATAAATCAATGTTTTTAATTTTGTGGTTAGCTCCCTATTTTACTGGATGCCTCAATTATTCTACACGTATTGGGCTTGCTGGTAACTCAAATGTTTTATTTTCGATTGCACAGGAATAGTTGTTTCAAACGTAGACATAAGAAGGGAGCAATTCAAAATGAAAATAAATTAAAGACTGACTTAAATGAAAAAGAAAGTGGAGGCTATGTGTGAGAATACCTTGATAGTAGAAAATGTTTTAAAAATGGTATTAACTGTGTGAAAAGAGAGAGGGGAAGGAGCTACAAAAGATATAAATTGCGAGATGATGAATATTGATATCAGAAAAATTGTTTACGTTTGTATAATATTATTCTCTGTATCCTGTAATTCAATATTATTTATAAATGATGATGTAATGGAAACTTGATTACAATATTTTTAATAAACTGATGTTTGCTGATGCAAGAAAACCTATTAATTATTATTTTAGAGATGGAATATAAAACTAATAGTTTTCTATTGAACAATCCCTTATCCCTAACGAATTTAAAAAACAATAGAGTACATTCGCACTTTTCGTGTGTTTTTCGAATATTTTTTTTCAACACACCACAAAATAATTTTCCTCTGCTATAAACAGTATGAATGAAACATTAAGAAGAGTAACCACTTCAACTGCCCGCTAATTTGCTGCACTATTATTTTTCATTCAACAAAAGGCAGGCCTAGACAATCATTCTGGAAGCAGGGAACACAAATATTTAATAACATTATTTTGTGCGCGTAACAAATTATTTTTTATTATTATTCGAAAATACCTTCGTCAATAACAGGCAGTGTGTAGTAATCCAAGACATCGATTGAATTCACAAAAGTTCTTTATTTTTAGCACATTCATTTATTATTATATTTATTTTCATATTTAATTAAAAGACAAAATCGGATGTTAACATTTAGACGTGATTTTGATGTCGTGAATTATTTATTATACTTCAATTAAACTATTGGTTAATGTCATTTCTTTCGAATAAACTTTTCTTCTTTGCAATTTCTTTCACACGGTAGTTTGGAGGAAAGGTCAAGACTCACACGATCCCTATTTTCTTGATCCGCCCCTGGATTTATCTACCCTTTTTATCTACACGACCAGTGACGTATGCTTGCCACTTTAATAGTAAATATTTGTAGTGTAGTAGTGTAGAAAAGAAGGGAATTATATATGTTTTTTCTTATATATGTACGTTATTATACAGTAAAACATTTCTAAGAAATGTGAAGCTTTCACATAATTCTCGGAGAGAAAAGATATAACTTGCCTGAACGAATTTGTGGAACTGTTGGAGAAAACAATTTATGGAAAGAAATTATTATTAATTCGTGGAATAACTGAAATCCTTAGATAGAACAATTACTAAATTTTCAAGTGAGTTGGTTGTGAGTTGGAATATTTCACTTACAGAAATATTAATTAAAAAAGATGTGCATCTTAGAGAAATTTCAATTTTCTTTTTTGCGCATTACAAAGACGTATATGCACCAGTTCGAAATGCTATATGAATAGATCAGCAGTATAATTGCACGAAAGATTGAATTATTTCCCAATTATGAGCTCAGTAATGTTTTCTGCAATCACACGGATATCTAGTTATTGTAGCACTAGTTTTATCGTTGTGCTTAGTAGGTTCTAAAAGTGATAAGTGTCAAAACACACGCTGCAGGTAGATGCCGTCCTAGTCTTTACATAAATTATATAAGCGTAAAATTGTAAACTAGTTTACCATCCGCATTTTAGTGCAATCCTAGATTATGTACATAGATATCTCATTCACATGGAATTACTCCACAACCCATATTTGTACCTCTCATAATGGGATATTAATGAGATGGGATATTAATTAATAATGGGAGGTATAGAGGTAGAAATTTTCTAGTATCTTAATTTTCATGTTCTCAGAAACTGAATGTCAGTTCATTTAGACTTAGTGATTACAACCTGAGAAAAATAACGTAAAGATCCCAGTAAAAACAGAGGTTTGTTGTAGAAATCGTATATCACTAAGAGACGAGTAAATTCTCCCGAAAAAGAGACAATTTCTCCAGAGACTGTCAGATTATGAGGCGCATTTTATATGCCAGTGCGTTTAGTTACCAAATGATCTGGGCTGTCCGGATGTCGCCGCATCGAAAGTTGTGGTGCCGACGTTTCGACCGACATTTCGCGGTCCTCTTCAGGGCTGTACTGCTCTGAACAGAACCGCGATATGTCGGTCAAAACGTCGACACGTCAGCCTTCGACGCGGCGCGGACGTCACCCTTTATATAAAAAACTACTATATGAAGTGAATCCAAAAATTAAAAAATCTTAGGTGGCTTTGAAAGCTTCTAATTTGTTTGAGTAATTTGCGTTTCACACATCCATCCACTAATCATCCAGTCAGAAAGACATTATTGAAAAGCCAACCGTTTATTCGAAAACAAGTAAAATTACAAATCTAGGGATTTCTGGAGATTGCGTTGAAATATTTCAATGCATGCGGAATTCGAAGGGTTTGGCTTGCTTTTTAATTCGTTTTTCGTTATTTGAAAATTATAATTGGGGTTTACAAATTATAACTGCAATGGTTTTATTTTTATGATCCATGAGTCATTTTTTCTGGGTTAAACAGTGTTAGTACACGAGATGGTAATCAATAGACATCCCTGTACAAACGTCGCTTCTTCCAGTAGCAAACCCGATGAACGACCACCCGGAAAACACATCAGATCTCGCCGGCTTCTTCGCAACGAGGTGAAACGCCGTAATACGGTCAATCGGTTTTCGCCAGGGGGCGCAAAGGCCCCCCGGGCGGGCTGTTTGCCTTGGGCCGCGAGGCGCACCTGACTCGGCGCGGGCCCGCGCGGCGCGGCGCGGCGCGGCGCGGCGTGGAGCGCTGCGACCGAGTGGATGTTTAGGCCAGGGGTCGTGGGGGATTACACACAAAGAGAGGCAAGCAAGGGATTGAGGGCCTCGAGAGGGAGGCTGAGGCGCTTGTGGACACAGCGCCATCCCGGGCGGCCGCCCCCGCCCCCGCCCCGGCCCCGCCGCCCGCCGACCGCGCCCCGTCCGCAAACACCGCCCGCACCGTTTGTTGACGCGCCCCCGCCCCCGCCCTGGGACAAAGCGCGCGTTTGACCGCCGCCGGCCGCCCGCCCGCCCGCCCGCGCAAGGGGTGAGCCACCGCAGCCACCGCCGCCATCGCCACCTTCTCCGCCACTGAGGACTAGCAGACGCAGGTTCGAATTTTTGAAAGGTGCCCGTCTAAACAGCTTTCAGGAAAGGACTGAAGTTAGTTGTTTTTACGGACGAACGGCGCACAAAGACCTCCCCGAAGTGCAACACAAGGTTCCTGCGCGACTCGATCGAGAGGTTTGCCTGCAACTTCGGTCGTTTGCACAAACACCACCGACACAGGGCTTGTTATTTTATACTGACGTGTCGCAGTTAGACGAGTACTCGCACTGGTATGTGCCAATGATAATGAAAGGTAAAGCTATGTAATTATCAAGAAGAAAGTTACTCATTCTAACTGGTACGTACTAGTCATTTAATAGTGAAATGAAAAGAAATGTTTCATTACAATTTGTGATTCATGTTTCTTTTAGGAAAAAAAATTGTGGTAATTATTTGTTGTCTAATAATATTCTGTAATAATAACAATACAAACTAACTCTATTCCTTTTTACTGAAAATGTTTGCACGATTGTTCGGACTTCTTATTTAAAATTATATATATATATATATATATATATATATATATATATATATATATATATATAAAGGAATTCTGTTTTAGTTTCAAATCGCTAACTTCACAAGTCATGTTGAAGTGCGCATACATTACCAATGTGAATGATATTAATATTGTAAAAAATAAATGTACATTACATGCATACTTATGTCTATAATGTATAAATCAAATATTCAGCGCACGTTGGAGAACTTTTGCCATATTTGCTCCACTCCTAACGGACCTGCGTCCATTGGGAATGCCACAACAGCGTCTGAATCCCACGTCGCAGTCACCGCGCGCGGGCCAGACCACATTTCAGGATCCGCTTTAAACATCACAAACGAGGACGCAAACCGGCGCTTGCGCCACTCGGTCGGCAGCCGAGAACTGAGCGACGTCGCCTTAAAATAATTAAACACGGCGGATGACATTAATAAGCACTTTAGGGGCCGAAGGTGGGAGGCATAATCTGGTCGGTGCGGCCACCTCCTGCCGTGGCGGCGTCGGCGGCGCGGCGTTCCGCGGCGGGCCGGGCGGAACGGGGCTGGGGCGGGGGCGGGGGCGGGGGCGGGTGACGCGAGGACCCACCGGGCGGTGACAAAGCCGCCGTGCTCCTCGGTGGCGATAGTATCGCGCGGGCGCCGCTGCCGCCGCGTGTCCGGAGCGCGGCGCGTGTAGCGCGGTCCCGAGGAATCCCTCTTAGCGGGCGCTGCGCCATCCATCTCCGCGACCGCCGCCGCCGCCGCCCGCCGGAATCCGCCCGAGAGCTGTCGCCCGGCCGAGTGCTCATCCATCCTGCCGCCGCTCCTGCCGTCGCCGCCGCCGCCGCCGCCACCGCCGCCGCTCGCTACCGGATCTGCGCGGCTGCTCTCCGAAGGCGCGACGCTGATGCGTTTCGTCAGCACTAAGCTTCCACGAGCGTGGGGACGCGCGATCACATTTCTCATTTCATTCCTGCCCGCACAGTTGGTTTTTAATCTTGTCCCGTTCGCTTCTTTGATCACTTATTAATTCTTCAGGCAGCCGTTATCTTCCATCCCTAGTTGTAATTTCTTCGAAACTGAATCATTTATTTCATTTACTTAGTTGAATAATTTCTTTATAAGTTTTTGCGGGTTTTATACCCTATCTTAACGTGTCAACATCGATTTCACGAGATTGGTGAAGGAAATCTAAGCAGGAGTGGTGAGTTCCAGGGCATTCTGTTTCGTAATTCAAATGAGATTCTTACTTTTTAATTATTTAAAAAGTTATTTAGATATAAAATTCTTCGCAAATTATGAGTTGGACAGGCCCAAAAATGTTTTATATTTACCCTAACAATACCAAATTATAAAAGATACCGTAGAGTACTTAGGGGGAGGGAGCTGCCTGATTCCACTGCTTAAATTGTAATATTATTGATGATTTCAATAAATTAATAAATTTATTTAAATACTAAAAAATAATGATTTTTTCGCAACAACATTTGCATGTAATGACAAAACCCACTACTATGTACTACGCTGCATTATACCAAGACTTATAAATCACAAATGTTTTGAAAATATATTCTAAAAGCCAAGTTTTTGCGTTTTCTACACATAGCCCAAAACGCGGTAATAAATCGAATTATAGCAAACACTTGTGATAAGTAGCGTGCTATTTTGAACATAAACAACAGCAATGATTTTTAGCTTCCTAAAACGATTGTAACTCATAAAACAAGCATGCAAACAGTTTGAGCCTCTGAGCCCCCCTCCCACCTCCATTGGTAATGCTGGGATTAATCATTTGGGCTGAAGGCCGGAACCTCGTCACTAACTTCGGCAGGCATGGAGAAGCGTTAAATGTCAAGATAAAAGTGTTCGGGAAAAAATTTCGCGATGGACAGAATCGAGGAGGTTTTACGATAATCGCAGAGGCTGGAGCCTCGTAGTGAGAAATTTTGGACACGCGTAGTGAACCGTCAGTGCGCCTTGCAACTTTGAGGTTATAAATGTGACGCCATTTTGCTCGCAGGCCCGAGTTTTGGTTTTCATGTTCTCGTGCAAGTGAGCCAATTTTCCCTCGTTCGTTACGATAAGGGAGAATAGTCGTTTTCGCTTTTATTTCTTCACAATGTTACATTTATTCTAAAACCGTCTTATATTTTGTCATATTTTCACTTCCCCAAAAATAGATCGTACCTACGAAAATATATTAAATCATTTGAATATCTGCTTCTGGTTTATTATCTTTACTACTGTAGATAGTTTTATTTAGTTAAAAGTTTAAGTATATATTTTCAGTACGAGTTAATATTTTTTGTATTTTCGCAATTTTTAATGTAAATGGGTTTCAGGGATCTCAATTACAGTGTTCAGTGAATTATTAATTCATCAATATCCACGAATGTTATAATAACTGAATCGTGTTATTTGTCACATCATACTACTTTGAGTCGTTCTGCACAATTATTTTTACATAATAAAACACAGGATTTTCTTCACTTTGTTCTTTATAACCGAGAGAAAAATTTCCATAAACAAATACCCTTTAGGCAGCCTAGTCAAGTGTCTGAAACAAAACGACTCTAAAACAACATAAAAGGCGAGATTCGACGAATGAGCTCATAGGTAAGCACACCCGTCTGTATATCTGTCATGCAATTTCTCAGTGACATTGGTCTAGCGTCGACTCATGCGAATGGTCTTGTGTAGATAAACCTTCACCTCGGCAATGTAAACACCTTCACCTTCTCTAGGAATGGCATTGAAACGTGGTAGCCATCAGAATGCGTTCGTTAAACTTTATGTCCGTTTACACAACAGCAGTCTCCAGGCAGAGGTCGCGGTGGCTAGTGTCTCCTGTAGTACGCTGAAAGTACCTTACTAGAAAGATAAGGCACGGGGAAGTTGCTACTATGTTGGAACTTCTAAAACAGGTCGTGTATTGTAAAGCCAACGGTTTTATGCGAACAACGCCAAACAATTGTCAACAATGGCTTTCAAAACCTATACATAAACATTAAATTCGACTTTAAAAATACTTGTTTGAGATTATTAAACATCCAAGAGATATGGTTGTTCTGAATTCGTTGCTCGGCAAGTGCCTTTTAAGTTCCACTCTATATTATCTCAGTGCTAGGTACAGATGAGATTGTGAATGTGAGAGACAATTTTGTTACACTTTATTGCAACAATACCTCAACCAGAAAGTCGTGAATGTTCGAGGATACTTGTCATCGTGACACATGTCTTTCTTTCTCCACGATAGCTTTGTCGATGGAGTTATCCCACACCATAAATATGTAATTTTATTTATACTCCACGATGATATGTATCTTGCTGTCACTTCAGGTTTAATGTTTACCATATTAAGAAACAGACTATGCTACACGATGAGAAGGCATCCTTCGGTGACATTTCAAATTATTTGGTTTCGTTCCTTTTGGTAAAGACGGTTTCACTTACACAACAAGGCGATTTGATTGTTCAGAAATTGCTGTGCCATGAATTTTGCACTTTCTTGAAGAGCATAACTACAACAAGTTATGCATTTTCATTGTGTGTTTAGTGGAGAATAAACAACGTTTGTACTTTCTGTAGTAAAATATACGCTTCTCAAAATTTGAAATATATGGGTAGAAAAGGTAAATGACACAAAATAACCATCAGTTTAGAAATGTTAGAAATTGAATTTGAAAGTTGTCAATATATTTCGAGGATTAATAATAATAATAATAATAATAATTATTATTATTATTATTATTATTATTATTATTATTTCCAAACAATGAATATTTTGGATTTCGATAATAACGGGCGAGAATTAAGTGCTATTCACTCACAGATGAGGAATAACGTGTTTTTTTGGGGAGTGGGGGTATTTCGTGAAATATAAGTTGTATTAGCAGGGGAGTGGTGAATGCTGAGGTGTCATATTCAACAAGTGCCATCAAGAAATCGGGGACGTTCTCTTCTCTCGCACTACGTGGCGCGCGAGAAAGCGGCGGCGGCGGCGGCGGAGATCGAAGGCGCGGGCGGCGGGCAACACGGCCGCTTCGGCTGGGCCTCCGGCGATCGACGGCGGCGGCGGGGCTCGGGGTGGGCATTCCGAGGAACGGCCGGCGCGGCGCGGCGCGACGCGGCTGCGCGATGCTATCGGCGCTGAGCGACACAAATTGGACGGCGGGACGGAGCCGACAGCGCGATGCATCGGGCGCGCGTGTGAGTTGGGCCGGTAGCTCCCGATGCCTATCAGCGAGCGGGGGCTCGAACCGGCGGGCCGGCCCCCTCCGCACCGCGACACCGGACACCGCTGCCCCAGCAGCACCTCCGAGGCAGCCTGGACCCGGGTGACTCCAGAGGCTCCTTTAGCTCAACGCTCATTACAAGATTCGGAGCACAGGTGTAAAAGGACGTGTTATGTTTAGAAATCAAACATTTATACATCTGACCATTCACCAACCGATCTAATATGCGACCTGTTTTCTGTTAAGAAGAAAAATATTTAGAAAGCATAGCCGTAAATCTAATTCTATTCTGTTTCGGTCGACAGCTAAAATGTTCATTTTGCAATGACATTAACACGAAAGTAACTATTCTGTAGTCTAGAAAAGGATAGTGGGGCGAATAAGAATGTTTACTTTCTAGAAATTAACTTTCAGTTTTCTCTTGGAAACATAAATAAGCAGAACTGAAAAGTAATGAAAGAAACAAGAAAAAACATGTTGGGCATCTTTCTGGGGTTATACGGTTTCGCACAATTTACACAGGATCACTTGTAAAGATCTCTGACACAGCTAGGGTGACGGAGGGCAGACTGTGGCCGGAGGACCAGCCTTCAGCGACGCCACTGCCCTACATCCGAACGTGAAAAAGTAGATCCGTCCCGGGCGCGCGGCTCGCACGCAAATGCCTGGCTCCTCCGTGCCGTTCCCGCCGGTCCTACCCCACCCAATTCCGCGTCCACGCCAAACCTCTCAGCTGCGCCACACGCGACACGCTTGAGGCGGAGGTTTCTCAACGATTACGTGGATGCGGGAGGGATCCAGATTTCGCAATGGCCGCTCGGTGCCTCGGAGAACCGTTTGCTCGGGGCACGGCCAAATAGAGGCAGGGAAGTCATTGTGGGGGATCGGCGCTTAGGAGGAGGGGGAGAATAACGGATTGAAAATTTTCGCGAACAGTTACTTTTGACGCTTTTGCAGGAATTATGAAAAAGAAATATCAAGAAGTTGGGGTATGAATGAGAATTTTATTGAAGTGATCACCTTAAGAGTAGAGTTTCGAGTGAAATTAGAACACACGTATAAATACGTAACTGTATTCACAATGCCATATTTTAAAGTACAACGTATTTTAAATTAAGATAATAATAAAATTAATGAGAAAAAATGAAAAACAATATAATGTGGTTCTTATTATAGCTTAGTTATTTAACTGTGATTGTCATATACAGTACGAACCCGAATTTGACTGTCACTTTTTTAAAGTGTTGACAGAATATTACAAAAGGTGAAATTTTAGAGAGCAAAGACAGAAAGGTTTGTTTTTATTTACTTCTTTTATTTATTAGATAATTTATTTCATAAGTTATTAAATTTTGCTGGACGCATTGCAGTGCGGTTCGATGACGCAGTCTGCAGCTTTGACTGAAGGGCAATGCGAGTTTTGTCGGCCGACAGTGGGCGGCACAATGCGTGATAAATCGACCTTGTTAGCGCCCGCCGCGCTGCGCCGCCTACGAAAGCGTTGGTTGCGGGGGCTGGGCTCTCCGTACGCCTCAGGGCGCATCTTACACTTCCTGAAACGAGGGGCTTTACAAAGGAACGAGAACAGTCTACATCAGACCTGCCTAACTCGCTTCAAACGCGCGCGAGCGCCGCTGCTGGTTTCAAACGCGGCTCCAAGCTGAGACGGAAGCTATCGCGGGGAGAAGGCCGCTTGTGATAGAGATGCCGTGTAGTGTAAGGCGTAGAGTGGGTATTGGGTAAGTAGCGCCTTTTGACGAAAAGACAAGCGAGTGACGTTCAGAACGGTTTCACGAAAACATCGAGTGGCGCCGAACCGGTGTTTTCCCAGTGAGTGGGAGCTGCGAATTGGGTTCAACAAACGCGTTGGTATTTCAAAGGGTTATTTTCTTAATTATACAAACTGTTTAATATTAATTTTCGTGTAACAGACACATTTTTAATTAGTTATTCAAGGTTGATTGAAAAATGTTCTTCCCGGATAAGTCAGTAAAAGAAAGCCAAATGAAGTACATTTGAACTATTAGTTCGATCCAAAATAAATTTTCAATAGGCTCTTACCCAGTCATCTACAAAGAACGTATTTTTACACTACTTTTAACGTATTTACGTCTCATACTTTTTTAAATAAAACCCTTCATAATTTTTTTATGAATTATATTCCTAATTCAAATACAATATCAATGCAATTCACAATACATATTTTCGAAAATTCTCGAAATACCAATCGTTTGTATAGAGATTTTACAAACACTTTTTAGGTGCGTGAAATTCTACAAATATGCAAATTCAAATCGCTTTGGGATCTGACTTTTACGATGACCACTGCAAAAGGAGTTGCGAGAACTTCAATATCGCTATTTATGGTCGTATAAAATACCTATTATATGGCTTTCGAATTATATTATCTTCGCCTTGCGTGCTTGCGCATTCTTCCCCTTTCGAAAACCAGAGAGTGAAAAATAATTTGCGTTGCCCTTCTGTCATGCACTTCAGAGCCCATTTCTATTAGGCGTTCAACGTCTCCGCACTTCCCTACGAAACCATTTCCCCTCCTTGACACCATTATTCTCGCGAGTGAATTGCAGGACTCGTGCACCGGGATCGGCTCGGAGGAGCTTGTCGAGCCACTGGGCTGAGCGGGCCTGGTCTACATGATCGTTTTTGGAAATTTGCTAGGAGTCACATTAAACCTAAAATAAAAATACATCAAACCTATCCACTCGTCTAAGCAACGAAAGTTTTCTACAAAGAAGCGGTACCTGTTGATTCCCATAGTACGGTCAATTTTAAACGTTCAAAAGAAAAATAAGGGGCAAGATTGATTTTAAATCTTGAGTATTACGAATATTTTTTAAAATAAATGATGTCATTAGTATACTCGATTATACTAAAAATTGGCATTTCTGACAAACGTGTACGCAACTATTTTAGCAAGCAACCTCAAGTTCTAAATATATAGTTCTGTATAAACATTCAGACGCAGAAAAGACGAAGAGATACATTTCAAAAAGTGATGATGAGTAGCTCGCGGCTCTTATGATCTCCCTGGTTTAACTTGATTTTAATAAAGAAGTACGGCAGTTCAACAGCAACAAGTAGGCGAAAAGTGTATGAATCTAACAATTATTATTCAAGGTAATTTTATAAAATGTAGAGGAAATCTTGGAGAAACTTTATTGGATGAGCATGAGTTGCAAGTCATAACTCATAGATTAGTATGACGAGTGATAAGTGTATAGTAAAGAAGTGAATATATTAACACCTTATATATATATATATATATATATATATATATATATATATATATATATATATATATCCTTCATAGTTTTTCAAGTTCCATAATTGTATCGTTGACAAACATTAACATTCCCTTAAAATTCTTTTCTTACACGTATTCCGAAGGGTGGAACATCATGATACGTAATCAACCGACAAACACATATTAATTCTCGTCAGCAACGTTTATACACCTTTTGCTGTTCTGAACCATAAACTAGTACAAAAACTGCATAATCAGTTATTAAATCGAGAACTTTTTTTCTAGTTCCCTAGACTCTTGTGTGTTTTCCACATGTACTTGTTATTGTATGCAATGAATTGCAGGAAGGTATATTATTCCTGGAGTTCATAGAGCTTATTACGCCGGTCAAGTATTTCTCATATTTCAAATTTATTAGGCGAATGTTGTAAAATGTATCGCTCCCGATCAAATTTATTTTGCACTCTAATCATTTCACCTCAGTATTCTTTATTTCAACTCAAGATCTTTTCATAGTCTTCATAAAACATTCTGATGATAAAACTCCACCAAACGTGTTTGAGATACCTTAACCATAACTGTGAACCATATGAATCATAACGTCTCGTACGTATAATTACTTTTATTGCTGTGACGTTGAATATATAAAATGAGCAACACTTTATCCAATATAGCCTTTTGTAATGGAAAGGGGGATAATTTCTCGAGCCTTTACAAGCTTAGTACTTAGAAAGAGTAAGTAAGTGGTATTCATTTTCACTATGAAGTGAAACAAATTGCTCGGGACAATATGTCGCGATACCAATAAATTAAAATGCACTTTGCTTGAAGGATAGCAGGATATAAGAGAAATATGCATTGGATTCATGCATAATTCATTCCCCGTGACTCACTCGTACTATAAATCATGGCCCAAACTGCACCTCTCGCGCGAAACAAAAATGGCCAAGGTCACATATAAACTTTAACGTAGCTCGGCCGTTCGTTCAGATTTAAATCGTGTCTACTTCATATCTCAACGTGGAGAGCCTGCGATTATTTTTAGCTCGATCTATCTTGAAATAAATTTATAATATAGGAAATAATTGAATTTTAAATTAATGCAACGTTTGATTTATTACATATATAAAGAATATTAAAAATGCGAATAAAACATTACTCAGGCTACTGACTGATAAAGAGAGAAAGAAATATTACCGATTCATATAGAGTTTAAAATATTTTTGTTGAAAAATTAATATTCCAGTCACGAAATCTTATCGATTCCAGTACTACATTAGATTGCCTTGAAGGGCACAACAGTAATACAAACAAACTCAGTGCTCAGTATGCTTAGTGAAGAAGTTAGGGCAGTTCTTGAAGGTCAGTGTCCTTAATGCAATTTATTCATGTAAAAATTTCTGTTTTTGATTTCTGGGAAGTGAAATAATTGTTTGCCATGAAATACTAACCTACCCTAACGTTTTTTATAATAATTTTTATATAATTTTAATAAAAGAGGCATTAACTGCACTGTGCTATTGGCTGTCATGATGGTGATTTGCATCCAACGCTGAAGTAAGACTTACCGGATTTGACGGAGCAGTGGATGTGGCCCCTGGTCTCGTAGTACACCCAGTCGAAGCCGGCCTCGACCGCCAGGCGTGCCAACATTCCGTATTTACTGCGGTCACGATCCGACGTAGTAACGTCGACGGCACGGCCCTCGTAGTGCAGGGAGTCGGCCGCATGGCCACCCTCCTCGTCCCAGCCCTCGATCACGCGCAGTCGCACGCCAGGCCACTGGTTCATCACCGAGATGGCCAGAGTGTTCAGCTTCTCCTTGCAGCGCTGCGCACACATCACACACACGCACACGTTACTCACACGGGGTTGGGCTAATAGTTGGGCTAAATAATAGGGGATGCACAATTTATTGCTCATTTATTGCTGACGTAGAAGACAAGTAGCTTATCTCAAAAGTCTTTTGAATAAAATGAAACAAATGTAGAAAATTTTACATATTTTCTAGTAAAAAATTACTTAAAGGTAGGTCACAAAACAGGTGAGATATAGAGCAAAACACTGTCTTTGCAAGGTTAAACGGCTCAGCTTAGATTAAACCCGCTCTTCTGATTGTTACGTTTCTTTCGCATGATGTAAACATAAGAAGTCAATTTTTGTGTTTGATTAATATGACAAAACTACGAAAATATTAACATCGAAAGTTAGCTTTTGATTCAGGAATGACATTCATTTACTACCAATTTTCATATTACAATATATAATAATTATGTTAAAAATTTAAATGTAAGAACAAAAACAAGCAAAAAATTCACCCCTTTAAGGACAACTATATAATGATTCACACACAATCATTGCGATCTCAGCACTGCAAATTTAGTATTTTCTATTGTAAATACAATTTTATCTAACACAGTTTACATAAATTCAAATGAAAATTCAGCAGTTTATTCCTCGATGCAAAATTGCAATGTTTATTTACTATTAAGTGTACAAGCAATGTAGGGATGTGTATTGTGAAAACTACTTTAAACTTTCTTCTAAACACTTTAAAGTAGAAAAAAAGATAATTAATCGCCTTGTTAACAAGAAGGCCTCGTGACAACATCATCAATCAAGGCACTTATCAGCGCAACGAGTGAGAACACGTTTCAGAGCAACCCTCCTCGCCGCCTCCCCCACCGCCGCCCTCTGTGATCTCCGCCCTTGTAAACGCCACAGCGGCCGTCTGCTGAGCATCCTCTGCTCCCAAACGAGCACCCGGCTTTTTCCCAGATATGACTGCTGCCGTTGCTGAGACGTATCTTTCTCCTCCACGTCGTCTGATTTCCCTATTCCACTCGTAGCTCACCAACTAAGCCGACGATCCGACTCCATTTATCTATTTTGTTCTATTCGTTGTGGCTGCTATCCACGCTTTCTAGTATACAATGGGACCTGAGGTATCGCACCAAAAATAATCTCATTTGCAGGCGAGTAACTTCCGTCTCTTCCCATTTATAGGGCTTCTCTTTCCAACTCTCCAGCGAATGGTCAGTTGTGTCAGGGTGAAACCTGTCTTGATTTTGTTCAGATGTAGTTGGGTTGGATGTGGTCCATACGCACAGATTTAGCTACAGAAATAAATGAAATAATCAATAATCCTCGAATTTTCGGCGCTTGAAACTTCCCCTTGAACAGCAATGCTCTGCATCAGATAAGATACGGGAAGTTCAGTCGCACTTGCAAGAGCTGGGGATTCCTTTTGGGGTATCTCATTTCAAACTATATGTGCCACTTGAAATAAATCAGGTATTATTGAATTTTAGAGATACGCCCAGTTTAATTCGGCGGTTAAAATTGGCCACACGAACCAAAGATCTTAATTACTATTGGAAGACACAAAATTTCGATGTATCACAAAAGTCCATTCCCGTCCCTTCGACCCTCTTCGGCACTGTTAACTCACCTTTATCAGCCTGCTGGACTTTTAATTCATCTAACACTCGAAAGCAAGTTGAAGTTGAAATTTTCTTCCATATTGGAAGTAGCGCTTGCGAAAATTTTCACACATTGCCTCCCTTCTTCGCCACTCTAAAAGCGAGAAAGCAAGGTCGCGGACAAGGCTGAGACGCTGACGTCTGTGGGTCGAAATGTCTCCAAAAGTGTGGATAACATTTTTTCTGTGATTTTAACCTTTAATTAACAAATCATAAAGAGAGGTGTAACAAGAAACAACACAAAACGTGTAAGTCTATTCTTAATGATAGTTTCAATATTTTTAATAAACTTTTATGTTTATTTTCATTTCAATAAATCGAGTATTCTTGTAACAATATATTCACAATTTACAATGAAGATACTACACAATATCTTATCACTATTTAAGATTTGTCCTGCAATGGATTTATCGATTGTATCTGTCTTTGGTCTTTATATGTCCCGTAAAGGGTAATTGGGCTAAGTGTTAGATGCAGGGGTTCCTACTTACTCACCCAAGCAGGAACCCACAATGTCTCGAATTCGTTTAACCTTTGTGTCGTCACATAGTTAATATATTTGGTCGGTTTCGCGGTCGTGGCCTTTCTGTATAATCATCCCAGTATTCGCCTGCATGATCGAGGAAAACCACGAAAACGCGGGTCAGGATGGATGGCATGCGGATTGAACCCAGCCCTCCCGAATGCGAAACCAGCGCGCCACGCCCTGAGCAACTTCGCTCAGTCCCGTTTCTATGGAACGATTCAAAGAACTGATAATAACTATAGTAGTCAAAAATTAAACTATTTTATGTTTTTAAATAACGTAGGATTAATTAGATGAACATATTTTAAAGCATGAACGATTTCATTCTATGAATTATGTATGTATGTACTTGGCGAACAGCCCGTGAACGGGCTCAGGTCTACCGGCGACGTCCCTTCCTCGCAGCCATAGGTTAAGGGGGTACGTGTGGTTAGCACGTAGCCATTCCCACACCGTATTCCGGTCTTCTGAACCTGAGAAGTGAATTTTCGCATCGTCACACAGCAACACATACTGGGACATTGCAAGGAAAACGCACACTATAATCTTGCCTGACGAGGAATGGAACCCGAGGCCGGGACGTGGAAGGCGAGCACGCTGACCAAGAGCTAGCTACGAGGCTATTCTCCTGAGTTGACCTCTACTAATTGGCTCTCGGGCCGCGCCCGTGCGTCTGCGCACTCGGCCCACTGTGCGGTGCCAACCGGTCGGCATGTCGCCCACGCGCACCGCGGCATCTCGCCGCTGACGCGTGTCCGTCGCGTCGCCGCCTTGCTCCGTCATTATCTCCGCGCGACGCGACTCGGCGGGGCGCGCCGCTGTTCTCTCCGGGCGCCCGGCCGCCGCGCTGCCGACAAGCGATATAAATGCCTCCCGAGATAATTGATCGTGTTGGCTGCTTCCTATAACGAGCTGCGCCGTGTTTTAGTCCGAGGACTGGCGCCGGAGAAATCCTGTTGAAATATTGTGTCAAACACGTTTCGATGTTTTCGTTCATTAGTCGAACATCAACATTTCTCAATGGCTAAAAAACAGAAATAAAATGTAGCGTGAAATGTTTTACGCTAATAGAAAATTACGTCATTAATTTATTGAGAATAATGTTATTTAATTTATAATGTAAATTATTAGTGACAATCTTCCGTAGTGATATCAAATATAACATACATAATGTAGCTCTGATGGAGTAAGGTAAACTAGAATATCGTGTTCTTACTGTATTTAATAAGATGTAAAAATAAATGAAAGTGAAATAAATAAAACAAAACATCCATATTGAGCTTGTGAGAAAAAAGATCGTTTTATTTAACCCATTTAAATAAAACTTCAACCTTTCAAAAGTACGTTATGAACTTTCGTCCTGGCAGAATTGTAAGTTAAAATCATATAATCTATAAACACCAAACACAATGTGTTTGGTAAAGTTGTAATGTGACAGATAACCGTATTATTGAAAGGAATGAAGGAGTCAGCACAAGAGCGCCTTACCTCTATTCTCATTTAGGCCTCTGCAACAATCTGATAAACAGCGAAATGTTTTATAGATAGCTTTCCGCAATATAGACATACTAATAAAACTCAGTTGAGTATATGTGTTCTTTGCGAGAAAGGTTGAATTCAAATTAAAGGACATTCTATGACTGATAATTTATAAGACATTGAATCAATACTTTCGTTCCAGAATCCAAATAAATTGCCTACCTATTAGGAGTATAAACGCCAAATGTAATATTTTTAAATCAATATGAAAAATATTAATGTACACATAAGGCGTTTATTCTATGTCCGCTATGGAGGCGGTGTTTCCCTGAAAGAATTAGAATTATTTTTAAATTCGGTATGTATTTTACTCATCATTTCAATCCAATAAAACATACGCAGTCCTTATGGTTCGAGATGGTCGCGTGCAATCGGCAGGGCCGCCCACGGGGCGCCCCCGAGCATACCCTGGGCGGCCAGAGGGCGGCCAGAAGGCGGCCAGAGTGGGCGGCCAGAATATGGACGGGTCCTACGCGAACGTACTCAGGCCGGCCCCTGAACGAGCATGCGGAGTAGCCTGTACCTGTGCTTCCTCGTCCTACGCAACTTTTCTGTCTGCGACGAGAAGAGAAATTCAACTCAGGACGAAATCTGAGCGATTGGGAAGCGCGCTTCCGAATATGGAGTCTTCGATAATTGCTTGGGTCGTCTCCTACTTAGCGAGAAGACAGTAGTAATATAAAGTGGAAGGCCAACTCTTTTATTAAAACATATTAATACGACAGAGAAAACATACGAGTATTTCGACATTATATTATTTAGTTGTATTCCACAAGAATAGCTATATGAAAGACGGAAATTAATATTTTGTTAGTCTCTCTCTAGGAAAGAAATGTCTGGAATCGAACGAGTTTCACACATACAAGAAATATTCACAAGAGTATGAAGAGATATTCTACCTGTAAATATTATTTACAATGAATTTTGAGACTGAAAACGTTCGGTGAGGGGCAAATAATTTGATCAGTGAACTATTAAAACTTAGTGATCAAAAGTTCAATGGAAGAGTGAAGAAAATTTTAAATGATAAAAAGTCTTATCGATATTATTTAGTTCCTGGGTTTTCACAAACTAAGTTTCAGAGGTCAGATCAAACCAGTGTGCCAATTAATGAAGGACATCGCAAAGATGTAGCGTATTTAATGGCAAAATATAATACAATTACGAAATCCCATTTGGAAAGCTCTTCAATATTATATCCAAAATAAAATTTTTATTATTTCAAAGGCCAGCCAAAGTAACTCTTAATTAAATTACAGAAGAATATACAAAAATAGATTTGTTGGTATTATTAAACCATAAACGTTGACCGTTCAACAGCAAAGCAAAACAAATGGCAATGGCTTCTAATTGCGCAAAATTACAGTACTTTAAAAAAATCCAATAAGGGACGGCTTTGATGATGTAAAGAACAATACGTCGAGGGTACTTGACCTTTCTCAACTTAAAAGAAAAGAAAACAATAAAACTTTTGGGGCCGATCAGATGGCCGAGATCGCTAAGGCAGTAGTGCCGGAGTGGTTTCGGACCAGAAGATCGCGGGTTCGAGTCCCGCCTCGGGAATGGGTATATTTGTGTGTTTGTGTATGTCTGTATGTGCTGTCCTTTCACCCCCATTATCATCATATCATCATTTCATCCTCCATACCCCCAGGGCTAACAACCTTGGGGGATAAAAACCGGATCCAGCTAAAAATGCTGGTCCCCCCAAAAAATTGTCGCAAGCACCTGCCACCGTGAGAATAAATAAAAACTGAGCCACGGTAAAGGCAGGATGCTTGCAAGCGTGGCCGATTAACGAAAAAAAAAACAACTTTTGGGATACGTTTCTCTAGAATATTATTTCGTGAGATAATTGTCAACATGTTCTAACAGCGCGCTGAGTGAACAGGGGTAGAGCGTCAAGATTTGACAATTTTGAAAATTAAAAAGTTCTTTAAGTGACTGGCTTTCATAAACATCGCAACACACGCTTCCCTCAATCTGATTTTTAAATATGTTTTAAGAACCATGAAAACTTCTTTCAATTTTTGGCTCTAAAATACGACATAATGTATAGTAATTTATATCAAAAGAATCTTTTTTAAAGAAAAAGTGTGGTGCTTTGCAATTTTTTATAAACAATTAATTAAATTCGCATTAGCAGAACGAGAGAAACTTGCAAGTTGTTCTTAGTTCCTGCAACAAGTTCTTTTGTGGAGAGAAGTGGCTTGGCCCTTAAAAAAATCAACATATATCTCATAAGTGCTACGTCAAAAGGAAGAGTGTCAGAGAGTGGGTTTGCTTTCGAGAGAGAAGAAATTAATTTTTGAAAAATGTCAAAAGCCAATGTTTAGAAAGATGTAATAGAACATTTTGCCAAAAAGGATAGAAAATTACTTCTACTTGTCAAATAGAATGTAATAATTTAAAAACCAACTTTCAGTCGCTTCCCTAATCTGAAAGTGCAAGACATGCCACTGATGTACTAGTTTAGTAGATCCACTGAAACGAAATAAAATTGTTGGCGAACGAAAACATTGAAGAAGTATGTCCAGTCATTATTAGTATACATCTTGACTTACGCTATGTGCTACATAATTTAAATTATGTTTCAATCAATCAAAAAAATTGGTATTGTGGTGAGATTGAGTTGGCATTTACAATGAAATAATTATGTGAGTCGTCATATTGTTTATTATAAAAGCAGCTTTCGACGACATAGCCATCATCATCAGTTTTGTAGTAGAAGATATATAAAAAACATTTTGAAAACGTGAGTTAAGAAACACAATTAGAATAAATAAATTACTGATAATTTTAAATTTTAAAAAAATGGAATGAACATTTTTAGAACTGAAAGAGAGAAAGGAGCTGTTAAATCATTTAATATTATAAGATCTTGTAATATTTTTGTTTTTGAAGAAAGAAAGGGGGCTATTAAATCATTTCATCAACCAGGTATATCCCACCAGCTTTGCACCACCCCAGCTGAGAGAAGCTCTAAGCTCCCGACTGATCTTCCGGTTTGTGAGTAGTGTAATGCATGTCAGTGTACGTGTGTGTAAGCAAGGGGTGAGACAAGGATAAGGAAGGAAAGATCGGGCGAGGTTCGTGGCCCGATTGTTATGGTACCGCTCCGGCATTCGCCTGTCGTTGATCGGAGAAACCACAGAAAATAACCATCTGAAAAGCCGGCCTCTAGAATTCTCTACCAGACATCGATTGAACTCGATCTAGCTAGTGTCGAAAATCCTCAAATCTAGTCAGAGAAACGTGTCCACTTAACATTTCGGTGTTGTCAAACACCCATCACCGTTGGGGATGGAACTGCAAACCGGGCAGTGTTCAAAGTTTCACTCGAGGTTTCGCAACTACGTGTTCCGACGTCTCCAGTTTGAACGCAAGCCAGCAACCAGCGCCGCGACGTGCGCTGGGTAGGCAACCCTTCGGGCACGGCGGCGGCGCGGCGGTGTCGCCTGTCCCCTGTCGCCCGAGGGCGTCGAGGGGCCGACCTCGGCCTCCTCTTCCCCGGCCGCCTCCGCCGCCCGCCGCTTCATTCCTCAATTAATACGCCGCCGCTTTATGTTCCATTACGCCGAGCCGACCGCAATGACAATGGTTTCTCGCGACCACTGCGGCTGAAACGGCCATGCGACCGCAACCATAAATGCACGGTAACCGCGACACACAGCCCGTCACGGGGTTCACGGCCACCCTCTGGGAAGCGCCGGCTGCACGGACTTTCCTCTGCGCCTTCTCCGGGGTGCGGCGGCGGGGGCGTTTACGAGTGGGCGTCGCGCGTGCAGAGGGTGGCGGGCGGGCGGGCTGGCGGGCGGAGGGCGCGGAGCCGGGACGGTGCATGTGAGGCCGCCAACACGCGGCGCCAGCGCTCGGAACTACGGATGCGACATCCATGTCAATGTTTTCACATCATCGATGTTTGTACAGAAACATCGTTTTTTTAACTATTGATACACTAATGACGATGTGTTTTAATATCGTCGTTTTGGGCTGGATATTTCAAAGTTTTCGATATGTTTTGTTAATGAAAAATTTCCATAATCACAATTTTATAAAATTTAAATTATACATAATTCTTGATGGCCCATTGTCAACTTATGCGTACGAACCAAATGCTTTTTTTTTAAATTTCTATGTTCAACGAGAATTAAATGTTATAGGTTTCTACACCGGTATTTAATTAAAAAGTTTTTTAAGGTTTCAAGGTTTTTTGTCTATGTAATATCAACATCGATGTTTTAATATTGAATATCTGTTTGGTAACATCGATGTTTCGTTATCAATGTCGCATCTTCAATCTGACGCGCGAAATGGCCCAGCGCTATTCACGCGCAGCCACTCATATGCGACGCCAGGGGCGAGCTTGTTCCTTCATTTTAGGGGTTGGCATTGTGTCCAGTTGTTCAATGTAATAATATTATGTTTTCCCATTTTCAAGGATGTGTTCATTATAGTCTGTTTTAATCCGAAGCATAGCTAATGGGATAATAACAGGATATGTTGGATAGTATCACTCTGGGATAAATTATCCTCCTGGATCCATCATTACTATCAGCAGTATTAGTAGTATTCAGTAAGAATTTAGTTGAATTCACGTACTCAGTAAGAGAAATGAAGATCAATAGTTTTGCGAGTAGACCATTGCACCAATGGTCCCAACCAATTTCCTTATTCAGCAAATTTCTCGTTTGTCAAAAAAGTCTGTATAATAAGTCTGTCTGATATTAAACCAAATTATTTGGTAAGTATCATAAATTCCGGAGAATGTGTGGTGGCATGTTTTCATTACATATAATAAATTAAAAACAGAACACAGTAGCTTAAAATCGACATGTAAGTATTTTACCAATTGTTAGTGATCACAAAAAATATACAGAATTCTTGTCAGTTGAAAAATATAATTTTAACAACAACATATTTTTCTAATATAACATTCTCCCATGACTTACAACGCATTCAAATGCCACAGCAAACAATCGAAGATGACTAGTAAAGAATAGCTCATAAATTTTGTCTTCAGTCTTTCCTGTGTGCACCGAGGCAATAAAAAGAGCGCATCAAAAGGTCGCAGTAAAATGAAAGATACGTTGCGTCACACATATAACGGGAATGTGTTTGTAAAGCACCACTTCCTTCATAAGGGTCAGAAGAAAACGACGAGTTGTACTATGTGTTATTAACATTGATGGAGATCGTGTAAAGGTAGTGCGATTGTAATTATTGTAGAATATTGAAGATATTAACATTGTTTTATATCCATTATTCTTGAAAGTGATGTGAAAAAAATATTCTAGATGCAATCAGTTAGATACTGTTAATGTGATAAATTATTCGCAGAGAAAATATGGTATATTTATTCCTTGCTGAAACCGTTTTTATCAATAAAAAGTAGTTAAAAATGAGTCAACAAACGCGCTGAATACATGAAATCTTTTGTATACTTTCATCTATGAATAAACATAACACATTTTTGTAAATTAACGATAAGATACTTTATTCTTTTCTTTCTTTTTTATGTGTTGGAGAATAATTTTTGGTCACGCAGGTCTCTGTTTTTTAAAATAACGTAATTCGGTTTTATTATTTGGAAATATCACTCAACGTCATATAATTAATCTAAGACTAACAAAATAAAATATTGTATTTAATAGAGCACTGCGAAGCGTTTTCAATAACATAATTTCCCTTTCATTCACACTACATTTAGAAAACTTTCGCTGTTCAATTTTCAAAGTTTACCTGAACTAGTACATATAATAGGCAGACTTTCTTTTCCATGTCATAATTATTGGCAATAGCAGTCTTTTACGATTTAACTTCACGATAACAATGTGCAATAGACACGTGGACCTACTTAACAAGTAACCAAAAATTTGTTAACGAGAACTGCCCCACTACCAGTTACGCTCCTTGAAAAGCCGCCCTCGGCACGTGAGGCGTCGGCGTGGGCACACGTGAGCGGCGCGGTGATGGCTCCGCGGCGAGGGTCACGCTCTCAGCGGGCAGCCGCCGCGGCCGCTCCGCTCCGCTCCGCGCGGCCGCGCGACCCGGCAACGCCGCGGGGGCGGGGCCTCCCCTCCACGGCCGCGAGGCGCCCGGCGGCGGCGGCGTGGAGGACCGGCCGCCCCCCCCCCCCGCCGCCGCCACCGACCGGCGCGTTTTTTAACCCCCGGCGCGTAGCGGCGCGAGAGAGCAGACCCGGCCCGGCCCGCCTGGGCTGGCAGCTGACGGCTGCGACGCGATGGACGCACAGATGATACGGCGGTGGAGGTAGGCGAGTGGTGATTGTAGCGAGAGGAACGTCGCGTCCCTGACAGGGTTGTAAGAGGCAGCCTGCAGGAAGAACGGCAGGAAAGTCGATGTCACAGTTGCCCCGCCACTTGTGACAGTGATTATGGGCATAACACCATTTACATTCTGAAACGGGAAGTACGCAAGTTCCTGTGCGCATAGAACAAACCCAAGCTGAAGAAAAAATTGAAAATAGTGGTGGTGATGGAGTTCGGTCTGAGCACGAGAAAAGAAGCATTATCAGAGACGGACATGTTTCCAGCATCAAAAGCAATGATAATGAAACGTTATTGTCGGTAGAAACAATGATGTACAAAGGATAACAAATGAAATTACTTCCTGCATTTTATTTCCATGCATAGTCGTGAGTGTAGTGCCAACCAAAGACAGTGAAAACGGCGACAGGTCGAAAGCAGAATGGAGCAGAGAGGAAAGGAGAAAAAGTCGAGCAAGCAATGAAGTACGGAAGGGGAGGGGAGGGGAGGAGGAAGGCGGAAGACACTCTTGCTTGAGGACGGGAAACGCGCGGAGAGGATGCCTGAAGGCGTGCGGAGCTAGGGGCCGGGGGGGGGGGGGGGGGGCTGGAGGGTGGCGTTGGGCTTTGTATCGGCGCCCCAGGGGAGCGATTCCCGACCTCGCTTCCTGCTCCCAACGATGCGGCCGTCGAAATCAAGGAATGCGGAAAATGCCAAACACCTGGACGTGCTGGCTGCCCGCGGCCACTGTCCACGGAACCCTATGTTCGACAGCGCGACACGGCTGTCACTGGTCCCAGAACTCCTCGCAATAAATCAGCTTGCGACTATTTTTCAACTTCGGTGCACGTCCCTTAATTACTTTCTTACACTGAATTACATTCTAAGATAATTGCGTTTGGGAATACGTCACTCGGCGCTTTTTCCGAATGGCTTGAGACATGCTAAATCATGGCCGCAAGACTTATTTTCACAATCTTCAGGATCCTTACATTCAATTCATTAATTTTTAAAATGAGTCAAACAAATAATTTATTGTGACACATATGTATCTTAAAATTAAATTAATGATGTAATTTGATTGAACAATGTATATATCGATATTCAATTACACATAAAGATTATATCTACAATAAAGATTATTGTTTCAATTGGTGGAAGTTTAAGAAATACAATTAATGATCATGGACTCACTGTTGCGCTGATTTGTGAATTGTAACCTCAAGAAATTCTATTATTTTCAAGGGCGGTAATTGTACCTCATTGCAGGTCAATGAACTTCAGTTAAGTAACAGTATATGATTGAATAATACTTACTATGAAACTCGCATCATTTTGCTAATTCATTTGACATCTATCGCTCTTCCCCTAGCCTTAAATATTTGCGCTCAGAGAAAATATAAACAACTGTTTCATTGAGGAAAAGGTATTTACCATTTTACCTTGGTCACTTAGCTTAGTGTCATAGTGTCATAATCATAGTGTTTCCTACGTTATAGTATGAATATATTTCTGTTAACTTCAAGGGAAATTCAATAGTCATTCCACAAATCTATTTATATCGCAAAATGAAAAGTAAATTGAAGTCAATAGGTTTACTGTGAGTGAATCATCTACCCTTTTTGCGCAAAGCATTAACATCTCAACAAGATGTTTGAATCACGCCTTCTTAAGTGCTTCCGTCAATTTACACAATGTATTCCTCTGACATGTAAACATCTTGTATAATTTCCCAAACAGTTCAGCAATTTCTAGAAAACAGAGGACTCAGATTCAAAGAAATACTAATAAAACCATTTCAAAAAAAGGATGAAGTTTTGACAAACGAAAGAAGCATAATGTTACTAACTTTCAGGAAATAGATTTACCGAACAAGATTCTAGGTTTGTTCGTCTTTCCTACTTTAGTTTGTTTTTAACGACGAAATTATGACCAGTCACATAATTTGAAACTACAGGTCTCAATATTATAATGGGAAATTAAAAGAACATGCAAATAGACACTAATTTTTCGAAGGCCATATTCTTCGTACCAATTTCCTCATTTACGACACTATTTGCAGACAATTCATCTACCATAAACTCGCGACTATAAATAACATTAACCAAAGAATAAGAAATTAAAACTCATCGAAGGTTTAAATTTGGACCAGCAATAATGTTTGGTTAATGGCAGTTTATGTTAACAGTAATAAAAAATGTGCAAAGAATACAAATAATAACAAATGTAAAATAATTTTAGGCTCACAAGTAAACTACTTGTATGATTTCTACTTCATTTCAGTCCGTGCTTTCCGTCATCTCGAGTTAGTTCACCCTTATTAGAGAATTCATAAGCCTGTATAAAACAGTATCTGTCAATACTAATTACTTCTGATTAAAGGGCATTGTGTTTTGCTGCTCTATAGATGTACAGAGTGATGCTGTGTCATTTGCGAAACTACTGGCCAAGTTCAAAGCCATGGTCTCAGCTGATTCTGCTACGAACAAAAGGCGAATGCAAAAGTACAAAAACATCAACGGCGGAGATAGCAATGAAGTAACAAGCGATTAGTAGTATATTTAATGGAGACCGGTCTCCAGCGCTGTACTATTTGTAAACTCGATCACTGATAAAATTTGAAGAACAGATACAAGAATTTGTGAGTTTATTCTAGTATATTAGGTGTCTGAAAATGAGGTCGACTTCGGATAATGTACTCGTATATACCAAGTTCGCGGGTTCAAATCCGATCGAAGCCGTGGATTTTTAAGAGCGAAAAAATCCTTCCTGTGCCTTCTTTTAAAGGAGCAGTAAAGCTGGTTGTCCCATATTGTAGATCTACTGCACGTAAAACAGAGCCTAAATAGTACTCTGAGCTATATTCTAATCGTCTGCTTTTCTTCGCCCTACCTGCTTTCGCTGCTAGGAGGACTTAAGGGGCATAATGAAACTAGGGAGCTATTAGAAAGCATAATGAAATTTGCGTTGTTAGATGGAAGGGAAGGCCTTATAGCCAAAACCTCGCCACGTAAAACAAGACATAATCGAATATGAATATAATGCGCATTTCTCTGCGTGCAAGACATGTATATATTCTATATTCCGACAATTTCTTCCTGCTCGCGCCGTGCCCGCCGTGCGTGCGCGGACGTGAGGGGGAGGGGGAGGGGCGGTCGCCGCCCCAAGGCGAAAGGGCAGCGCTCGCGCAGCGCCGCCACAACACAACACAACCCAACACAACCCAACGCGCGTAAAGAGGAGGAAGCACAACATCCTGCGCGCGCACCTGCACCACACGTGCGCCGCAGCTCCCTGCAGTGTCCTGTTTGCCACCTGATGCACTTCGATGATGTTGGCTGTTTCAAACTTTCAGAACAAATCAGAACGGTTGAGTCTCTTTTTTGTGATTTTAAGGCAATAATATAATATTATAATATAATAATATAATATTATAATATTATAATATAATATTTACGAATAATCGAAACATAAAAAATATCTAAAATAATGTTCATGTCTTTCGTCAGTGGCTTTGTTTTAATTGAATGCTGCATGCCAAAGTATTGCAAAGAGAACGTAAAAATTGATTAACTGATTTTTTTATTTACACAAACAAATCACCGTATTCAAAATATTTAGAAATGTGTAACCCTCCCTTTTCTGTAAAAAAATAAATATATGCGTGTAAAAAACTAATTATACACTAAAGAAAGTGTCATACAAAAAAAAAGCATTCCGAACGAGGGAAATGTAAATCATTCTACCTAATGAGTAATACTGATGGTCCAAAATATTGTGTTGAACTTCAAGAGTGTTACCAAAGAGGCTCTGTCTAGTAGATACTAAGGGATTTTTGCAGATGTTCTAAAAAGGAGGCATCTGCGAGACAGCAAGGACTTTACTAACAAAGTTTGGATGGGTGAAAAGTAGTCCGTAAGCGAACCTCATTCAAAGAATCTAGACCGACTGCAAAGGCTCAGCGGCTGCATGGCCACAACGTCTGCAGTTTCGCTGAGCCGGATGTCCTAGGATTCGAATCCAGATAGAGGCGAATTTCCGACCGGAGCAGCTTCTTGACAAACGACTAAGAATTGAGCGCTCATCTTTGCCCTCTCTCATCTTTCTCCTCTCCCATTTCGCAAACACATTTGCATGCACTAAAATATCAACATGTCGTAAGATCTGTCGCGAGTTTAAAGTTTGTCCCGGCTGGAGAGGTACCCACTGAGAAACCTGGAGGAGGGAAACCGCCTCTCCTCTTTGCGTAGGTCACCATCTGATCAAACTTTCCAGCCATAGAGGAACACTCCCACCACCCGGAATATAAAATGCATTTACGGGACTAATGACCAAAGGCGATAACATCACTGGAAACACTAAATTATCAATTAATCGAAGAATCTAGCACTGTAAGGGAGTTTTTGCACGACGAAGCTTGTCAGCAATCGAAAGCACTATCAATCTTCTACGCATGTATAGTGTGATTTTTGCATCACTTTTGCGCTTCTGCACATAAGCAGACGATCAATATTGCAGTCGAATGCTGTGCTGAGCTCCGTTGACGGCACCATTGCGCCGGGCGAACGATGCGCCCCCGTCGCCGTCGCCGTCGCCTGTTTATTTTCCTTCGATAGCACATAGCAATAAGACCGCGCCCGCTACGAGAATATGTCTGCTCACATGTCGCTCTTTATCGGATAGTTCCCGCTATGTGCGCGCGTTTTTGTAAACACGCCATACAATGAACCTGATTCACATTCTAGAGATATCAGTAATTATCTAGAACGAGGAAAACACAAACATCTACTAGTGCCTTACTTTCAAAACATTTGTCAAACAGTTGCAATCAACGATTCTTATTAAATGCCAGTCACATTCTGCGTTTGATTTACATTTACGGCGAGCTGCTTTTTAAAGTGCTATTAAAGTACTCCGCCCGAATGAAATAATGGCAAGAGGGCACTCCTGGGGTCAAGTCCCTTTGGTCACGCTCGCCTGACCGTGTCGTCTCTCGACGGAGAGTGAGCAAGGAGCCCTCCATCCAAGCAGTCGTTTCCGGCGTTTTGATCTGACGCAACTTCTTCGTCCAACTGCGTCAATTCTGGAGTCTGAGCAATGTTATCAAATGCTTATCGCTGCAATACGTTCACAGAAAATATGCAGCACCTCAGAACAAGCGGATTATTTATTATATTTTATTTTGTTATTTTATTATTTTCCAAGATCAAGGAAAATATATTATTCACGTTGTTTTTCTCCTTTCATTTTCTACATTCATATTAAGCATGTATAACAAAGTAAGATACACAAGAAATAAAAATCTAATAAAGTTCACATAATCATAAATTGAACACTCTTTATACTGAAGTAATGAAGGGTGCTACATAAGATAGTCCAGTTTTTGTCGATAAATGTTTTTTTATATATCCAAACAGGTAATAAAATTTCCATTAACTTTCCTTATCATGTTTTGAGTTTCTGTGAGCAAGGTCTCAATTATAAATTAATATACACCATCCCCATCAAATTACCCCCCCCCTCCGCGCGAACATTATATATAGAGGTTACTAAAGCGGACTTAAAAATATGTTTAAAATCATTATTGATTTCTGATAACGTGTTACTAACATCGATGTTTCCATTTTGAACATCGACGCCTGGTAGGCGATGTCGCATCCCTACCGCCGACCTCCTTCGTGCCGGCGCGCGCGGGTCGGCACGGCGCGGCGCGGCGGCGTCTTTATAAGTAATGACCGGTGTCCTGCACGCTACCACGCACGCGAGAACACGCGACACTAAACTGCTGGAACACCTCGGGCTCGCGAAGGCTGCCCGCCAGCGTGGCCGCGCGCCGGGCCGGGTCCTCGCTCGCCACCCGCCCCTCATCGGCGGCGGCGTCACCAGGGCGCCCGCCACAAACCCAGCGGCCGCGCCGCTACGCGGAGTTTGTGCACGGAGAAGTATACAGCAATTGACGGCAAACTCGGTCGGAAACGTGATTCGATTCTATTTACAACAAAACACGAACAAAGGGTATTGATAAAAGGGAGTTTTTGTACGGCATAGTGTATAGCAATAGATTGCAATCTAGATCTTCTGCACATGTGCAGATGCACAAAAGTGATATATATATATATATATATATATATATATATATATATATATATATATATATATATATATATATATATATATATATATATATATATTATTATATATATATATAGCCGATCAGATGGCCGAGATCGCTAAGGCAGTAGTGCCGGAGTGGTTTCGGACCAGAAGATCGCGGGTTCGAGTCCCGCCTCGGGCATGGGTGTATTTGTGTGTTTGTGTATGTATGTGTTGTCCTTTCACCACCATTATCATCATATCATCATTTCATCTTCCATATCCCCAAGGTTAACAACCGTGGGGGATAAAAATCGGATCCAGCTAAAATGCTGGTCCCCCCAAAAAGTTGTTGCAAGCACCTGCCACCGTGATAATAAATAAAAACTGAGCCACGGTAAATGCAGGATGCTTGCATGCGTGGTCCTAGTCGGCCGATTAATGAATATATATATATATATACATAGAGAGAGAGGGGGAGAAAGAAAGAAAGAGAGAGAGAGGCATGAGGGAGGGGGACCGATGCGACACATAGACTGACGATTGAGTACAATGCACTTAGCATTGGTTAGCTCCAAGTCACGCTATCAGTGCTTCTTTCTTAGAGAAAAGAAGTAGCGCACTTCTCTCCTCTCTGTCAATGCCAGAAGGGATCATAATATCATAACAATCAATTTATATTTCATGTTGACAATAATTTTTGAAAACTGATATTACACCTAAACTATCGATTCTAGAATATATTCAATTCACCAGAAACAACATCATTACTTATGACATAGAAAACCAAAAATATTGGTTCTTCAAAAATTTAAATGCAACTACCCCCATTTCAATAGAAGCTTAAATCAGCAGAAATTGCAGCAAATTATCTTACAAATACAGCCTACAACAGATATTTTGCACACTTACTTGGCGGCAAAAGTTCTGAAAACGTATTCATACATCTTTTACTTCCACATGTAAACACCACGATTGATCCGCAGGATTGGTTCACTCGTTCATGGTCCTTAATTTTCCATCCTCAAGAATAGAGTGCTCCATAGTTGCAACCCCCTTTTATGCACATCTTCGCGGGTTATATTTACAACATTTGGTGAATTTAGAAAAAAACGTGAAAAAGAAGATACGTTATTCTATTCAATAAGATTTCCATTTAATAATGATTTGGAAGAAAACATTCTTCAGCCATGAAATAGAAAAAATATATAAATACAAATATAGTATCTATCGAAGAATAATAGTGTACGGTTATTTCCTTTTATAATATTAATTCAAAAAGGAAACAATTGTTCTCGTATATATGAAAGAGTGTGCCCGGCAACACAAGCTCAAGACTACATTCTTTTGGGTGAAATCACACCTTGCGGAACAGAGGTACTTTGTGGAAAAATGTAAAGGATATGGCATTTCAAAGAAGATGATGAATCAGCTGCTTTATGTGTAGAATCTCAAAATGACGTCATTTTGAAGTTTTCTGTACCAACTAACAGGAAATTGATTATATAACTTGCCGTTTTTCCTGCTATCTAATTATTAGAATAGACTCATCTACAGAAATGATTCATCAAGCTGTTAACGTGGTTTTGAAGAGTTTACTGATGATCATATTACACTGTAAGTATTGTCAGGAAAATCCACACGTTCGTCCTTTGGATCATATTTCATTGTAGTGGAAATGGGCCGATGATTCAGTTTCTCGGAAGAAATTATTTTAGTTTGTGATCCCTGAAATTAACAAATCATTGAGTAGTTACCTACATCAAACTATGTAGAAGACCTGAACTTTTGCTTAAAAATAAAACCAGTTCGAAGATATTTAATAAATTATTTGAAAGAGTAGCAACGTAATTCAAAACAAAGTTCTGAAAAATATACTTCGCTGCCACGTATCATACACGATTTAAATAAAATGTTTGCATGTGCAAATTTTGGAAACCAGTAAGGACGGCGTTCAAACACGACTACCAGGAAACACGCGCTTCTCAGTTACAATAACTCGACGCTACATTGCACCCAGAATGTAAGCCTCCAGTATTTCCCTTAACAACCGAGCCGCTTTAAAAGGAAAAACTTCGCTCAGGTGCTCAAAATTTTCATACGATTTAGCAAGAGCCGTTGAGTTCCTCAATTGCTTTCAACGGTAATTCGAACAAAATTGGGGTAAAATTGGTTTCTGGTCGGAGGAAGCGATCCTCAAAGCGCCCGCGGCCGACGGCTTTCTTCTGCGCTCACGGCGCAGCGCCCTCGCCCTCGCCCGCGCAACGCCCGCGCGCTGCAGCCCTCTCGCGCGCCTTTGTACATTTAGATGTCCAAAGACCTTTATCTTGTAACCCACATCTCGAAAACTCAATAATAGTTTTCCGGACGGCTTCGTTTTCGGAGGCTATGTAACGAGAGCGCGTTCAAAAGCCGCAGATCCCGTCGAGCGTCGGTGTGTATTTAAAATTAATCTTCCTCCCATTACTAAGTCGGGTAAGCCGAGTTCATTCAGGGGCGGAGGCAGGGAAGGGGGGGCGAGTAAACAGACGGCCCCGGGGGCGGCGGCAACGTGCAGACGCTGGCTGACTCGGGATGCGCTGTGCCAACACAAAGGCACGCCACATACCGACGTCCCGGGCGTTACAAATGGCTTGTACGCCCGGCGGTGGCGGCGGCCAAGGAGGCAGCGGGGCCCCGGGCGGCGAGGTGAAGCGAACGAGTCTTTGTGAAGGAGTTGAAAGGCGGGGCGGAGGGGTGGGGGGAAAAGAGGCGGTGCGGGGTCGGCCAGGAGGCCGATGCTATCTGCAGTTTTCAATTAAACGCCAGTATTGTGCGAGCCGAGCCGCCACCCGGCCCCGGTCGCAGCCCAGACCACCGGAAACTCTGGGTAATGAATTTCGCCAGTCCCCGCGCTCTGCCGCTGTTGCTACCCCCTCCGCCCCCGACGCGTTCTTCTCCGCTGCTCTCGCGGCGAGCGGCGGTTAACTTCTCCGCTGACTCCTTCGCGCGCTGCGGGCGCTACGGACCGCCCGGAAAACGTAGGCCCAAGGAGGAGGCCCCCGGCCGACTCTTGCGTTCGATGTGTTTACAGGCCCGTTTGGCCGCTCATTGTCCTTTTGTACCCTTCGGAGCAATACAAGTATTTAGTTTCTCCTCACCGCAGTCCATAAATACGAGTTTTTGTAGCTAAAGATGAAAGAACGTATTGAGTGTGCAAAGGGTTCCATTCAGCTTGCACTTGAACATTGCAGTGTACACAAATTGACGAGAAATCTCAATATGCGAGAAGGAACTTAACAAAATTTGATCTTCGCGTTAAACAAGTTTACGTTAGAGCAACACGGAATAAAATAAAAGTCTCTCAGAGTCACACAAAAGCACCGTATTAGTTGAATGTTTACATAACTGTACTTGAGTAGGAAATAACGCTTTTATCAACGTAATGCTTTCTGTATTAATCAGTATTCTACTCGCCGAACTCAGTAAATTCTATATGAATAGAAACGTTAAAAGAGCCTTGCATTTTAAATCTTATGATTCACACTACGTAAATAAAACTATTACTGTCGGGAAGCCAACAGGCAAAATACGTGCGCTCTTTTCATTAGTGCCCTTGGATTGTTATATCATAGTCTTAATGATACATGTATAAACTAGACATTTTTATTATAAAGAACTTCTATATCACAAATAACAAGAAAATGTTTTGCTAAGTCTATGTAGCTGGATGTAGTGAGCAGCAACATCAGTACTTCGGTCCTCGTCCCTGGGACTTGTGTATAGTGCATCAGAATACGGTTCAATTAAATAATTCTACGAGATGCTTACTAGAAGCAATAAGTCGATTTCGACCTATTGTTTTCCTTCCCTGGATAATTTTCCTCTCCCTCACCTAAGAAGAGAGAGTGCCCAACTGAAAGACAAAAAGAAAGGTTCATTCGACACTAACCTCCCCATACATAATAATATTCCAGCCGTGTCGTTGAACAGATTAAACCGAATTCATAAACATGCATATCGTGAATGGGAAAGACGTTGGAACAGAACACAACAGTTCTAAGATGTATCAATACTAACCAAGAGCCTTCATCAAATACAGAAGGCAGCTAATCGCATTCGCACTGAACGCGGGAGGTGACCGGCTTCCCTCTTCGAGTGGGGCGTGGCGCCCGCACCTGACTGTACTCCACGAGTAGAGAGCTGCGAACAAACTACTTATTCGGCGTACCCGTCGGGCTTCCTTCATTTAACATCAACTACAAATCATGTGGACTAATTATAACTCCGATATCTTTGAACTATATTTTTATGGGTTTATTTTTAGACTGCATTAGTTTTATGCCCATTGCATTTTATGCGTATTGGTATGTATAATTACAAAAGGAAATTAGCAACAAAAAAAGGTTTGACATCAAAACATCTACCGGAGGCACCTCGCTAAGCAAGTGGAATATAATAGCTATAAAATAGCACTGGCCGATATGCGCCGGGTCACCTTTCGTTCGCAATCTGATTGCCCGAAAGAAGGGCTGAGCATCGGCCTGGTCCCCCGCTGCGCCGCGCCGCGAGGGGGCGGAGGGCGTGGGCCGTGGGGCCTGGTCCCCGGGGCGGGGCCCCTCCTCTCCGCTGCGAGCGGACGCGCGCGGGACGGGTAGTACGGCGGAGCCGGGCCGTTTGTCAGGCGAGAAATCGGCGACTGTGTTTATATTGTCCGGCCAGGTACGCGCTGTCGTGTTGTGGGGAAACATCGGCGTGCTCCCGCCCCTGCCGCCCCGGCTGACGGACTGCCCGCGGAGGCCCAGGGGCGCCCGACGGAGCACAGTGGGCGGCAGCGACGACCCCTCCGGAGCGGAGCGCGGAACATCCACAGTTTTCGTGTTCTGGAGTGCACGAAAAGTGAGACAAAAAACGGAATACAATTTCACAGGGCACAAACAGTTTGCTTTTTATAATGATACCTAAGTAACTGACGAAGTGAAATAAAGAATGCCAATGCAATTTACACCAATTACCATAATATCGGTCGGAGTACGGGAAAAGCAACACCTTACAAAAATATGCACTACAATCATTTTATTCGGAGCAGAGCTTTTTATTTCAGCAAAGTATTTTATTCTACTTACCAGCATTCTAATGAACTATACTCTCATATTTTTTACAAGGAAAAATAAATTTTATACTCTTTCTTTTTCGCGTAATTAATATATGAGCGTGTTTGAGATCGTAATTGTCCTTGGAAACCAACGATGTATCTGTCATCAAATAATTAACCGAATCTTACCTTTCCATTTACGAGGTGCTGCCGGAGAGACGTGAGATTGACATTAAAAAAACTATATCATCGTTACCGCTAAAGACAGGCAAAATGCGGGTTACCTGCCATCTTGGAACTACTCATTTGTTAGTATGGAGAAATATAATTGTGAATTAGAACACGACTTTTCGAGTGATTTCACGAAGACGAAATGAGGTCCTGCAGTATTCGAAAAGAACGCCTATTGAGGTATATCAGTCATAGCGCATTGATCCATATTTTCTGTGTCACAAACATTTTCTACTTATCACAAAACCAAAGCCTTGAAACTGGCGATTTACGTTCCCAAATTTCCCCGAACCCAGTCCCGCCCACTGTGCGCCCGGGCGGAGACCTCCCTGCAGTTCAAAGGAGCGCTGCCCTGGCCGGCGCCCCTCTCCGCCCTGAGATGGTGGCTTGTAGTGTGACCTTTCGAACATGATCAGGGTCTTCCGGGAGACGTTTGTGGGCCCGTGCGGAGCGGTGCGGGCGCGGAGGTCTTCCACTTAGGCTAGGGGACGGAACGAGAGGGACGGGATGGGACGGGAGGGACGGGGCGAGGACTCCGCCCAGAAGCGACTCCTCGCTCGGCGCGGCCGCCGCCCAAGATGCGCTCGCTCGCTCGCTCGCGCCGCGCCGTGATCTGTCTTCGTCCCGTTACATCGCCCGCCACCGCGCGCGACACGCCAAACGCATTACGGGAGGAATGAGCTGCCGATTGTGGATTCTGACAAAACGTCGAGATACACTGCTTCCGAACCGTCAACGTTCGAGGAGCTTTTCCAAGTGAAACTTCCTGTCCTTGGGACGATAGTGCTTTGCCTCTGTCAAATCTATTTCCGTATGATTGATTGATTGAATGAAATACAGAGTGTCCCATAATAAATGTTACAAACTTCTAGAGCCTGTAGAGGATTCAAAATGAACCCCTTTTGCCAGTAAACATTCAGGGGGGTATTGCACACGGTGGAGTCGTATCCATTTACACATGTCGCATGTGGCCCTGGTTTTAGGGAACCCTACATGCACAGATGTTCAACAGATTCATGAAATCTCCTTGACTGCATCCCAACGAGCGTGACTCGCCGTACATTTGTGCATATGGTTGCATCTGTTACCTAAAAACGGGGGGAGGGGGGTTAAAAGATACATGAGTAATTCCGTTATATGAAAATTCCCACTATATATTCACTGGGAAAAGTTATCAAGTTCGACCCCTCTACATTTCCTACAAATTTGTAAGTTTTCTACCACACCTGTACTCTGGTTTTTAGGACTCTTCAACGGTTTAAACATACTTGGCGTCCGGTGGTGAGAGGGGAATGGGAAAGAAACGAATATAAACCAATGTATATGAATTTTCTTCAAACCTGATGATGCAAAACATCGTGTTCCAGAATCTGCGAAAAGTAAAACATTAATAAAAACCTGCACTTTGATTATCTAAGAAGAAAAAAAGGATTCCCAAGTGTAAAATTAAAACTATCTGTTAAACTTGGTGATGGTTGTTTTTTTGAAAGTAAAATCAAAGGTTTTTAATTCTTTCAATTTTTATAAATAAGTCGACTACATACAATTATGAATATAATTTTATTAAAAATGTTATAAATTAAAAATTATTAATATAATTCTAAAGGAAATGTTGGTTCTTAAAACATACCCAAAGAATTTCTCATCGCTTTGCATCGTTTAATAAATATAAAATAAAAAGAAGTGAAAATGGTACGACATGTAGGACAAGAAAATACCTGGAGAGGTACGACCTCAATGATTCAAAGCGTTCCACACGGACTCTTACTATGATAAACGAGATAACCAAACCAAGAAAAAAATGGTTCACCTTATACCGATGAGTTCAAGACTTTTTTTTATAGCTTGCCATTAAGCCTTAGACATTGTAGATGTTAGTCAATGATTGACCAAACAACATTCTGTAAGTCGAAATTTCTTTACAAAGTTTCTTTGCCCAAACACGAATTCGATAAGATTTTGGTTAATAAAGAGTCTTATCTTGTGCAAGTGTATTATCCAAGGACATTTCATTCAATTTTCAGTCATTTTCATTGGAAAATGAAATATCACAGTTGCTATTTTCATGGACCTAGTATTGCGTTAGATAAAATACGACCGCATTTCAACATCATCCCTGGCTCTTGTCGCGGTAATTTATGTGCAGGTCGTTCGAACGAGCCCGTTGTCACACTGAACGTCGTTTAGCGACATTCAGTATGACAAGTGATGCGGGAACGACATTACGACTTCAAAGGATCAGAGGTGTTAACGACCGAGTCGGCAGGGCGTTTAGAGCATCAGAAACAACGGTGAATTCGACTTGAGCGACGCCTTGCATAAGAGAATAGGAGATGTAGGAAAAGAATTAAAGTGGTTGTGGAGTATTGAATGGTAGAGGAGGCTGCGGCATGGCAATGAGCGAAGAAAAGGATGCGGCGGAGGGTTGTGAATGGTGATGGAGAGAGGCGGAGAAAATCAGAGAATGACGCGGATGATTAAGGGAGGAAAGTGGTAAGGGTGGAAGACGATAGCGCGGAGTGGAAAATGATTATGAGATGGTGTGAAAACTAGAGAGGTAATGATGGAGGTCAGAGGTGAAAGGTGGTGATGGCGATGGGTTGAGGTCGAGGGAATGGAAGAGAAGAAAAGAGAAGGCGAGAAACTATAGTGACGAAGTTCCGCAGTAAGAAAAAAGAAACAGCAAATGACACGCCAGACGTTGCATGGTCTGTGGAAAAAATAAAGGACGAAAGAGTTTGCAAAGTAAGTGAGAGAGTAAATATTGATTCCGGGCGCGCCAAATACTTAGGTCGTTAGTCCCGTAAGTGTAGTAATGCATGACACATCCCTGGTCGTGGCAGTGTCGTTACTCCATTGAAAATTAAGATTCAGCATCGACCTACCCTTGTGGGGATTTTTCTCCTCTGATATCTTTCCCAGTTAAGCACCGCCACAACTTAGCCTGTAGGGAGCCTGCAGGTTCTCGACTTGTTTCCTGACCTGCGTGGTATTGTGCAATGAGCATGTAAGTGTGTGTAAGAGCAGAGGGTCAAGAATGAGGAAGGGAAATCGCGGTCCGTGGTCCGTTTGATAAGATACTGCTCCAACATTCACCCGTTATTGACGGGAGAAACCACAGTAAACTACCGACAGAACAGTCAGCAGCCGAGTGGTTAAATTCTCCTCCAGACAATGGTTGAATCTGACCCGATTGTCGAAAACCAGCATCAGTGAGGTCTCGAATCTCAGCATCTCCCGGTCTCCGTCGCGCAAAGGCAACACTGCTACCGCTGAGCTACCCCAGCGTGTACGAGCGAGAAACGGAGGACGCACGATCGCCGGAGAGGTTAGTTAGGGGCGGAGGGGCGGAGAGGCGGGGCCGTGGGCCGCGCTCATTGGCATGCGGGGCGTGTGGCGTGGCAGGCAGCGCCTCGGCCGCCGCGGCGCACGGGCGCCGGGCGTAGGCGCCCGCCGCGGCGGCGCGCCGTCGGACCTTGTTACAGATCCCGGACGCTCCGGAACGTTCTTGCCGCCGGCGGCTGCCTGCAGAGGCCGCGGGGATCGTAAAATAACAAGAGCGCTTGCCACCGCAGCAGGTGGAAACACCTCCAGGCAATTATTACGGTCGTCACGAAGTGTTTTAAATTTAAACGCTGGTGTCTGCGAAGCAACGATAACTTGGGGGAGTTTTACATATCACAGATATCAATGGGCGTCTTACGAAAGAGTTTTAGAATGCAAACTCACAGTATTGCACTCCTGTTCTTACACTGCCGCTAAATACATTAAAGAAAGAACACGAATCGAAGTATAAGCAACACTACAGACTGATATATAACATCCATTGTGCTTATCATAATAAATATGCTGACTCATCTCCGAAAACACTCATTTTAAACTTAATCCCACTGCGACAGTGCTTCATTTTACAATTAATTACAAACAGTTCAGAAAAAAATGAATAAAAATTAGTTTTTTATGGTATTATAGGTAAAACATTCATTCCTTCAGAAAGTAATATATAAACGTCTGGATTGACGAACCCGCTTTCTCAATAAACAAAAACGTAAGGTCCATTCCCCATTGTGGATTCACGAACTCCTCTATAATTTTCTCGTTATTTACGGTTTGCCGATTGACAAAAAACCGTCGCAGCGCTCAAGCGACTGAGACCATCTCGCAGAGGGAGCGGAGGGGCCGGCCTTCGCGGCGCGCCGGTCTGCTACGCTTTCCAGCATTCCAGGGGCTGAATACTCTCGGTGCGCGCACAATGGCGGTAGCTATCTGTTGTGACTTTTGTGGAGCCTGCTTCGTACCTGGCGCGTCGAGTCGAGTCGAGTCGACTTCGTTTCCAAGCGTGTCGCGGGCGTGACAGGGGCAGACAGCGGAGACACAGCGTGGCTGTCGCGGCGTCGGCCGCCCCCCGCAGCGCGCGCCGCCGCCGCCGCCGCCGCCGGCTTTTGTCTCCCGTGGGACCCCCGAGCGTCCCCCGCGGAAGGACGTCCGCCCCCGACAGCCGCCGCCATTCTCAACCGGACAGCGCGCGAGTGTTTTGCCGTTTGTTGGGGCTACACCTGTCGCGCGGTGCGGCGGCGGGTCGCTCTTTGACGAGGCGCTCCTACACAGAGCCCCGCCGTACGGGGGTTGAGAGTTGAGCTGACGGAGTTGAAGAGTCAGTACGTAGCCGCTGCTACGTACGTCCGTTTGTATTCTCATGGGGGACTAAGCTCGTTTGTGGT